>JASPKZ010007262.1:335000-410000 GCA_030220185.1 Diploptera punctata
AAATGAAATAGGGATATAGAATGGTATGGAGTGGCTTCGGACTTAAATTACAAATTGGATGAAGGCCAACTATTAAGAAATAATGAACCATATTTCAGAGTTTTTCTTATAAAAACCGGGAATATTCAGTCAAATGATGAGCAATTTAAAGGACCTGTAAAAGGTAATTTTAAAAATATGCTAGATTTATTATTAATAGTTGGTTGGGCTACATAACAATGAACTACATGGTCTTTATAGGAAGCCAGATATAATAAGAACAGTTAAGTCTCGTAGACTGCGATGGGCAGGACATGTTGCACGTATGGGGAATGAAAGACCTGCATGGAAGCTTCTTGTAGGAAAGCCAGAGGGAAAACGTCCAGTTGGTAGACCAAGAATGAGGTGGGAGAATAACATTAACTATGATTTGAGGGAAGTAGATTATACAGGGAATGATTGGAAAGCATTAGCTTAGGATAGGGATGTATGGAGAGCTTATGTCCGCGCGGCCATGAACCCATGGGTTCGATAGTGCCAGTGAGTAAGTAAGTAAGTAGTTGGGCTACATACAATCCTAGGTTGATAATTCGAAGCTATTTCTTCTTCTTCTTCGTCAGGCTCTACGACTACCAGTGGAATGTCTTGGCCTTCTCAACTAGTTTACGTCATTTCTTCCTATCTCGTGCAGTAGACATTTCTTACCTCTATATTTTTCATTTTTACTAAAGGATTGTGAGTATAGGGCGGCTCCGTGGCGCAAAGGGCTAAACACCCGCCCTTAATATTTGGGGCCTCATATGATCTCCGCCTGGAAGGCGGGGTTACGTTGCTCCGATGATATGATGGGTGATGATGATGATAGTGGTGCGCCAGGAGAGTCCCTAATCCTAAACTTAATCTAAGATGAATATGAATGATGATGATTGCGATGGCCATATGATTTCGGGGACCGTTTGGGCCTTAAAGGTTTCCTGACATTTGTCTTACAAGTGAGGAAAAACCCCGATAAAAACCTCACCCAGAAAAACTGTCCCGACCGGGGATCGAACCCGGGCCCGCTGCGTGACAAGGCAGCACGCTACCTCGAGACCACAGCGGTGGACACTCTTCAAAATGGTTATCCAAAAATACACGGATGTTTAATCCATAATGCGGTGGGGCACCATCTTGCTGTCAAATAAGGTTGTTTCGTACTGCTTTAAGCATAGAACTGTTGCCCAATTCTACCCATAATTTCATTTCTTTAACATTCGAAGGTACCTATTGACAGTCACGGTCCTTTTGAAAAAAATAGGACTTATCACTCCTTCGCTGCATATGCCTGTAACTGCAGGTACATTCAATTCTTCCTCAATTGCAACTCATGGATTTTCATAAGACCAATGCATGCAATTATGTTTGTTGACTCTTCCATTTAACTTAAAACA
This sequence comes from Diploptera punctata, assembly GCA_030220185.1. Taxonomy (NCBI): domain Eukaryota; kingdom Metazoa; phylum Arthropoda; class Insecta; order Blattodea; family Blaberidae; genus Diploptera; species Diploptera punctata. Next base: position 336,410 of record JASPKZ010007262.1, read on the forward strand.
TGCTTCATTGGACCACAAAATAGGTAACCTGAGTCGATTGTAGACATGGTACTGGACAATATGTATTCCCTTCTTCTTCTTCTCCCTTTCCAGGATTAGGTCAATGCGACCTGTTCCGGTCTCAAGTCCATCGTTTCTTTGGCCGTCCCAAAGATCTATTTCCATGCGGTTTGTAGGTGTTCATCGTTTTGGGTAATCTTGAATTTCCATTCCGTCTAAAAGTTCTTTCCATCGGTATTTGTGCTCTTCTAGTTTATCGAGTATTGAAAATATCTCCAGTTCATTTCTTATTGACTCATTATGTTATCTATCCATGCGTGTACATCCTTTTACATATCTTAAAATTTTCATTTCAGTGGCTTGAATGTGTGAGATATCTTTTTTGTAAGTACCCAAGATTCAGATCTATATAAACGGACAGGAACAGCCACAATTTTATAAAACCTGAGCTGAGTTTCTCTTCGAGTCTTTCGAAGGGTGCTTCGTATGGTGCCACACATCATTTGATATCGGTTTAATTCATTATGTATATCCCAATTATAGTCGGCCGCGGTGGACTAGTGGTTATGCTCCTTGCCTCTGGTCCCAAGGATCGCGGGTTCAAACCCGGCCGGGGTCGATGGATTTTCTAGGACGAAGAAATCCAAGGAGGAAATCCTCCGGGAGGGACTTTAAGCCGTGGGTCCCGAGTCTGAAGATTTTCAGGCTCGTAAAAAATCCTTAAGCCTGAATGAAAAGGCCTCTAAGCAAAATTTACCGAATTTTCCCGTCCTAGTACTACCTTGGTTTCCTAGTATGAGGCGGAACGCTGACCACGGACCACTGAAAATGACATCTATACGAAAACAAGTGTAACTAAATAAATATGGTTCAAATTCTCCCCTATAGGAGGAGAGCGCCTAAATCTCTGTGAAGGGAAAACATGGGCTTACAATACAATATCCCAATCATAGCTATATGTTATATCTGAACCAAGATAGTTAAAGTGTGCTATCTGTTCTATTATATCATTATTGTTTATTATTTTTACTCTGACTGGCACTTTGCCCTGAAAAGTCATAATTTATATGTATTTCCTAGCAAATTACCTCAAGTAGTAGTATTTGAGATTATATTCGGAAGGTCCAGATTCAAACCCAGTTTTAACCAATCTGATTTTTTTCCCTCCTTTCAAGCATGTTTAGTGGTTCACTGACTTATACTACACCTGTACAACAACAGGCATTCTACGTCTGAGATTCAGGATTCATTATCTTAAATTGCTCATCTGCAACACTTCTATAACAAATTTAATTAACCGAGTTTAATTAATTAACATTGTGTATTTTTAATTCTTTGCCAAGCATTGAGCTGACTGATCGGATGGAGAATTAATTTGTCATGGTGTTTATTAACTGGTGGCACCCGGCAGTTTGCGCCCAGTTTAACGCTGTTATTGATTCCTCATCACACAAATGTTTTCCTCAAAATCCTCGCCAATACACACCGTGCCAAAAACGTGAGTTTGGAAGCCATGTATGTACAAGATATTGATAATCTCATAAAAAGAGTACTTTCAAAGAATAATGACCTTTTCCAAGCACAAAGGTCATCAACACGGGTTAAAGTTAATAATAGAAGCGTCCAGGTAAAACTATATTTCAACATAAAAGTCTGATTTAGGTTTATATGTAACAACACTCTGAGAAATATATATATATATATATATATATATATATATACATAGTTCATTCCATCGAACTACGAGTAACGCTAAGATTTACTTACAACTTTTATCTATTTGATTTTTATAAATACCAAATTTGAAGTAAGTTTACATAGGCCTATACAAAATAAATTTAAAAAAAATGTTTGTGTTAGGATTCCTGAGTGGCTCAGATGGTTAGAGCGCTAAACGTACAGAGTTTAGAGACTCGGTTCAAAATCCCAGCTCAGACATTTATTTTTCTTTTCATGTCATATTTGCCTTCATTGTCAGATGTCAAAAATGTAGTTATAACATCTAAATATACAAGCGTTACTGCTATAAAGTAAATATTCTCTTTAAATATGCTTACTTGTTATAATGGCCACAAGATGGCAGTTGGAACGATAGCCCGCTACCTCTCGTGTAAATTGAGAATACTTACATACATAAGAAAAAATACATTTTTGTGTTAGGATTCCTGAGTGGCTCGGATGGTTAGAGCGCTTGACGTACACAGTTTAGAGACTCGAGTTCAAATCCCGACTTAGGCATTTATTTTTCTTTTCATATTATTTGTCTAAAATAAATAATTATTGTATTGGAAGCCTATATTTTCCCTTTACAGAGATTTAGGCGCTCTCCCCCTACAGGGAACAATTTGAACCATACTAATTTTAGTTACACTTGTTTTCGTTACAGATGTCATTTTTGAGTGGTCCGTGGTCAGCGTTACGCCTCATACTGACATCTAGGAAACCAAGGTAGTAGTAGGACGGGAAAATTCGGTAAATTTTGCTTAGAGGCCTTTCCATTCAGGCTTAAAGATTTTTTACGAGCCTGAAAATCATCAGACTCGGGACCCACGGCTAAAAGTCCCTCCCGGAGGACTTGCTCCTTGGATTTTTCCGTTCTAAAAAATCCATCGACCCCGGCCGAGTTTCAACTCGCGACCCTCGCGACCAGAGGCAAGGAGCATAACCACTAGTCCACCGCGGCCGCTAAAATAAATAAAGATCCAAATCCTGAAATCCAATATGTATTTTCTTCCTATCAATATATCATATTCGTTCTCACTGGCATCCCTTTCTCAGTCTTCCCATATTTCTTTTCCCTGAAGGATGGAAATTAAATACAATTTTTGATACACGATGTCATCCATTTTGTTCAGATAATGTCTATGCTGAATATGTTATCGTAATTGCAACATTGTTTAATTCATCTCTTATTTGATTACTTATACATTATTTCATGATGCTTAGGAATATCGTTTTACTATTTCGTTTCGATGTTTTTTTCCTTCTATTTCTCTCTGTACCTATGTTTCACTTCCATACAGTAAGCAACCACTTTACAAAACTCAAGTTTTATGTCCTTTCGTGTGTTTTTTTCAAGTTTTTTCCTTAATAGGGATATTAGGAGTTGGGTAAGACCGAACTATTAACCCTTGAATTGGCAATGTGTCCTTTAAATTACTTTAGTTTCGTTTATTTAATATATTTACGAAATCTACATAAAAAAATAGGTAGAAATGACTCATTTTAAAGCAATTATGTAACAATATCCGTGGCCGCAGTGGACTAGTGGTTATGCTCCTTGCCTCTGGTTCCGATGGTCGCGGGTTTAAACTCGGCCAGGGTCGATATATTTTTTTAGGATGGAAAAATCCTCCGGGAGGGACTGCAAGCCGTGGGTCCCGAGTCTGTAGATTTTCAGGCTCATAAAAGAACCATAAGCCTGAATAAAGGGCCTCTGTTCAAAATTTATTGGACGTTTATCCGACCTAGTAATACCTTGTTTCCACCAAAAGTCTCCTTGAGACGAAACGTGCCACTCACTGACATCTGTGCGGAAACCAGTGTAACTAAATTCGTATGGTTAAGATACTTCCCTATAGGGGAAGGTTGCCCAGGCTTCAATGGGAGACAGAAAGGTTATATTGCTACTACTATATAACAATATCCTATATTAACAATACTGTCTATATGTTACTTAACCCATTCGCCTCAAAAGACGAGGTAGACTCGCCGGCAGTTAAATGACCTTCAACTCAGAAGACGAGGTACACTCGCGTAAACTCTGCTGTTATATATTTTGTAACATTTTGTACATACCTTGGCGGGGTAATCTTTTGTTAACATTTATGAATAGTAGAAGAATGTGATTTTGCCTTCACCCTTTTTGTGATCTCAAGTACCGTTATCGTTTGTTTGTTTTGAATTTCTGGAAATAGACAATACAATTTACGGTAACTTAAATTCGGTTTCTGGAAAAATGCATTGAGAATTTAAACGTGAAGCGAATGGGCTAAAGTTAGCTGGAAAGACAAGGTGTGCCAAGAACTCACACGAGCAGATGACCACTTGGAAGAAACAGACAACATGAAGCTGTGGAGTACCTTCGATTTGAAACAGCTCAAGATTGATTGATGTCAGTAGTTTTCCGTATTCTCGAACCAAAGTGTTATGAATACATAGTCTTTTATATAGATTTTTAATTGTTTTATAGATTATTTTAATTATTCAAGCAAAGTCTTTTGAAATAGAGTTTAGACATTCAAAGTCTGTTGAAATAGAGTTTAGACATGATATAGTTCAGAGCAAAGTTTTGCTTCGCTAACTGTAAACATCCCTACATTTAGTTTACTGGAATGTTAGTGAGTACAGTTAGGGTAACTAGAGGTCAAATTGTGTATATAACCCTGGGGTAGAGAGGGTCTCGGCCTGTTGATGTGTGACAACCAGAGGTGTTGATGGGTGAGTAAGCTACCATTTTTCTTAATATGTGTCAGGGACTTTTTGTAAAGAGAATCAATTACCTTAACTATGTTAATACATGCTTTTCAAGGGATAGTAAAATTCTAAACAATATAGACTGTGTTAATGCTATATTTTCAAGGGATAATCGAATGCTAAACGATGTAGATTAGGGTAAATTTATAAATTCCACAACTCCCTCTTCTCAACCCCCAGAAAGTACTGTAGTTTTAATATAGGCTTAGATTGGTTATTTAGGGCTAGAATACTTAGGGATTCTAATTATTTATACTTTAGTAATAAAATAGTTTAAAATAAGACTCCATTTCGTTATTTCAAATGTATAATTGTACATCCTCATACTAACGCTCGGCTAGATAAACGCTACCAGATTTTCCAAGTCCCGAAGGTCCTTAAAGCCTAAGAAATCCAGCTGGGGTTTATAATACAAAGTCTCATGGTCTTGAACCAAGTTATCATAAGTAATGCCACGAGTGATTTCCAAATTATCGATAAATTCACGACTCACGAAGTGAGGAGTGAATTTATCTAGAGAATTTGGAAATCAAGAGTGGCATTTGTTAGGACTATTTAACGAATAAAATTAAGCTGTTTACTCACAAATCATTATTTAACTATAGTTATTTTAAAATATTTATATATTTAATGTAAACGACGATGTTTGAAAACAAATGAGAAACGATAGGTACGCTTCTACTGCTTCTTTTGTTTATCACTGCAACCAGATCATACTATTTATTGCCAAAGGAACGCAATATTGTAAGGAGGAGCTTTCTTTAATATGGTAATTATAACACTGATAAATATTTGGTGAAACACGACTCTGATTGGTTGTAAAACAGAAATCATTGGAACGTGATTGGTCATTGACTCCCATTTGGGGCATGAGTTAAATAGTCATGCTTAACATAAGGCTAGATTTGTAATATAGCAATTCTATCCATCCAAAGGGGAAAAAAATATAGCGATTTGTTGAAAGATCCATCATGAGATCGTCAAATTCATTGATATGAAGCCTGGATTAACTCCTGTTCACCTTATGAAGCGTTTGTAAATGTAATTTGCAGTATTATCACAATATTTTGCATGTTATTAAATTACTTCCGAGCATTGGAGTTAACGGCAGCGTTGTTGGGAGAGATACTTTAAAATTCCCTAATATTTGGTCCACACAAAAAGACATGACTGAAGAATTGCAAATATTTCAATATTTATGTGGCACACTTAAAAGAACACTGGGAAAGAAAGTAGGAAAAGAAACACATTTAAAATTTTATAAAATACTAGCTAATACCCGGCGTGCGCTGCTACTCCTAAATAAATGTTATGTGTTTTTTACCACCAGCCGTGCGCTGTTATGTTTGCCCGGGAATCTGTTTATCCAGATATTCTTGACATCAATGAAAAACAAAAGTGGTTATTGTGAATTATCCATAGCAGATAAACAGATGCTGTCGCGGACTTTTTTGTAGAGTTTTTTGACATATTCAATTTTGTGTATATTAATTTGGTGTATTTGTTATGGTTTAGGCAGCGTAAGCCATTTACACATCAAAATAGGGACTTTATTTCACGTTTTTCCTTACAAAGGGTGAATTTTAGGAGTGAAGGGGTTGGATATCACAACTCTCTTTATAGCCTATGTTCATCCCGGGAATCTCCTGAACATTTTGCAAAAAACCCCATCATAATCGGATCAACGGTTTAGCCGCGCATAAAGTACAAACAAACAAACCTACAAACAAACAAACAATTTTTATATATTAGAAGTTATTGTATGTCTCAGAAATATGGACTCTGAATAAATAAGACAATTAAAATAATAGAACCCGCAGAAATGAAATATTTATGATTTGTGGCAGGATATACTTGATTGGATAAAAACGAAGTGAAGATATTCGTAAACAACTACAAATATTCAGTTTGGCAGATAATAAATAATAGTTTTAAAAAACTAAAACAGCACGCTTTATTAGAAAACCGAACTTAAAAAATGAAAAATAATTTTAATTTCCAACACGCTTGGGATAAATTTAAAGTGGTCAACAAAAAAATCTTCTCCAACACATATAGAATAAAACTAGAATTATCAACAAAAAGAAAATAATTTTACCATCAAAAGCGTGGGGTGCTCTATATCAATTAATATATTTGATAATAAACAGATATTGGTAAAAGTAAAGTCTCTAAGAAGAACATGTAAAAATCATAAAAGGCACCCCACGCTTTTGATGGTAAAATTATTTTCTTTTTGTTGATAATTCTAGTTTTATTTACAATTATTGATAATTGTGAGTTAGATATATTCCAACTTAAATTCTACCCCCCCTTAAAGATAAAACTTTTGTGGAATCTATATGTGTTGGAGAAGATTTTTTTGTTGACCACTTTAAATTTATCCCAAGCGTGTTGGAAATTAAAATTATTTTTCATTTTTTAAGTTCGGTTTTCTAATAAAGCGTGCTGTTTTAGTTTTTTAAAACTATTATTTATTTATTTATTTTTTAGTTTTAATATTTTACAGAATAAAATAAGAATGTAAATATATTTAAATTCCATATTATTGTAGTATGAGCTAAAATTATTACTCTTCTAAAAAAAATCCTCCCCAGCCGGATTCGAACCAGAGACTTATGGATTACTGAAATTATATACCACTAGTTTACATCTCTACCAACTGAGCTCTGACAACGATTGACTAAAATGTCGACAAGTTCGTAACCTATTATACCAGTTTTAATGTTTTTGATTTTCTGATGATTCTGGCCAGGAATTTAGAAATAAAATATGAAATTATTGTAGTGTCACGGCTCCTTTAGAAGTATACAAAGTTGCAAGTCGATCCAATGCTTCTAAGTGGGTGAAAATCGTGTTCCAAAGATTCCGTTACATAAATACAAAAACACTTTTTTTGATTGTATGATGATTGTGGCCAGGATTTTAGAAAATAAATATGAAATTATTGTATTGTCTCGGGTTCTTTACAAGTATACAAAGTTTGAAGTCGGTCCAATGTCTCTAAGTGGGTGAAAATCGGGTTCAAAAATTCCGTTACATAAATACAAAAACACTTTTTTTGATTTTATGATGATTCTGGCCAGGATTTTAGAAAATAAATATGAAATTATTGTATTGTCTCGGGTTCTTTACAAGTATAACAAAGTTTGAAGTCGGTCCAATGTCTCTAAGTGGGTGAAAATCGGGTTCAAAAAATTCCGTACATAAATACAAAAACACTTTTTTTGATTTTCTGAAGATTCTGGCCAGGATTTTAGAAAATGAATATGAAATTATTGTATTGTCTCGGGTTCTTTACAAGTATACAAAGTTTGAAGTCGGTCCAATGTCTCTAAGTGGGTGAAAATCGTGTTCAAAGATTCCGTTACATAAATACAAAAACACTTTTTTTGATTTTATGATGATTCTGGCCAGGATTTTAGAAAATAAATATGAAATTATTGTATTGTCTCGGGTTCTTTACAAGTATACAAAATTTCAAGTCGATCCAATTATTTTAAGTGGGTGAAAAACGCGATGAAAGATTCAGTTACATAGATAGATAGATAGATAGATAGATAGATAGATAGATAGATAGATAGATAGATAGATAGATAGATAGATAGATAGATAGATAGATAGATAGATAGATAGATAGATACAGGTCAAGCTAATATAAAGCGTGTAAAAATAGAAGAGTGTGTATAGGAGAAGGACGGTATGAACATGTCAGCAGAATGAATAACAGCTGACCTTGGAAACTGAGCTATTAACCGAGAAAAGAAAAAGAGATCAAGGGCGCCCACGAAAGAGTTGGATACAGCAGATATGATAGTTCCAGTCAGAACAAATCAATAAGATTTAATCCTCGAAAGAAGAAGAATAAGACAAAAATTATTAAACCGGTTACGCCACTGCTCTGTATAAAACCGAGCCCTGGATTTAGGATAGAAACTGGAGAATCTGGAGGCTGTCAGATTCTCCCCCTAGTGTCAAGTCAGTAGAAATAAAATAAACATTCAAGGAAACAATGGTCATAAAAAGCCATGTTTTTAGAAATGATTATAATGTGGTTAGGCAAGAGGTGGGGGTGGTGTTTTAGGGGTTGGATGAGCATGGAATTTTCCACTCGAGAACTGGACCTTGTGTTGTGATTCAAACAGTTGCATTCCTCTACCAATCAAATTAACTCTCTTTGTAACGCTCCACTTCTTTCTAAATTAATATAATTTACTCTACTCACAACCAGCTTAACTAGGCCTTATGTTCTTTTCAATACTCGTGAGCAATCAGATTTATTTCATACTATGTTTCAATGCTTTACGATTTTACAAAAAGGACGAATGGAAGATCACAGTACCATCTTCTGTTATATTCACAAAAAAAAAAAAACAGTCGCAAACAACTGTAACATAAAAGTATATTATATGAGTGAATGCAGAGTTGGATTAACGTATTAGTTATTGAGTAAAATAAGTGACGTCACATAAATAATAAGATCATTATGAGTAGGGCAAGGCATTTAATGACCTATAAATTGGTAAATATCAGTAAAACTACATATATGGCCTCACGTAGAAGTTCAGCATATAATGGAAATGGACAGCTGATGACAAATGAGGGAAATTTTGAGGATGTGGCTGAATTCAAATACCTAGGAACAATAATCGCAAATAGGAATGAGATGCACAAAGAAATTAAACATAGGCTCAATTCTGGTAATGCATGCTATTATGCATTGCAGAGACTCTTGATGTCCCAACTCCTTTCAAAAACGTTAAGCTGAAAATATATAAAACTATTATTCTACCAGTTATATTATATGGGTGCGAAACACGGACTCTTACTTTAAGGGAGGAAAGGAGATTACGAGTATTTGAGAATAAAGTTCTTAGGAACATTTTTGGACCAAAGAGAGATGAACAGACAGGTGAATGGAGAAGACTACATAACAATGAACTATATGGTCTTTATAGGAAGCCAGATATAATAAGAACAGTTAAGTCTCGTAGACTGCGATGGGCAGGACATGTTGCACGTATGGGGAATGACAGACGTGCATGGAAGCTTCTTGTAGGAAAGCCAGAGGGAAAACGCCCAGTTGGTAGACCAAGAATGAGGTGGGGGAACAACATTAACTATGATTTGAGGGAAGTAGATTATACAGGGAATGATTGGAAAGTATTAGCTCAGGATAGGGATGTATGGAGAGCTTATATCCGCGCGGCCATGAACCTACGGGTTCGATAGTGCCAGTGAGTAAGTAAGTAAGTATAAATTGGTAAAAAATGCAAAATAAAAAAAATGCATTTATGACCTAAAAAATGCAAAAAATGACCAATAAAATAAAAAAATGAATAAAAAGTTAAGAATTACCAATAAAAATACTATTTATTAGATTAAGTACTCACTTGATTACTGAATTACATAAAATTTAACTTAACATCAAAATATTAAAAGAAAAGTATTTAAAAAATACATGTTACAGTACCTTTTATTGCAGAAAAGCCATTTCAATTACACAGAACACTTTTACAGCAATTTTGAATTGCAGTTAACAATCAGAATAAGGGTAGAAGCTAGCATAAGCTCTAAAAAATTGAATAAAATTCCTAGAAGTGGGCAAGTTCATTATGCACATATCTTGAAAAATAGGGGTGTTATTAGCAAAACAACTACTTAATTCCAAGAAATTGTACTGACAAGGAAAAATACTGAATTATAATAAAAATCTTAAATCAAATACAAAATGTCACAGCCTTCCGTAAAAGTGTAAAAAAATGCTCAAAATTGCCAAAAAATGACCTATTCCCAAAAGAGTTAAGAAAATGCAAAAAAAAAATACCCTTTTATTTAATTCGTTTTTTAATTCCGTACATTTTCATATATGTAAGCAATGTTTCAACCTTCATAAGAAAAAGATGCAAAATCATTAATTGCGTTGCCCTAATTATGAGTAAGGCCGCATATGCAAATTCTAGCCCGTTCCCTATCCTTTTTATTTAAATGCAACAAATTGAAATAATTTTTATGTAAAAAAATAATGTATAATATAAAAACATATAATTTATATTAATGAATGTTCAAATAACCTATGTACTACTCGTATTAGCCAATGTTACGCTAAATCAGTACACACAGATTTATTAGTCATAAGAGGTAAAGTCAAGTAGATGACTGTGAAAGAATACGTAGTGTTAGTAAACTTTCAAATCATCATCATCATCATCATCTTCATTCATGGATTAGGTCTGTTGACCCGTTCCGACTTCAGCCCATCTCTTTCTAGGTCTGCCCACATCTCGGGTGCCTTTAGGTTTGTATTTTGTTATTTGTTTTGGATATCTATCTTCATTCATTCTGTCTATGTGTTGCTTCCATTTTTGTCTATATGTATCCATTTTATCAGTTATTGCAAATATTTCAAGTTCCTGTCTTATTTCTGTGTTCTTGATTCTGTCTTCCTTAGTGCACCCTTTAACAGATCTCAAAAATTTCATTTCTGCCGCCGTTATCCTACTTAGGTCTTGTTTTTTTATGTATCCAGGCTTCTAACCATAGAGCAGTACCGGTACTGCCAACATTTTATAAAATTTCAGTTGGGTCTCTCTTGTTGTTTTGTTATTTAGTGTTCGTTTTATCGTACCACATATTCCCTGGAATTTTGCTATTTTATTATTTATATCATTATCATAATTAAATGAAATGTCACATCCTAGATAATTGAGATGGTTCACCTGTTCTATGAAACTTTCAAATGTTTCATGAATTGGACTTTAAACTCTTCTGAATGATATCTATGTTATGTATGTTTTGGAATATTCTATGATTCAAAGTGAATTATGTAATTTTATGTATAAATACAGGGTAGTCTTTTAACCAAATCAGACAGACGTAAACATCTTCAACGACCCCCGCACCTGTCTCATTAAAGTTTTCTTTTAAAATCGATCAGTCGTAGACTATGTTATTTAGTTAGCTGTTTCCTCAGTTCAGACTTAGATTTGAACCCCGAACCTACTCAATCCAGTAAATCAGTCCTTTGAATATTTTCATAAAAACCTAACTTCAAGACGCAATATCTAAACCTTGAACTTTTTCCAATACTTCAGAAAAATCCTACCTAATTACTTACTTACTTACTCTTACTTACTCACTGGCACTATCGAACCCGTAGGTTCATGGCCGCGCGGACATAAGCTCTCCATACATCCCTATCCTGAGCCAATGCTTTCCAATCATTCCCTGTATAATCTACTTCCCTCAAATCATAGTTAATGTTGTTCTCCCACCTCATTCTTGGTCTAGCAACTGGACGTTTTCCCTCTGGCTATCCTACAAGAAGCTTCCATGCACGTCTTTCATTCCCCATACGCGCAGCATGTCCTGCCCATCGCAGTCTACGAGACTTAACTGTTCTTATTATATCTGGCTTCCTATAAAGACCATGTAGTTCATTGTTATGTAGTCTTCTCCATTCACCTGTCTGTTCATCTCTCTTTGGTCCAAAAATTTTCCTAAGAACTTTATTCTCAAATACTCGCAATCTCCTTTCCTCCCTTAAAGTAAGAGTCCATGTTTCGCACCCATATAATATAACTGGTAGAATAATAGTTTTATATATTTTCAGCTTAACGTTTTTTGAAAGGAGTTGGGACATCAAAAGTCTCTGCAATGCATAGTAGCAAGCATTTCCAGAATTGAGCCTATGTTTAATTTCTTTGTGCATCTCATTCCTATTTGTGATTATTGTTCCTAGGTATTTGAATTCAGTCACTTCCTCAAAATTTCCCTCATTTGTCCTTAGCTGTCCATTTCCATTATATACTGAATTTCTACGTGTGACCATATATTTAGTTTTACTGATATTTACTTCCAGTCCCAATTTCTTAGTGTTACTCAATAGTGTGTGCGTGTTGGCCTTTAGTATCTCCTCGCTATCGGCCAGTACGAAGCTTCTAGGTGTATTGATTTCAATCTTACCTAATTACCTTCTAGAAATTACTCCCTTCACGTCTATCCAGATGACCTCATTACACAACGCCAATGTACGAATGGCATCTTTATCATTATATACATATCATTCTTTTCAATTATCTAGGTGTTTCTTTAGGTTGTAATAGAGAAAAAGACATAAGTAATAAATTACAAATACTTCAATATGTATTACATAACCAAGTTAACTTCGCACGGGCGGAGGGGAAGAGGTTTAGCTATAGTGTCGGGGAACTATTGAATCTGTGGAAGGAATGTAGGAGAAGACTGTACATCCGATCACGTACTGAAATGGTTTAATTTTAAGTGTAGGTGCAGAATCCCTAAACACGTGTGAAAGATCTTAATATGGTTGTCATATTAGTCATTTAAGCACTGAACGCTCAAGCGGTTGGATCATTTAAAATCACAGTATGTGTCGTCTCTCCGTTACCAACCTCACAATAAATCACAAGTGGCAAACATGTAATGAAAAGTGACAGCCCATTCATACACGTAACCCCAATAGTAACAGGGTTAACAAATTAGTAATTTTGCCAATGACCGCCTAGAAGGACGGGCCATTAAAATCCATAGTATTTGTCAGCTTTCTATCTGCCAGACAAAGAACATATACAAACGACAGGAAGTGGCAACATAGTAAGGAAGAGAAAGAGAAAGACAGCATGTTAGTTAACATATTTTCCGCAAGCACAGACTACTTGGTGGAGTAATATGTGGCACCCTTAAAAGAACGCTGGGTAAGGAAGTAAGAAAATAAACATATTTAAAATTTTGTAAAGTATTGGCTGTTCGTGCAATATTGCATGGCTCAGAAATATGGACTCTGAATAAACAATCAATTAAAAGAATAGAAGCAGCAAAAATTATATATTTACAATTTGTGGCAGGATATACTTTAATGGATAAAAAAACGTAGTGAGGATATCCGTAAAGAACTACAAATATTCAGTTTAACAGATAAAATAGAAAAGTATATGAGAAAATTGCATGAACATGTCTGCAGAATGAATACTATCAGATTGCCTAGGAAAAGTCTAAACTATCAACCAAGAGGAAGAAAAAGAGATCGGGGACGCCCACGAAAGAGATGGACACAGCAGCTATAATACTTGGAGCCGGAACGAACAAAAAAGGTTTAATCCTCGCAACAAGACAATTCTTCTGTACGTGTATTTGTCTCTGAACTCCTAAACGACAGGATCGATTTTTATGAATTTTTTTGTGTGTGCCTGATTGGGTCCCCCGATAGTTTATATTCACAATCCGACCCTCTAAAACAATTAGGTGTAGGAGTTAACCTGAAGTGAAAATTTAAAAATCACTCTCGCGGTCACATTTTTCGATGTTCACAACAAAACTGAGTATATTCTATTAAAATAAGAGGTAGATATTATCAAGCAATTAGTAATATCCACAATTAGATGTGGAAAGATTACTTGTGTGTGCCTGATTGGGTCCCCCGATGGTTTATATTCACAATCCGACCCTCTAAAACAATTAGGTGTAGGAGTTAACCTGAAGTGAAAATTTAAAAATCACTCTCGCGGTCACATTTTTCGATGTTCACAACAAAACTGAGTATATTCTATTAAAATAAGAGGTAGATATTATCAAGCAATTAGTAATATCCGACAATTAGATGTGGAAAGATTACTTGTGTGTGCCTGATTGGGTCCCCCGATGGTTTATATTCACAATCCGACCCTCTAAAACAATTAGGTGTAGGAGTTAACCTGAAGTGAAAATTTAAAAATCACTCTAGCGGTCACATTTTTCGATGTTCACAACAAAACTGAGTATATTCTATTAAAATAAACCGAGGTAGATATTATCAAGCAATTAGTAATATCCGACAATTAGATGTGGAAAGATTACTTGAAATCCGAAATTAAAATCTGCTTAAACGACTGGATCGATTTTGATGAAATTTTTTGTATGATTGAGTGGGTGCCTGGACGGTTTAGATTCACAATTGGACCCTCTAAAAACCGAAGGGCCTCCCGAGGCCTGTAGCGGAATCACTTTACTTTTACGCTAAATACATATGTGTGCAAAATAGACCAATCTAACCACAAAACAAAAAACGCCTGTAAACTGAGCCGACTATATATAGAATAGATCAAATATGTAGGCAGGAGGAGGTAGAGAAGGGAGGAGGAAGAGGTAGAGAGAGAAGTACAAGAGAAGAGAGAAGAGAAGAGAGAGAGAGAGAGAGAGAGAGAGAGAGAGAGAGAGAGAGAGAGAGAGAGAGAGAAAGAGAGAGAGGGGATGTGTTATGATATTGCAAAGAAAAATTATAATTCTGCATTACTTCGGACATATTTATTATATGAGATGAAAGTTATCCTCAGACAGGTTTGCACTTCGCTCTTTACACGTCACGTTTTGACAGAATCAGGTCACTAAAACTCTAATATTACTCACAAAACCGTTATACAACACTAACAACATGTTAAATAAGAAAATTTATTTTATTTTTATTGTTTTAAACATTTCCTTAACTTTTTACTCACATAATTTATTATGCAATACTAACTAAATAAGAAAATGTATTTTATCTGCATTATTTTAAACGTTTTCTTATCTTTTTACTAACAGAACCTGCTACACAAAACTCAAAAATGATAAGAACATTTAACTTTTTTACAAATGAACATTTATTTCATCTATGTTGTTTCAAACATTTCATTATCTTTTAAAGTGACAAAACCCGTTATACAAAACTCAAATATGATAATAAAATTGACTTATTTTTTCTTCACAAATGCCACCAAGTAGTCTTTATGAGATTTCTAGTATTCTCGCCTAGCATGGCTAAATTATAACTCAGTTCTTATGTTGGGGAGCCTGTAAGGCGGAGTTATGTTGCCCCCGATTATTTAACTTCCATTATTTTAAACATTTAAAAAATTGTTTTTACTCTCAAAATTTGTTTTTACAAACTAAAAAATAACCAAATAGTAAAATATCTTCTTCTTCTTAATCATAATTTCTAGGATTTTCATCCTGTTTATTTCCAAAATCACTCCTCGGAGGAAGACATATTGGATGTGCATTCACTGTCTACCCATCTCTTTGCTGGTCTTCCTATTTTATCTACATAGTTGTTAATAGAGAAGAATGGGTAGTTGTTATGAAGGGGGCCGTTCTTAGAGGACCGTAGAGCCAAAGGAAGAAGAACAGAAGAAGATTTTATTTATATTGGCGGCACGCCATAGCGTAGTTGGTTACGGCAATACGCTACAAACCGAAAATTGGAGTGTTCAAGTCCCAGTGGAATCGAGATTTTTAAACTGACCCAGAACTTTAGGGGGCACCATGACCCTGCGGTCTACTCAGCCTCTAACGGAAATGAGTATCATATGTTTTTTCCTGGGAGTAAAGACGGTCCTAACGCAGGGCTGACAACCCGACAGACATCAAGTGCCGATTTTCTAAAAAAAGTGGGGGCCTTAAACTTCTATTACCCCAAGGGTCTCCTATAGCCTGTATTGAAATAACTTTACCTTTACTTTCATTTTATCTTTGTTATTTTCACCTTTTTTAAAAATATATCACTACTTTTTAACTTTGATAAGGTATAACTAACCCTGGGGGAACACAATATTTGTAGATGGAAAGACAAAATCACAGATAGCAACACAAACACTTGCCTCTATACACAAAACAAGTACATAATTATGTTCCAGGGTTTGCTAAAGTGCTGTGCAAATTGAAAATAGACTACACTAACATCAGCTATCACCCTAGTGTGGAGTCCGAAGCATGAATTATGCAGTGGGTGACATTGTAAAACACACACATTGAAAAAGTTAATGGGTTCCATGTGTTTATTAATTATATTTATAGGCCCACTTATAAGCAATGCTTAAATTTATGTTTTCAAAAATTAGGAGAATACGTATTTAAAATTACTCGTTTATGATCTAAGTATCATCCAAGAAAAACTCTAAAATATTTAAATAGTGCACCATGACATAACCACCAGCTCACGCTATATGATGTAAATACATTTTCATACACTCTTTTAGAACGAAAAAAGAATGAAACAATTTAGAACAATTAAAAGTAGAATCAGTAGAATAAAAACTCAACAGAAATAAATTATCAATTGAGTTGGTGTTTACTTGATGAAAATCCATATTTATTAATTAAATAAAAATAAAACGTAGTGTGTACTTCAAAGTAATCTGTTTCATTATTTGCTATATTCGACGTAATTGTTGGAGAGTCAGTCACTGCAAAATAATGCACGGACCTGTTCAGAATAATAAAAAGGAGGAGCTTTATTTATTTTGATTAAGAGAATTCGATAAATATCGAGGTGAAACACGGCTCTTATTGGTTGTATAACAAAATCCATTGAAACGTGATAGGTCATTGAATCCGATTTGGAGCATGAGTTAAAGGTCATAAAAACGGGTTTCGTGTGGCTTCACTGATATAAGTAAAAGAGGAAACTATGAGCCTTGGATGGTTGTGAAAAGACATATCTTAATCCCAACTTTATACTTTTACCCGCCAAGGTTCCTGGTTCCTGGTTTTTGGTTAAGACCCAGTGAATCGGAACATCGGGTCTTAACCAAAAACCAGGAACGAAGAATAGAAACGTCAGAAATTACGTTTCTGAGGAGTGTAGCTGGCTATACAAAACGGATCAAAGGCGATGTGAGGATGTACGAAGAGAACTGAATAAATTCCAACTATTAGATAGAATTACACAATAGAGAGATGAATGGATGGACCACATAAATAGAATGGATAACAATAGAATTCCGAAACGGATACTTTAGTACAAACCACTACGATGAAGAAATGTAGGAAGACCCAGTAAAAGATGAGCAGACCAATTCTAACATGAGATCGGAACAGACCAACAGGTTTAATCCTTGATGCTGATGATGATGACCCACAAAGATCTAAATTATCATTACCATGAGATATACTATAAAAATACGAATCACTATTGTCGTTATAAGGTATTGCTCTGTCCTACAATATCAATATATTATTTTTTATGACACAGAAAAAGAATTGTCACTATTTCTAGATAGATAACTCATTTTTTTGGAGATATCTCTCCTTACCCACCCACCCGAGATGGAGATATCTCTCTTTACACAGCCACCCGAGCATGATTCAAAGGAACATTTTCAGAACACGATAAAGCCAAATTCTAAGTTTCGTTAAAGCAAACTGTACTAAGACCCTTTCTGCATAATAGATTAATTTGTACTCATCTATTGTTTTCATTGTTGGTTTGTTTCCATTAAACATTTGTTGGTTTTTATTAATTTAATTTTTGTAATGTAAACACTCTGCTCTTTTCCGGTGTAATGCGAGATCTAGAGATGAGATAAAGCCTTTGTTCATTGAAGGCCAGTGCTATACACGAATGTCGGCTGACCAGGCCTGATCAGAGGCAGATCAAATGAAACCTAATGGATGAGTATGAAGAAGTGGTGGAATGAAGTTTTCGGCAAGAGAAAACAGGAGAAACCTCAAGAAGAAATTGCCCTCGCTCCGATTCGATCACTACGAATGACCGAGATGCGAATTCGGATCCCAGAAGTGGAAGGCGGGTGACTACCACTAGCGTCGCCTTAATTTGTTGTAATATGTAGACTTAAATATCATATTGTTATCTTATCACATGCACTTTTTTGTTTTAAGCATATGGGTATGCTCTAACATAGTGGGTTAAGGTAATACACTACAAGCCGAAATTCTGCAAGTTCTATTCCCGTTAGGATCGGAATTTTTAAACTGGCTAAATCTTCTCGAGGCAGATTGACAATGGTGTTGACTCAGCCTCTAACTAAAATGACTCCATGTTCTGGGGATAAAAGCGGCCGTCATGTAGGTTGAGATCCTGCTTTTATCTGTAAACATGGGTTCTTTAAACTTCTACTAATGCCCCAAAATAATATAGGTCTATCTAACTGAAATGTTCAAACCTATTGGTTCATGGTCGCGTGAACATAGGTTCTCCATGGTATTTATCGGGTTTTTTTCTTTCTCTCTTCTTTTTGCTTGTCATACTCTATAGTGTTTGGCAGGAGTTTTGTCAGCCTAAGGTCGTCGATGAAAAAGGTCTCTTAGACCAGTTCATAGACTAGTCTCGATGGAGCGGTCAATCCTATTCTTAGGGCTCTTTTCAAGGATCGGACTTTGATCTGTTCAATATTTCCGAAGTCGCTGCAGGATAACTTATCCCATATTAGCTCTATGTCCTATTGTCGCTATTGGTGAAATTGCAGAATAGAAAAGTGTCATTGCAGTGTCTAAGGATAGCAGGTGAAGATCGGCGATTCTGTAAATAGCTGTGATTGCAGTCTGCTGTTCAGTCTTGTACATGGTAGCGGAACTATATCAATCTCGTTTGGAGTGTGACGCCTAGGTATTTGAACCTATTAACGATTTCCAATTGCCTATAAAGGGAAAGGTTAAACCAAGGTAGAGAGAGAGAGAGAGAGAGGAGAGAGAGAGAGAGAGAGAGAGAGAGAGAGAGAGAGAGAGAGAGAGAGAGAGAGAGAGAGAGAGAGAATTATGATGTAACCCGATAAGATTAAAAATTAAAAACTTCGTTACATCTACATATCCATTAACATTTGAGTAATTGCAGACTTGAAAAACTGGTCATGTTACATAGTGTGATTAATGGTAAATGGAGGTTCATTGTAAAATTCCATCCAACACAGCACAGGCTTTCATAACTACGAAACTATGAAAGTAACCTCAATCAAATTAATGATCACTGAAATTTAAACTCAGTGTCTCTCGAATATGGGTTTCAAGTGCCTTATAGAGACTATTTAACTCATGCCCCAAATGGGAGTCAGTCGCCAATCACATTTCAATGATTTTTTAATTACAATCAAACACAGTCGTGTTTCGCCTCGAATTTATCAACCGAAGTTTATCACATTAAAGAAAGCTCCTCCCTTTTAACATTCTGAGTAGGTCATAGCATTATTTTACAGTGAGTGACTCTCTAAGAAATACTGCTACCAGATTGTATATACAGTGCATGAATGTCAGCAGAAAGCGCATGCGGGAGATAATATAAAAACATTTGTAGCAATTGATTATACCACAAAAAAACACTGTTTGCACTTTCTTAAACGAATTATTTTCCAGGAAATGACGTTGCAGAAAAATATAATTGACATATTTACATTATAGGACATCAGAAATTAACTAATATATAGTTTCATGTATTTCATTTTTTCTTCACTAGGGTGCATTCTTACAATATTGCGATCCTTTGGCAATAAATAATATGGTCTGGTTGCAGTGATGAACAAAGGAAACAAATGAAGCGTACCAATCGTTTCTCATTTGTTTTCAAACATCACCGTTTACATTAAATATATAAACAATTTAAAATAACTATCGTTAAATAACGATTTGTGAGTAAACAGCTTAATTTTATTCGTTAAATAGTTCTAACAAATGCCACTCTTGATTTCCAAATTCTCTAGATAAATTGGAAATCACTCGTGGCATTACTTATGACTATTTAACTCATGCCGCAAATGGGAGTCAATGACCAATCACATTTCAATGATTTTTTAATTAAAAACAATAACAGTCGTGTTTCACCTCGAATTTATCAAACATGTTTATCATAGTAAAGAGAGCTCCTCCTATTTAACATTCTGAATAGGTCATAGCATTATTTTGCAGTGACTGACTCTCTAAGAAATACGGCTACCAGATTGTATATATATATATATATATATATATATATATATATATATATATATATATATATAGTGCACGAATGTCAGCTGATAGTGATTGGGGGATATAATATAAAACATTTGTAGCAATTGATTATACCACAAAAAAAGCACTGTTTTCACTTTCTTAAACGAATTATTCCCCAGGAAACAACGTTGAAGAAAATTATAATTGACATATTTACATCATAGAACATCAGACATTAATTAATTAATACCTATAATGTTGGTTATATACAACAACGTTGAAGAAAATTATAATTGACATATTTACATCATAGAACATCAGAAATTAATTAATACCTATAATGTTGGTTATAAATGTCTCCACTAGGGTGCATTCTTACAATATTGCGATCCTTTGGCAATAAATAATATGATCTGGTTGCAGTGATGAACAAGCGTAACAATCGTTTCTCATTTGTTTTCAAACATCGCCGTTTACATTAAATAAATAAATATTTTAAAATAACTATATTTAAATAATGATTTGTGAGTAAACAGCTTAATTTAATTCGTTAAATAGTCCTAACAAATGCCACTCTTGATTTCCAAATTCTCTAGATAAATTCACTCGTGGCATTACTTATGATAAATATTTTGTATGTACTGATCATATGTACACCCTATAGTCTCGGGGTAACGTCGCGTCCTTGCCTCATATGAAGCGGAACAAGTTTTCTGGGTGTTTTTTTTTCACATATAAGACAAATGTCGAGAAACTTTAAGGTCAAAAAGGTCCCCGAACATCATCTGGCTATCACAATGATTCACATCATATTCGCGTTGTTTGTTTATTTTATTTATTTCTTTAGCGTGGTGGAGTTAAGGTCATGTGGCCTTTTCTTCCACTCACGAAGACAAACATATGTTACATTAGAATATAGCAATCACAACTAACTCCAATATTAATTACCGAATGATAATACAGAGTGTCCCATTCAAACCTCCCACATTTTAATTAATCATAACTAACAAAGTATGCGGAATTATGAAATGAGGCCGGTATTAAACGAAACAGCGATTCAAAGAATTTTCATTGCCACACATTAAAACACCTCTATATGTGCACCATTTCTTCAATATCTTCTTCTGAAACACGTGTACGAGCACCTCCTGATTCTTTTTTAACGCTTCCAGTCGCCAGAAACTTCTCAAGCCATGCCTTAATGGTCTTCCCATCAGGTGCATTTCTTCCATATTCTCTCCGGTAATTTCTTTGCACTGTAATTATTGACTTCGTCTCTCCATACCTGAAAACAGTTTGTGCTCGCCATTTTGTTTTATGTCATTATTGTCCAACATGCGACAGATGAATTAATTGCAACAATGAAAACAACAATTCTTTGAGTTTCTCTTTCTTTTAATACCAACCTCATTTCATAATTCCGCATACTCTGAGAGTTGTGATTAATTAAAATGTGGGAGCTTTGAATAGGACACGGTGTATAATATTATAATTAATATAATAATATTAATGACAATTAAAATTGAGACTAAAACTAATAATAAAATGTACACAAGCAAGTTGAATTAAATTGTTTAGTAGACTGTCCCTATCTAATGTATATAAAAAAAGAGAGATATAATAAACTAATTTGTCGGTTATACAATATTTAAAACAAACATCTGAAAATATGTATTATTCTTAATAATATTTTAATAAATAAATACATTTATTATCAACTGTTAAAAGAATACTATCAGTGAGTTATATAAGTAAGTTTGTTATTAAATAATTCTTCAGTTAGTTTTTGAACGATGTTATAGTCTGACAGTCTCTGACATAGGGCGGAAAGGAATTCCTTGTTCTGGGAAGTGAAACTATTTAATATGAATGGGGAAGACTGCATAACAGTGAGCTACATGATTTTTATGGGATACCAGATCTAATAAGAGCAGTTAAGTCTCGTACTGCGGTGAGCAGGACATATGACACGAATGGCGAATGAAAGAGGGGCATGGAAAATACTTGTAGGAAAAATAGAGGGAAACGACCAGTAGGTAGGCCAATAACAAGGTGGGAGAATAACATAAACAATGATTTGAATAAGGTAAATTATGCAGGGAATGATTAGAAAACGTTGGCTCGAATAGGGATATATGGACGGCTTATGTCCTATGGGTTCGATAGTGCCAGTAAGTTAGTATGAATGAATGAGCAAATGGTTTAAATTTTCTTAAATATTCGTGTTGTCTCGGAGGTGGTCCTAGAACTGAGTTGATCACAAATCCTAGGAGGTCCTCCATGCCCTTAGATGGTAAAATAAAAATGTAGGTACATGTGTGATTATTAGAGAACGGATGTTAGGGAAAATGTCTATAGTTATTTATTATAAATATTGTAAAAGTGACCTCATATAAGTTCATACTAACGATCCTAGAGCTGTTTTACATGAAGTTCATTTTGCCTATAAATGCCTATTTCAGCTTATAATGCTTATAAATGCCTATTTGTAATTTTTTCTCGAAATTAACTCAGTATTTCAATGAATTCAATTGAAATGGACAAACTTCATGGCACAAATCATTTCATAGAAGTTTTCAAGTGTTCTTTTTATAAATTCCCTTAGAATATTTTGGATAAGGGCGGTAATAACCCAATAACCTAGCAGGTAGATGGACCCCCCTCAATGCACTCCCGTTACCTAAATATTGTATTTTTCCACCTCATGCATTCCTGTTAAGCGAAATAACCCTATGTTATGTCCCATAGTATTATGTTCCGGCTCTAAGGCTTGGAGAAAAGTTCTTTGCTTCCTTTCAATACAAACATTGCTGAGTGACAAAGAGGGTTCTGCTCTTTGTAAAAAGGCAAAACAAATTCCAAAAGCATCTCTGATATCTTCGCATGATATTCATAGCATATGTTCATATTCTTAACATCATCATCATCATAGTACATTCACGAATTTAGGTCATTTGTTGACCTGTTTCGGCCTCAAGAGAAACACCATCCAAAAGTCTTTTGAGTGGACGTCCTGGTCTTCTTCTTCCTGCAGGTTGATATCTTAACATTTGTTTGGGTATTCTGTGATCTTCCATTCGATGAACATGTTGTATCCATCTTGACTTATAATCAGAAATTTTGTTTTCTAAAGATTCCATGTGTAATTCTTCTAAGATGTCTTCATTTTTTTTGTGATCTAGTAGTGTGTATCTTGCAGTCCTCCGAAGATATCTCATTTCAGCAGATCTAAGTCTCTGTATATCCTTTTGTTTCAACGTCCATACTTCTCTACCATACAAAAGAGTTGGAAGAGCCAGTGTTTTATACACTTTTAATCTTGAATGCTTTTGGACTAACTGTGGCTTGAAGATAGAATTTATTAACCCTAAAATTCTTAAAAATTTAGATATTTTTGCATTTACATCCTTTTCTTCTTCATATGAGATATTGCATCCTAGATATGTAAAATTATTCACCTGCTCCAAAATTTTATTGTCCAGTACAATTTTACTTCTGACAGGATCTACACCTTGAAATGCCATATATTCTTAACATAAGACTGTAAAAAGTTATGTTGTTGTAAGAGCCTATTTTGAATTTTTAGTGCCTATATTAATGATTTTCAGTGCCTTTTTGCCTGCCTATTTTGAACTTTTAAAGTACCTAACATCCGGACTCTAGTTATTATCTTCTTCTGACAGGTCGTGTCTCTGTAAGGCCCGGGTGAAGTGAAGGCTTGTAAAAGTACCTATAAAGGGAGAGGTTAAACTAAGTTAAAGATAGATAGATAGATAGATAGAGAGAGAGAGAGAGAGAGAGAGAGAGAGAGAGAGAGAGAGAGAGAGAGACGTACTGAACATAAAATGGATTGTTTTAAACGAATGGTAATGTCAATTAATTGCCTACAATATTGCTCTAACAACTAAGTTATACTGATAGAGATGTACCAGTTTTGTCAAAGAGGCTTGTAATAGTGATAAGTACAGAGAGGGACATAAAAAAATATAAACACGAAACATTGTCTCCCCCAACACAACCAATTACTGCGCCACGTTAACAAATTGCGTGCTCTACTGACACCATTACACCCTGACTCAAAATAACTTCACTCCTACGTCGCAAACTCTGTTTGTTAACCTGACAAATAATTCGAACCAAACGAGTTGACAGCCTGCTAGCATTTGAGATACGTATACGCAAGCTACGGAAGGTTCCTAGTTTTCTTAATCGTCAACCCAAATACTTGATTTATATTTTTTTTAAATACAATAGGAAGTGATATTAAGAGGGGGCACGCCGTAGCGTAGTGGTTAAGACACTGAGCTACAAGCCGGAGGGTCGAGGGGTTCAAGTCCCGTTGGGGTCAGGATTTTTTAAACTGACCCAAACCCTCTGGCGGCACTATGGCCCTGGGGTCGACTCAGCCTCTAATGGAAATGAGTACCAGACGCTTGTTCTGGGGCTAAAGGCGGCCGTCACGCAGGGCTGACAACCCGGCTGACATAAAGTCGCCGATTGTCTAGAAAAAGTGGGAGCCCTAACCTCCTACTACCCCAAGGGCCTCCGGGTCTGTTGTGGGATCACTTTACTTTACTTTACTAGTAATATTAAGAGGTTTACTTAATAATTAAGTTATTTGGTCTGTATATTCTTACCTCTTATGGTTGTTTTTGTTGAACATATGTTTCAAGGCTTGTTAGTCTCATCTTCAGCTGTTACAGACTGCATGTTTCAAGGCTTGTTAGCCCCATCTTCAGCTGTTAAAGACTGCATATGTTTCAAGGCTTGTTAGCCCCGTCTTCAGCTGTTACAGACTGCATATATGCTTGTTAGCCCCATCGTCAGCTGTCACAGACTGGAAGTCTATAATAGCTGAAAATGGGGTTAAGAAACCTTGAAACATATGTTCAACAAAAAACAACTATAAGAGGATAAGAATATATTTTTATTAGGAATATTCCACAATACAGTATTTCTCTTTCAACCCAAAGTGGTTTGTTGCCAGAGGTTCCTGTCTAAAGCATCTTATTCCCTCAAATATCTAGCTTCCATACTTCTCCTCACTTCATCTATCCAACGTTCTCTAGGTCTGCCTCTTCCACTAGGTTTCCAATTAAGGATATTCTTTGGTATTCTATCTTCTTCCATTCAAATGAGGTGTCCATACAATTTCAAACGCTTTTCTTCTATTTTTCTATTTTTTCTACTTGCATAATTCCCCTTATTGTGCTGTTTCTGACCTTATCCCTTCTTCAAATTCTTGTCGATCAAGAATATACAGATCAAATAACTTAATTAATTGATTTGGAATTCCAAGTACATATGTATTATGATGACCACTACATACATGTATTAGAATTAAAAGCCAGTCACCAGAAACTTATAAACCAAGCGAATTCCTCAGCAAGTTTCATGGTTCCATTTTTCCAGTTTACAGAATAAAATCTTTACACTAGGACATTTCATATGTAATGGCAACACTGTTATAACGTCACAAAAAATATTTAGGTTATTTTTGACATTGCGAACTTCATTTATAGTCTCCTATCAAGTCAACTACACGTTGCCAAATCCTTGGAAGATAGAGCACTCCATCTGCAACACCATTTCTGGATATTTCTTTCACTAATCGATCTAGAGAATTCTGGATATCAACTGTTGATTGAAATCTGCCTCATAGAGATTCTTTGATCTTTGAGAATAATTTGCAGTCACAAAGGCTCCTGTCTGGTGTATTTGGTGGATGTTAGAGTACTTCCCAATTCCACCTTCTAAACAAATTTTATTGTACATCTTGTTAGGGCGGCATCACTTACCAAATGTGAGAAACAGTGAATGCATTCACAATGCATAATTCGAAATTTTTAATATTACATATTTATACAATAAAGACTACTCAACAACATACTACAAGATTACAGTAGTCACCAATATACAACAGTGTTGCCATTTCTTATCGAATGCCCTAATATATAAAATGAGTGTCTGTGAGTGTGTCTGTCTGTTCTTTATGGACTCAACAACTACTTGACCGATTTGAATAGTTTTTATCATCAGTTAGAGAATTGGTTTGAGAAAATATAAAATATTACCGTACGGACTATTGGGCCGGAGCTTTTAAAAAAAGTGCATCGGTGCAGTAGAAGCACATTGGAAGCTTAAATGGCTTACGCTTCTAAACCATAACAAATAGCTTACACCAAATTAATGTCCATAGAATTGAATACTTCAATTTTTTTAAATCCGCGATCGCATATGTCAATCAGTCAACCGCCTGAGTTCTCGAGGTAGCGTGCTGCCATGTCACGAGGATTTTCCGGGGATTTTCTTCACCTGTAAGAAAATGTCAAGTTAGGCTTTAAGGCTCAAAAGGTTCCCAAACATCTTCTGGCCATCATCATCATCATTCACTGGTGTGGAAAGCAACGGGAGGCTACCACACCTGTCATTCTCTAGTAAAGCTGCAAGCATAGTATGAAAATGCTATGATTGCAGTAAAAGACCTGCCCTTGGACAGAACATTATAGAATATATATATATATATATATATATATATATATATATATATATATGAAAACGATATTACTAGCTTCATTCCTTCGGAATTCGGTAAAATAAGACAAGAATTTCCTTCGGAATTCGGTAAATAAGACAAGAATTTCCCTAAGGAATTTTAGTATGAATGATTAACTAGAGTTTTTTTTTTTTGTATTTAAACATAATTATAGAATTATTTGATAAAGGTACCTATGTTTTCTGTTCATCTTTGACTTATTTAGTGACCAAAGTTTCAAGAATTGAAATATACTCGGTAAATCAACAAAAGGAAGTAATTTTGTAAAAGTGGCAACTTGAATTCCCGATCAACTCCAGGTTTCATTCTAGGTAATGGGTGTTTACAAACAAACCAATTAATCTTTTCAAATCCATTAGTACCACAAACCAAATCCCAAACTTCCGTCCAAAATCAACATAATTCTGCTGCAACCTACTGAAAACGAGTTTTATTAAGAACTAGCTAATATGCAGTGTGCGCTGCTACGCCTAAATAAATGAATATTAATGTGCTTTTATGTTTAGTTGAATAAGTAATAAGAAAAAGTAATTAAAAATTTATATTTTTTAGATACACCGTGCTGATTACCCGGCGTTGCCCGGGAATCTACTTATCCCGATCTTCTTGACATAAATGAGTTGAAATATGAAAAGTAATGTGTTTTATATTTAGTTAAACAAATGAGAGGAAAAAAATATATATCGTAATTATTTTAGATACCCCATGCTGTTTACCCGGCGTTGTCCGGATTCTACTCATCCCGATAATCTTGACATAAATGAGCTGAAAGACAAAAATTAATGTACTCCTTATGATTAGTTGAATAAATATAATGAAAAATAATTATAAATTTATATCGCAATTATTTTAAGATTCCCATACTAATTATCCGGTGTTGCCCGGGAATCTACTTATCTCGATCTTCTTGGCATAAATGAGCTAAAAGACAAAATTCGTTATTGTGAGTTATCATAAGTAATGCCACGAGTGATTTCCAAATTATCGATAAATTCACGACTCACGAAGTGAGGAGTGAATTTATCTAGAGAATTTGGAAATCAAGAGTGGCATTTGTTAGGACTATTTAACGAATAAAATTAAGCTGTTTACTCACAAATCATTATTTAACTATAGTTATTTTAAAATATTTATATATTTAATGTAAACGGCGATGTTTGAAAACAAATGAGAAACGATAGGTACGCTTCTACTGCTTCTTTTGTTTATCACTGCAACCAGATCATACTATTTATTGCCAAAGGAACGCTTTCTTTAATATGGTAATTATAACACTGATAAATATTTGGTGAAATACGACTCTGATTGGTTGTAAAACAGAAATCATTGAAACGTGATTGGTCATTGACTCCCATTTGGGGCATGAGTTAAATAGTCCGTAAAAGAATATACGTCATGTGCTGCTATGCTTGCACAGGAATCTACGTACACGGTGATTACAAATGATTGGAGCGATTTCATGATTTTATTGTAGCGATCTTATTTGACATATCTTCACAGAACTTTAAAGTTATGTATAAAAACTCATAAGGTTTTTTTTTGTTTTCTCTCGCAGCCGTGTTTCAGCTTTAAACCGAGAGAGCGCAGCAGTTATCAAAGATGGCGACAGGCGAGGAGAAAGCATATGCTGTGCTTGAATTTCATTCAACTCAATCTGTGATAACTGTGCAACGACACTTCAGAACGAAGTTCGAGAAAGATGCACCGAGTGCCAACTCCATTCGGCGATGGTATGCGCAATTTAAAGCTACAGATGCCTCTGTAAAAGGAAATCAACGGTCGTCCTTCAGTGAGTGAAGAAAAGGTTGAGAGTGTGCGGATGAGTTTCACACGTAGCCCACAGAAATCAACACGAAAAGCGAGCAGAGAGCTGAACATTCCACAACCGACCGTTTGGAAGATCTTGCGGAAAAGATTGAAGCATAACCTTACCACTTGCAATTTCTACAAGCCCTTACGCCCATTGACAAGTGAGTCGGTTTGAATTTTGTACACAAATGCAGCAGTTTATGGATGAGGATGGTTTTTGTGAGAAACTTGTCTTCAGTGACGAAGCAACATTCTTTGTGAATGGCAAAGTGAACAAACACAATGTGCGAATCTGGGGCACAGAAAATCCCCGCGTTATTGTGCAGCACATTCGCGACTCCCCAAAAGTTAGTGTGTTCTGTGCGGTTTCTCAGTTCAAAGTTTATGGCCCTTTTTTCTTCTGCGAGCAGAACGTTACAGGACACGTGTACCTGGACATGCTGGAAAATTGGCTCATGCCGCAGCTGACGACCGACAGTGAGACCTTCATCTACCAGCAGGATGGTGCTCCACCACACTTCCATCACGATGTTCGTGAATTTTTAAACATGAGATTGCCAAACCGATGGATCGGTCGCAGTGGAGAGAATGATCAGAAATTGTTGTCATGGCCTCCACGCTCCCCCGATTTTGACGCCGTGCGATTTTTTTGTTTGGGGGTATGTGGAAGATTCAGTGTTTGTGCCTCCTTTACCAGTAGACTTACCAGAACTGCGAGCTCGCATAATCAATGCCTTTGAACAAATTAATAGGGACATGTTACGTCGAGTATGGGACGAACTTGATTACAGACTTGATATCTGCAGAATCACCAAGGGGGAGCATATGGAGCACCTGTAACATCTCAAAAAAAACCTGGGAAGTTGCTCTATGTATCTGTAAAAGTTCGTGAAAATATGTCGAATACTACAGCTACCATAAAATCATGAAATCGCTCCAATCATTTGTAATCACCCTGTACTTGTCTCGATCTTCTTGGCATCAATAAAAGACAAAAATTGCTATTGTGAGTTATCCGTAAGAGATAACCATATCATTCAAAAATAACATTTAATTATTTAATAATTAAAACGATTGTCTTATATAAAAATGTTGTAGGAAACCAGGAAGAAAGCTCCCAGTAGGTAGGCCAAGACTAAGGCTAAAAAATATCATTAACCATTATTTGAGGGATGTAAATTTTGCAGGGGATGATCGGAAAATATTAACATATATATCCATCCATAATAATTCTGCCCGAGGGTGGCAGGTCTTTCACTGCATTCATAGCATTTTCATGTTATGCTTTGCAGCTTTACTGGGAATTATAGGTGTTGTAGCTTCCCAGTGCTGTCCACACACACACACACACACACACACACACACACCCTCGTAATCACACACGCAAACGCACACACACAGAAACACATACTCACACACAAACACACACACATACACGTACGCACGAACACACACACACACATCCATCCATCCATTGTAATTCTGCCCAAGGGCAGGTCTTTCATTGCAATCATTGCATTTTCATGCTATGCTTTGCAGCTTTACTAGGGAATTATAGGTGTGGTAGCTTCCCGTTGCTTTCCACACCGGTGAAGGATGGTGATGATAATGATAAGGATGATGATGATGGCCGGATGATTTTCGGGGACCGTTGGGCCCTAAGCTTCCTGACATTTCTCTTACAGGTGAGGAAAAACCCCGAAAAAAACCTCACCCAGGAGCCTGTCCGGACCGGGAATCGAGCCCGGCCCGCTGCGTAACAAGGCAGCACGCTACCTCGAGACCACAGCGGTGGACACACACACCACACACACACACACACACACACACACACATATATATATATATATATATATATATAATTGGATTATTTGAGATTAAATTTCTTGGAAAATTTTTGGACCAAAAGAGATGAACAGATAGACGATAACAGTGAGCTACATTATAATAGGAAATAATATATATATATATATATATATATATAATAAGAACAGTTAAGTCACGTAGACTGCGATTGGCTGGACGTGTGGCACGGATGGGGAATGAAAGAGGGACATAATAGCTTCTTGTAGGAAAACCAGAGGGAAAATGCCCAGTTGGTTGACCAAGAATAAAGTGGGAGAATAATATTAACCATGATTTGAGGGGAAATATTAAACAGAGGATGATGGAAAACATTACTTCAGGATAGGGATGTATGGTGAAGCAGAATCTTTCACTCCGACTTCTAGATCAATAAATTCAAATAATAAATTAATTAGGACCTGTATTATCATCATGTTATGTCTAAAGGATGAAATAATAACCGCAGGTATATGAAACTTATATGTAATCGAACCGTGAGAACACGAGGATTTTGATTTTCATATAATTGATTAAATAAATGTAAAATTTGATAAAAATAAATTGATCAGTAGTAAGTTGATACTATTGTCATTAACGATCAGTTATTAGTTACGGAGGAAACCATTAACAAGTACATGGTGCCGCTTTTGTTAAGCGACAGGCCCTTGATGCGGCTACAAAAGAGTTAAAATTCAAGGAAAAACTTATTTTTACTAGCGGATTACTGGACATTTCTTTGTGGACCAGTAATCCAAGATCTAAACTGAGCTTCGCTGACAGGTCATTAACAAACGCATGATTTATGGCTGGGGAACTACAGCGTCGGAGTAAACCACGCATTATGACGAAATCGACACAACCGCGAGGACGCGAAACCTAGCAAACGGCGGGGGGAAAAGGCCACTGACCCAAAGCGGGTGTCCTACAGGGAACATGGTGGATCCTTATCCAATGGAAAGACGGCGATTCCTTCTTTGGTAATAAGGAATCGTTGTCAACCAATATATAAAGTGTTGTATCGCGACAAGGTAATGATCTCATGACGACACGATGCCAGAGAGAGGGTAACGAAGTTACCTTTTACCAACAATAATAATTAAGTTAGTTGTTAGTCCAGCATTCTGAGTTTTAGTCCAGCATTCTGAGTTTCAGTTCTAGTTCTGCATTTCTAAGTTCAGCGTTCGGAGTCCTGAGTCCGACGGAACTCACCAGGACGGGAGTCGGGACAGACGCACCGGCATGGCGATCAATTAACAAACTACAAACCTAACTTCACTTATAATTTGTTCAGTCGAGACTCCAACTTGAGTTCTAAATGCGTCACTGCGGTCAATACCTTGTTCGACATCAAATGTGTCTGCAATATCAATGTATAGTGTCCATCAATTAACTAAAATATTTTTATTAAACTTCATCTGTCGCGTA
The DNA here is from genome assembly GCA_030220185.1 of Diploptera punctata. Lineage (NCBI taxonomy): Eukaryota > Metazoa > Arthropoda > Insecta > Blattodea > Blaberidae > Diploptera > Diploptera punctata. Next base: position 368,214 of record JASPKZ010007262.1, read on the forward strand.
GTCTTGCGCCGGCCAGCTCTTGTTATCCGAGAAAGAACCTCAACTCTACCGATTCCCAATCTGAGCAACCTAAGATCTCATACACGGAGATATCCTTTCGGTAATCCTAGCGCCAACATCCATTAATAACCATTCAACCCTACTAATACCCCCTCGTAAATGGCCCATCAACGTGGTGCGCTCGAATATTCGTCGAAGTATTGGTGAAACACCAAGAACGTACCGACGAGAAATCATCCCACTAAGGCAAGAGATCCTGGACTGTGAAGCAGATGAATGGACCTGGAAGCTGACCTGGAGGACAAGGGACGAGCAGACAACCCCGGAGAGATGGCAGAATAACAGTAAGAGCAAAAGACCAGCAAAAGGTAGAAATACATATTTTCTTTTAAATACTCGTGTGAAATTCTAAATTAGAACAAAAGGAAAGGAATCAAAAATAAATAAAATGGAGGATAAGGGAAACTCAACCAATGGCCCTATAAAATATATGAAAATGATAATGTTAAGATTAGAGCAATGGACAGAAGTTGGAAACAGGAATTAGAGGCGACTGAAAGGAGTTGGAAACAGGATTTAGAAGCGGTGAAGAGAAATAGCAAAAATTATTTAGAGGCGTTTAGAGAAAACTTAAGAGATGAGATGAGAAAAGATAGAGAGATGTTAGGGGCAAAAATAGATGAATCAGTAGCGAATATGGGAATAAAGGTAAACAAAACGGATGAAAACCCTAAAGACTTAGAGGAAACAAAACAGGTTAGCAGGGAATCAGTAACAGAAATACATGAGGAAATTAGAACTGTAGGAGTAGAAATAAATAAATCAACGAGTGATCAAACAGAAGAAATCATTAGGGATCAGGGGAAATACCTAAAGACGTGTTAATGAAAACGTAAAGTAATAATTGAAAATACTGAGTGTAAATGTGTGCATGTTTCTAATTGTAAACTGTCGGAACAAGATACACCAGATATGAAAGATCTTTTTTGTAGCCGGTAGAGATACTGCAAATAAATCAAGCGTGAAACTTGAAACGCAGGTAGCTCGCAGAAGACATTTGAAAAGTAGATGTTCATTTAACAATTACTTAAAGTTTTTGACATATTTGAAAGATCCGAAGTCCAGATGTATCTTGGTTCGGTGTATGCGGGTTAGAAAAAAGAACCCAAGTATTTGCAAAACAGATTTTTACAAATAAATGGGTTACAAGCGTACCTTCGAGCAAATTGATAATAGCCAAATAAATGTAGCCACAAGGCGAAAAATTAGGCGCGATTACAATATGAGTAACGCGAAGTCATCGCAACCATACCAAACAGTGATAATGGATAAAAGCGCGAATAATCTGTTTAACTTTGACAAGAGGTTGGCCATCATGGACAACCATAACATATTTATAATACAATATACATTTGCTCAGTAAAGGGGACAATAAATGCATGAACCAGTATGTAATCGAACCAGGACTAATTGATTAAAGAAAATAGCTATAGTGTAAATTAATAGAGAATAATATTAAATAATCGGTTGAAGTAAGAAAGTCACAGAGTAATCTTGCATATTAAGAATTTATTATAACTAAATGAGAATACCGACATATTGTGTATTTCAAATTCAATTAAAACTCAATTCAAAAGATGGCGAGATAAGGGCAGATTTTATCTTGCTCATTAATGATAATACAAGGAAGAATGTCAATTATTAATTATTAATTAAGAGATTTTCTTTTATATTTTTTTGAAGACAAATGATGGTAAATAAATTTGTCCATACTAATCTTACAGCAATAATGATGAATGATAGATGTAGGAATTTTCAAATGGAACTGGGTTAGATTTTCATTAAATTTTGGAATTATAAGCAACATGGGACCTGTGTAATTAAAAATCATGAGTAATTACTGATACTATTATGAATAACTATGGCGATAACAATCATAACATATAAAGACTGAATTAACCTTTCATTGATAATTTTAAATAACGTGAACTCTAATGATGAGAATGATTTACATTTTTTTATATATACATTTAAATATTTCTATAAACGCTCCTAATGTGGACTCTATAAAATCCATAACGTATTATACTAATTTGGATAAAAGCGATTTATTTTACGCTAAAGTTTATTATTACATAAAATGTACTTGATTATAAAAAATAAAGACACCTAAGGCATTAATGAATTGATGAGATGTTGAAGAACATGATTTGTCTTAATGACGATCAATTAGCTTATAAACTTAATGCACGAATTTTAGTATGTGTTGAATTACATACAGAGTGATATTATTGAGAAATCGACTAGGATAACATAGGACCTCAGTACGATTATTTTGTTTATAACGTAAGCTAACGAAGACTTCGTATATTTTCTTTGTGTCTAGTATACACAATTTTAGGGCAGTAGAACCCCCAGCGACGAGATATTTGTTTATACGTAAGGTAATGGAAACTTCGTATAATTTCTTTATGTGTTGTATACACGAATTTTAGGGCAGTAGAACCCTCAGCGACAAGATATGTTTTATGATGTATGAAAGAAGGATCGACGGTTCTGTGTTTTATGACTCTGTATTTTATGAATAATTTGTGTAAACCAGATAATATGTTAAGTGACAAAAATAAAGCGAGATTTGCTTTGATAAATTGGAAAGACTAGAGATGCCTAATGTTATTTAAATAAAAGATGAGTATAATAATTTATCAAAATAATGATTAAATATCCACATCAAGAACGCGTAAATAAGAACGCCTATAAACATCAATTGAGTTTTAACGCTAGGAGCGGCAAATACAAATATAAAAATAATCAAGCTAACCATAATTATGCAACATTTTTCATTTTATAGATAATTAATGAATTAATTATTATTGTTTGATAAACATAATAATATTTGACCAAAAACACATATAATAAATGCTAATAGCAATTCTAATGTAATACTATGAATTTACGTAACGATTATTAAAATGAAAGGACATATAAAAATTGTTTTATTTACGACCCATGTAGGAAAACAGGTCCATATATATATAAATATTTATTTGATCATGTTATCTTTATTAATTAATTTTTTGAAATTTATTGAACGCGATTTTTGCAAAAGAAAATACTGGTTCATAGCATAGACAAAAGACGTTCAAACCTGCATATCGGTGAACATGTCTAAATAGTTGTAAATTACCTCATTTTTTTGGGATAGGAATTGCGTGTGAAGTGATTTTAATATCCAGTGAAGAATCCCATTATTGCGTGTGTAAACAAGACTGTGATTTGACACTATTAGTTTTAAATTGTTGACAAGCAGGTAGATTGTTTACAAATTGTCACTATTGACAAAACAGGTAAGAAGGGTTAAATTTAAAAGATAATTTGTTGTTATGTAAACATATGTTTTGAATTTATTTATGTGCACCAAGGTTCCACCAAGACCCGATAATATATATAGGCGAGATTTATATAATTAATAAAATTTACGCAAGCATAAATTGATTATCAATTATATAGGGCACTTGAAGCAGAATCTTTCACTCCGACTTCTAGATCAATAAATTCAAATAATAAATTAATTAGGACCTGTATTATCATCATGTTATGTCTAAAGGATGAAATAATAACCGCAGGTATATGAAACTTATATGTAATCGAACCGTGAGAACACGAGGATTTTGATTTTCATATAATTGAATTAAAATAAATTGAATCAAACTAAGTTGATACAAGTAGGAATAAACGATCAGTTAATAATTAAGGAAACCATTAACAAGTACATGGTACCGCTTTTGTTAAGCGACAGGCCCTTGATGCGGCTACAAAAGAGTTAAAATTCAAGAAAACTTATTTTACTAGCGGATTACTGGACATTTCTTTGTGGACCAGTAATCCAAGATCTTAAAACTGAGCTTCGCTGACAGGTCATTAACAAAGCATGATTTATGGCTGGGGAACTACAGCGTCGAGTAAACAACGCATTATGACGAAATCGACAACCCGCGAGGACGCGAAACCTAGCAAACGGCGGGAAAAGGCCACTGACCCAAAGGAGTGTCCTACAGGGAACATGGTGGATCCTTATCCAATGGAAAGACGGCGATTCCTTCTTTGGTAATAAGGAATCGTTGTCAACCAATATAATAAAGTGTTGTATCGCGACAAGGTAATGATCTCATGACGACACGATGCCAGAGAGAGGGTAACGAAGTTTACCTTTTACCAACAATAAATATATTAAGTTAGTTTTAGTCCAGCATTCTGAGTTTTTAGTCCAGCATTCTGAGTTTCAGTTCTAGTTCTGCATTTCTAAGTTCAGCGTTCGGAGTCCTGAGTCCGACGGAACTCACCAAGACGGGAGTCGGGACAGACGCACCGGCATGGCGATCAATTAACAAACTACAAACCTAACTTCACTTATAATTTGTTCAGTCGAGACTCCAACTTGAGTTCTAAATGCGTCACTGCGGTCAATACCTTGTTCGACATCAAATGTGTCTGCAATATCACATGTATAGTGTCCATCAATTAATAAAATATTTTTATTAAACTTCATCTCGCGTAGTCTTGCGCCGGCCAGCTCCTTGCTTATCCCTGAGAAAGAACCTCAACTCTACCGATTACCAATCTGAGCAACCTAAGATCTCATACACGGAGATATCCTTTCGGTAATCCTAGCGCCAACATCCATTAATAACCATTCAACCCTACTAATACCCTTTCGTAATGGAGAGCTTATGTCTGCGCGGCCATGAACCTATAGATAGAGCCAGTGTGTTAGATAGTTATGTATAATTGGACAGTCGATCAGAACAATGTTGTTAATTTAATTTTTTCCCCCCGAACTTGAGTTCAACATGGAAAAAAAAAAAAAGTTATTAATGCGGCGAGGTGAATTTTTCTATGTAAGCATTAATTTTGGAAAAATTGGTCTGGTCGGTTATATAATTACCAATTTTAATTAGATTTATAAATTATTAAGGATACGATTGGAAGCGCCATGTTCACATATCATATGAAATATTCAAAGTGGCCTCTCGTGAATACAGGCTTCCATTAGTCCTCTTATTGGTAGCTGGTGGTATAAGCAAATTCCGAAGGAATTATAGCTATTGAGGTTGTTCTCATAATAATATTAAAAAAATCCTCACCGATCTCATTCAGAGGACGAAAATTGCCATACATGTGTGTGTGTGTGTGTCTTCACGCTATAGCGGCCATAATTTTTATTTTTTCACAAACAAACTTGGCATACATTTAACAAAGTGTCTTCAAATTAGCGGCCATAATTTTAATTTTTTTCACAAACAAACTTGGCATACATTTAACAAAGTAATATCGAGTTCGATCGGCCGTGGTCGGCTAGTGGTTATGCTCCTTGCCTCTGGTCCCAAGAGTCGCAGGTTCAACCCGGCCGGGGTCGATGGATTTTTTTAGGATGGAAAAATCCAAGGAGCAAGTCCTTCGGGAGGGACTTTACGCCGTGGGTCCCGAGTCTGAAGATTTTCAGGCTCGTAAAAAATCCTTAAGCGTGAATGAAAAAGCCTCTAAGCAAAATTTACCAAATTTTCCCGTCCTAGTACTACCTTGGTTTTCTAGATGTCAGTATGAGGCGGAACGCTGACCACGGACCACTCAAATGACATCTATACGAAAACAAGTGTAACTAAATTAATATGGTTCAAATTCTTCCCTGCAGGGGGAGAGCGCCTAAATCTCTGTTAAGGGAAACATGGGCTTACATACAAACATACATACAATATCGAGTTCGTTATGCAGCTAAACCCGAGCATTGGAATTTAACTGAAATGAAAACTTAAAATCGCTATAGCGGTCACAATTTTCAATTTTTCACAACGAAATTCAGTATATACTATTGAAATAAAACGATGAAGATAATCTTCGAATATCAGCAAAATCCGACTATTAGAAGTAAGAGTTTACCAGAAACCCGAAATTTGAAACTCGCTCTAGCAGCTGCTCATGTTTGGTTTCTCTCAGTACATAGAACTTAACTGACAAAAGAAAGATACATATTTCATAAACCATCTAGGCCCAGCCGTCCACCCCTTGGGATACCTCGGTCGTCATGACTATACTCCCAAGTCCTAGTTCTAGTCCTCCCTATCCTATGTTCACGTCCACGTTCAAGTTCACGGTCCTTAAACCAACACCCCAGGGAGAGAGTGTTGGAGTTTGCATTCTGGGAATTGCTGAGCTACATAGTACATCAGGTCGCTCAATCCTGACGACCCCACAGTTGGTCCACGGGCTCCATGAGCCTAGCCGGGAGGACTGCTGTCGCAGATCCACTGACCATTCCCCTGTTCTGCCTCCAGAGACGTGTCCTGCAGCCGTTGTGAGACCGGCTAGGGCTACAAGCCCAACAGTGTGAGACTTTTAGTACATCCAGGTGCTCATCTCCTGGCGACCCCACAGTTTGTCGACGGGCCCGAGGCCGAGCCAGGAACCAGTACAGTAGCTCCCCTCTGGTCTGGTCCGAGCCGAGCCCTGGTGTGCCCCCAGGGACGCCTTCTGCAGCTGTTGTGGGCCAGCACGGAGCTCGCAAGCTCCAACAGATGAGCAAATAGTTTGACAAGGCGCTCAACTCTTGCCTACCCCACTAATGGTTCACGAGTCCCTTGGACTTGACCGGGAGGACTCTCTACAGATCCACCGACCTTTCCCCCAGTGCACCAGCTGGGGACGTGTTTGGTTGCTGAAGTGGGTCCAGCCTGAGCTATAGTACGTCAGGTCGCTCAACTCCTGACGACCTCACAGATTGTCCTTGGGTCACTCGGTTCCAGAGTCGGCGCTAAATCCCACCAACAAGGACCGCGCTTCCTCCTTTCCCGAGCTTATTGACCTGGTGGTAATTCCCAGCATTACGCCCGGTATTGTCCCAACCAGCCCGTTCGCAAGACTAAGCCTAGTCGTGCCGCTGCAAATATATTTCATAAACCAGCAAAATCGGACCAAAAATTGGACTTGATGAGAAATTCGCTTAGTTTACACAGTTCCTGTGCAACAGACTCTTCTATTTAACAACGCCCTTTAATATCTCAGGTCATTTGCTTGCAATTCAAATCTGAACATGAAAAGACCAACAAATTTTGCTCTTATTTTATATCCCATACATCTACGATACTACGATATACAGAAGTCAGAGGATGATTTACAAAGAGCCATTTACATGTTGAATCAATTAGGATTATATTATAATCTCAAAGTTTCAACTTCAAAAACTAAAATTATGGCTTTTCAGGGCAAAGTGCCAGTCAGAGCAAAAATAGTAATCAATAATGAAATAATAGAACAGATAGCACACTGTAACTATCTTGGTTCAGATATAACATATAGCTACGATTGGGATATACACAATAAATTAAACCGATATCAAATGATGTGTGGCATCATAAAAAGAACCCTCCGAAAGACTCGAAGAGAAACTCGCTCAGGTTTTATAAAATTATGGCTGTTCCTGTTCTTTTATATGGATCTGAATCTTGGGTACTTACAAAAAAAGATATCTCACACATTCAAGCCACTGAAATGAAATGTTTAAGATCTGTAAAAGGATGTACACGCATGGATATATTACACAATTAATCAATAAGAAATGAACTGGAGATATTTTCAATAGTTGATAAACTAGAAGAGCACAAATATGGAAAGAACATTTAGACAGAACGGACAATACAAGATTACCCAAAAAGATCAACACCTACAAACCACATAGGAAAAAATCTTTGGGACGGCCAAGGAAACGATGAACTTGAGACCGGAACAGGTCACATTGACCTAATCCTGGAAAGGAAGAAGAAGAAGAAGAAAAAAAAGAAATCTACGATATGGAACCCGTTATTTCATTTCCGAAGGAAGCAATTCTCAGGATTTTTACTTCCTTAAAATTTCAGCGACTCCGGGAGGATTGGAACCCCCAAATCTTGGATCCAGAAACAAGGATGGTAGTAATCACTCTTGAACATGATCGACTCGTCTTCGTATGAGCGTCCAATGAGTTCAAAAATGTCTGATGTAGTGTATTGCTTGCCCAAATTAAATCTGGACGCCGAAAATATGCGAGGAATGTGCTGTCGATTCTCTTTTCCTTCTTTAACTATGTTCTCACTTCCTGTCGCTTGTATTGTACTATTTGACTGCGAGGGGAGCACTGGCAAACACTGTACTTTTTAAATGATCCTTCGCCTACAGTAGTCGTTATCAAATGAATAATCCGGCAACCATGTTACCACTGGAGAATGAGCTGACCCTCCTTTGTCTTCCTCATTACATGTTGCCAATTCCTGCACACTGTGTTGTGAGGCCGGTAATAGAGAAATGATAAACATTGCGATTTTAAATTATCCGAAACCTTCGGCAGTCGTCAACTAAATGACTAATTTGACAATCATGTAATGAACTTTCATATGTGTTTAGGGATTCTCCTTCCATGGTGTAGTAGTTTGGCGACGGTAGCGCTAACACATTTCCCCATTAACCGCGCAGACTTAATTTGGGTGACTAATAGCATAATAATAATAATAATAATAATAATAATAATAATAATAATAATAATAATAATGTTTTATTTATTCTGGCAGCGTTAAGGCCATAAGGCCTTCTCTTCCGCTCAACCAGCACAAATACAAATAAATATTTGACAAATATAGATATACACTATACTAATTATAAACAGTTAAAGATACATTAAATGTAGCAATGTAAATTTCATGTACAAACAGCATTTTATACGATAACAATACTAATACAATAATAATAATAATATAATAATAATAATAATAATAATAATAATAATACTCGTCCAAGTAAAATCTGCACTCAGAAAATATGCTAGGAATGTGCTGTCGATTCTTTTTCTTATCTTGCTATGTTGCTACTTCCTGTTCCTTGTATTGTTTATTTGCCAGGGGACCGCTGGCGAAGACTCTTTTTTAAGTGATCCGTCGCCTACAGTAGTCGTTGACGAAATAAATAATCCGGCAATCATGTTACTATTGGGGAATGAGCTGTCCCTCCTCTGTCTTCTTCATTACATGTTGTCAATTCCCGTTCGCTTTGTTGTGTTGTGAGGCTAGTAATACAGAGATGATAAACACTGCGATTTTAAATGGTCCGAAACGTCAACTAAATGACTAATATGACACCGCCTTTATTTCTTCTTCTTCTTCTTCTTCCTTCCAAGTATTAGGCCAAGGCCTGTTACGATCCTATAGAAAATTTTCCCTCCAGCGTTTCATAGGACGGCCCAGTGATCTTCGTCCTCTTGGTATATAATTATAAACAGCTTTGGGGATCCGATTTGAACTCATTCTTTCAAGATGGTGTTTCCAATTTAGTTGGTACTGTTTAATATATTCCAAAATTGGCGTAGTCTTCAATTCTTTTAAGATATCGGTGTTCCTTTTCCGATCCCATCTGGTGTAACCCGCTGTTCTGCGCATGAATCTCATTTCACAAGCCGTTATTCTACTTTCATGTTGTTTTTTAGTGTCCATGCTTCACTACCATAGGTCAACACTGGTCTAGCCAAAGTGTTATATAAACGTAATCTGGTGTTTTTTTTGTACAAACGATGGTTTCATAACTTGATTAATAATTCCTAAACTTTTATTATAACTAGTAACTTTTTCAGGGATATCCTTTTCATCCCAGATAGAGAGATAATATCCAAGATATTTAAATTGATTAGATCTCTCTAAAATTTTATTCTGGAGACAGATTTTACTTTCTATGGGGTCCTTCCCATGAAATGCCATAATTTTAGTTTTGTTAATTGATATTTCCATATTAAATTTGGCACCTATTTTTTGTAAATTATAAATTGATCGTTGCAAATCATTTTCGGAAAGTGCCAGAAGAGCTAAATCGTCTGCAAAAAGAATAGCATCGAGTTTGAGGTTCCTATTGATGGGTATATATCCTCGTTACCGCCTTTATTTAATTTATATATTGGCGAAGTCTTGAGAAAATGGTAAAATATTTTATTAAATAATTTTAGTTTGGACATTAATAAATTATATACACTCCTTTTGCAAATGATCAGGCAATTATAGTAAAAGGATGAGGACAACTTACAAAGAGTAATTTTTCAATCAGGGAAAATTGCTGCTGAATATAACTTACAAATATCCCCAAGTAAAATTAAAGTGATGGCATTTAATGGAAAAAATCCAATATGAGCCAGAATAATAGTAAATGATTTTGTAATAGAACAAGTAATGGATTTTAATTATTTAGGAGTTTTTCTAGGCAATAATAGGACAAGCGATATTCATATAAAGCTTAATATGTTTCAACATATTTGCGGTACAATTACAGTGTAGAAGAACATTAGCAAAGAAAGTTCGTAAAGAAACACTCCTAAAGTTTTACAAAGTTTTAGATTTTACTGCTCTGTTGTATGGCTCCGAGTGTTGGACTCTCACCAAAAGTTTAATAAAAAGACTGGAATCAGCTGAGATGAAATTCCTACGATATGTGACAGGATGTATTATTTTGGACAAACGAAGGAATGAAGATATTCGTGAAGAATTACAAATAACTAATGTGATAACAAAAATAGAAGAACATAGAAATAAATGGTTTAAAGATGACAGTAGAATGAGTGAAGAGAGGATACCTCATAAGATGTTAAACTATAATCCACAAGGACAGTCGTGGACGACCAACCAAAAGATGGAGCGGACAAACTATAAGATGGTGCCGGAACAGATCAGAAATGGGCTAAACTCTGATGATAGATGTTGATGATGTAATGATATTTCACATGTGTTTAGGGATTCTCCTTCCATACAGAAATAGTTCGGCGACACTAGCACTAAAATACTTCCCCTCTAGCCGTTCAGACAAAACTTGGGAGAGTACTGAATGATACGACAGGCAGCCACATTGCATCAGAGGAAAAGTTAATATTGTATCACAGACAAATACGCCTACACCTCCCGACGATAATGTATATAGGGTGTATTAAATCAGGAGAGCAAGGCGGTCAAGTAATTGATCCATCTCTCTACAAATTCAACGCCCAGAATAATGTTCATTAACAGAGCCCGAGAGCAGAACGACTGAAATGTGTGGGAGCATATCATGCAAGAACAGCTGTCCAAGAGATGCCTTCCAAGTAAGTCTTTCAAAGATAAGACAACTTTGGACATTTCATCTGATACTTGAACAGAACAGTCCAACAGATAAGTCTGATAAAATCAGTTGTACTATTTGCATTGCACCTTACGTATTTATAGACGATTTAACGTCCTATGTCATATCCCTTCCACTTTTTCTAAAATGAAATTGAAAAACGATGAAATGTATAAGGATAACGAAATTTCAACACAAAATTTGCCCTAAAGACTGAGAGAAATCAGGAAATACCTCGGTCAAATTGATTGGCATCGAAGTTTGAACCCGGAAAAAGATATTTTGCATGGCATATACTAAAATAATGCCCACCGCTGTGGTCTCGAGATAGCGTGCTGCCTTGTCACGCAGCGGGTATGGGTTCGATTCCCGGTCGGGACAGGCTCTTGGGTGAGGTTTTTTTCGCGGTTTTTCCTCACCTGTAAGACAAATATCAGAAAGCTTGGGGCCTAACGGTCCCCAAAAACCATCCGACCATCATCATCATCATCATCCTTCACAGGTGTGGAAAGCAACGGGAAGCTACCACACCTACAATTCCCTAGTAAAGCTGCAAAGCATATCATGAAAATGTTATTGATTGCAGTGAAAGACCTGCCCTAAGACAATTACTATGGATGGATGTATACTAAAATAGCGGTCAAATGAAGAAACAACTGTATCAATTTGCTATAAAATAAAGAATTTCAAAATAAATGTCTGCATATTATGTGAATAAGTCTAAATGTAAATAGGGAGCGACAGAATTCTTCCAAGAGTGAAGATTCTTTTTTTTTTCTCTTGGCAATGGATACTGTCACGAAATCAGTGAATGTTGGGTTGTACAAATTTAATTGAGTCATATATCATTAAATTACTATATAATAATCCCCGGCAGACGCGGCATAATTAAAAGCTAAAAGCGAACTTGTTGCACCGGTACCTGCAGCACAAAAACAGCACGTTTCCGGACAAAGGTCCTATTCAAAACTTTTTCGAAACAGTATCCTCTATAATCTCTAGAATTTAATAAATGAAACTATGAAAGTTTTATATGATTTTATAAATATTTATTTAATTTAACATTCGTAACAGCTGTTTCAATACACTGTATCTTCATCAGACAAATGTAATAAATATAACTACATTTTCTTATTTGGGAATATACCTACCTCACTGGCATTATGGAACCCGAAGGTTCATGGCCGCGCGGACATAGGCTCTCCATACATCCCTATCCTGAGCTAATGTTTTCCGATCATCCCGTGTATAATCTACTTCCCACAAATCATAGTTAATGTTATTCTGCCACTTCAATCTTGGTCTACCAACTGGACATTTTCCCTCTGTTTTTCCTACAAGAAGATTCCATGCACGTAAAAGATAATAATGATAATTCCGTGGAACAGAATGCAAGGTACTTATTTATTTTAATATTTTAATTTATTTCATCACTTAATATGTTAAACTTTCTGTGTCCTTTGTTGTGTTATTTAATTGGGAGGAGAGCCCTAGCAACTACTATGCTTTTTAAATGATCCACTATCTTCAATAGTCGTTGAACAAATAAAAAAAAAACGGCAAACATTTTACTACTGGGGAATGAGCTGCCTCTCTTTTGTCTTTCTCATATCCTTGTGCCAATTCCCACCTGCTGTGTTGTATTTGTGAATATAGTCAACTATATAAAATGTATTTGTATTTACATTTGTCTGACGAAGATACAGTGTACTGAAACTGCTGTCACGAATGTTAAATAAAATTAAATATTTACGAAAATCATATAAAACTTTGATAGTTTTATTTATTAAATACATAATGGATTTTCATCAAGGAAACACCAAATCAATTGATTATTAAACTCTAGAATTTTGTAATGGGAATTTCCGAACACCCAGTACTTTATACTAATTATGTTTATCGATTGGACCTTCGATAAAAAATGCTTAACTGTACGATCACTTTTTTACACTCACTGTGTAAGACTGATTTTAGAAAATAAATGGGAATATATTATTGACACATCAACTATATATATTTTTTTGCAAATGCCCCAGGTTGTCTTTCGACATGCCTGGCATGGCATACTTGTTACCGACTTCTGAGGTTGGGGCGCCTGGAAGGCAGGGTTACGTTGCCCCGATGATATGATGCATGATGATAGTGGTGCACCAGGAGGGTCCTTAACCCTAAGCTTAATCTAAGAAGAATATGGCCATATGATTTTGGGGACCGTTTGGCCTTAAAGGTTTCCTGACATTTGTCTTACAGGTGACGAAAAACCCCCGATAAAAACCTCACCCAGAAAAACTGTCCCGGGCCCGCTGCGTGACAAGGCAGCACGCTACCTCGAGACCACAGCGGTGGACAGTCAACTATATAAAATGTATTTGTATTTACATTTATCTGATAAAGATAGAGTGTACTGAAACTGCTATTACGAATCTCAAATAAAATAAATATCTACGAAAATCATATAAAACTTTGATAGTTTTATTTATTAAATACATAATGGATTTTCATCAAGGAAACACCAAATCAATTGATTATTAAACTCAACAAGTATGTAATGGTAATTTCCGAACACCCAGTACTTTATACTAATCACTCTTATCGATTTGCAATATGTTAGACTTTCAGTAAGAAATGCTTAACTGTACGATCACTTTTTACACCCACTGTATGACAGATTTTAGAAAAGAAATAGGAATATATTATTGGCACTTACATAAACTATATGTAGACTTCAAAAAAGCATATGATTCAATTAAGAGGGAAAAGTTACATAGTAACCTGCTGGAGTTCGGAATTCCTAAAAAGTTAGTTTGACTTATACGAATGTGTCTAAGTGGCACAAACAGTAGGATGCGTGTACGCAAAAAGTTTTCGGATACTTTCGAAATTCACAGTGGATTAAAGCGAGGAGATGTACTATCTCCTCTAGTATACAATTTTGTACTAGAGCATGTCATCAAATCTTTAGAGAATGAAGAAGGCCTACAACTCAATGGGTTAATAAGGTGTTAGTTTATGCTGACTATTTAACTCATGCCCCAAATGGGAGTCAATGACCAATCACGTTTCAATGATTTCTGTTTTACAACCAATCACAGTCGTGTTTCACCAAATATTTATCAGTGTTATAATTACCATATTAAAGAAAGCTCCTCCTTACAATATTGCGTTCCTTTGGCAATAAATAGTACGATCTGGTTACAGTGATAAACAAAAGAAGCAGTAGAAGCGTACCTATCGTTTCTCATTTGTTTTCAAACATCGCCGTTTACATTAAATATATAAATATTTTAAAATAACTATAGTTAATTAATGATTTGTGATTAAACAGCTTAATTTTATTCGTTAAATAGTCCTAACAAATGCCACTCTTGATTTCCAAATTCTCTAGATAAATTCACTCCTCACTTCGTGAGTCCTGAATTTATCGATAATTTTGGAAATCACTCGTGGCATTACTTATGATGATGTAGTACTATTGGGCGATAGCGAGGAGATACTAAGGGCCAACCCCCACACTCTATAGAGTAGCACTAAGAAACTGGGACTGGAAGTAAACATCAAAACTAAATATATGTTCACACATAGAAATGCATTTTATATAATAGAAATTGACAGCTAACGACAAAGAATTAAATTTTTAAAAAGTTGCTGAATTCAAATACTTAGGAACAATAATTACAAATAGAATGGGATACACAAAGAAATTAAACACAGGCTCAATTCTGGAGGAACAAGCAATTATACATTACAGGGGCCATTATAGTACCAACTTCTCACAAAAAAGTTAAACTGAAAATATATAAAACTAATATTCTTCCGATTATATTATATGGGTACGAAACATGTACTCTTACTTTAAGGGAGGAAAGGAGATTATATGTATCTGAGAATAAAGTTCTTAGACAATTTTTTGGACCAAAGAGAGATGAACAGACAGGTGAACGGAAAAAAAAAACTGAATAACAGTGAGCTACATGGTCTTTATAGGAAGCCAGGTATAATAAGAACAGTTAAGTCTCGCAGACCGCGAAGAGCAGGACATGTGGCACGAATGAGAAATGAGAGAGGTGCATGGAAGCTTCTTGTGGAAAATCAAAAAGGAAAACGGCTAGTTGGTAGACTAAGAATAAATTAACCGTGATTTGAGGGAAATAGATTATACAGGGGATGATTGGAAAACATTAACTCATGATAGGGATGTGTGGAGAGCTTATATCTTCGCGGCCATAACCCTACGGGTTCGATAGAGCCAGTGAGTGAGTGAGTGAGTATGCTTATCTCTACCTGTTTGCATTACAGTCTGCGCGGACGTCAATACTGCATTCTTTATAAATATTGAATATTATTCTCTTATTCAGACAATATATTGAAATAATGTATTATTATATTACTGGCTTATTATATATGTTTTCCCATATATCATGTACCTCACTGTTATATAATCTTCTCCATTCGCCTATTTGTGCATCTCACTTTGGTCCAAAAAATTTTCTAAGAACTTTATTCCCAAATTCTCGTAATTTTTTTCTCCTCCCTTAAAGTAGAAGTCCATGTTTCGCATCCATATAATACAACTGGGAGAATTTGTTTGATACATTTTCAGTTTAAGTTAAGACAAGAGTCTATTGTATTTTGCAAACTGTAGCTGATGTAAAATATGCTCGAGTATCTACATCTATTCCTACTGTAAACATGTGATGTGCTCATACAACAAATCCCAGAAGACCAATAGCTAGTACAGCAAAAATTATACCTAAATTACCGAATGCTTCTTATTTCCCTCTTTCGTGACAAATAATATGGGAAATAATTCCAAAGCCGGGAAGAATCAAAATGTATACTTCTGGATGACCAAAAAATCAAAATAAATGTTGATATAGAATAGGATCCCCTCCTCTGTAAAAAGGTAGAATCAATCTCTCTGGTATAATCCGTTACAAGTAGTGAAGTATGTAATGTTTCAATACAGATACAACTGATCTCATGGAGAGAGAAAATAAATTAATTAATTAATTTAAGTACAATGTTAGACTATTAAAAGTACCATTAATTTATAATATGGCATTGACCCTAAGTCTAGGTTAATTATTAAATTTCAATTATTAAATTTAAACATAAAATCTTAAAAGTTTATATTATTTCATTTCCAGAGTAGATAGGTAGTTGGACATATTATTTAACCACTCCCCTTAGTATTTCAGATCAGCATTGCGATTCAAAGCTAGTCGTAAAAGGGATATCCAATTTTTTTTTTTTTTTTGTCCTTGGGTGCTATTCCACACTTGAGGTTTTACGATCTATGAGCCTAATTCAAAGGGTGTTTCCCTTCCGAAGATAGCTAAAGTCAGGATTTCTACCTCCTGGAAACCATTATTATTATTATTATTATTATTATTATTATTATTATTATTATTATTATTATATTATTGTTATTATTATTGTTATTATTATTATTATTATTATTATTATTATTATTATTATTATTATTATTATTATTATTATTATTATTATTATTATTATTATTATTATTATTATTATTATTATTATTATTATTATTATTATTATTATTATTATAGAGGGCTAAGCATCGAAGATGCCCAAGACCGTAGGCTTTGGAGGTTTGGCACGGGAAGACGGCAGCAGCTGTAAAAACCCGAAGATAGAGATTATTATTACTATTATTATTATTATTATTATTATTATTATTATTATTATTATTATTATTATTATTATATTGCCACATTGTTGCGTCTGCTCAATGTTCACAAATATAATAATAATAATAATAATAATAATAATAATAATAATAATACTGATTATTATTATTATTATAACTATAAAATTATCATATTGTTACTGTATTAATCTAATTAAGTGGCTATCGTGTATTAATATTTTTATTGAACGGTTCTATGAGCAGTAACATAGTCTTCAGGTGGCTTGTTATGCTGGTCTGAAGATGGTGTGATTTCAGGGGGGGGGGTAAATTCCCATAGATAACCTGCCGTTTCCATGGCTATAGAGCATTATTTACCCTCGATATTACATTACATCATTGTATTATCATCATAATTACCAACACATTGTTATTGTATTACTATAATTATATGGAACTGTTTATATTACTATTTATTATTCCTTTCATCGATACTTTATTACATTATTGCACTATTATTATTATCATCATCATCATCATCATCATTATGTATACACGAAGAAGAAACAACTACAATCAGGAGGTTGGATGGACCGACAAAATTGGCTTATATAATCGGACGATGTCAAAGACATTAATCAACCGATCATCTATCTATCTATCTATTATTATTATTATTATTATTATTATTATTATTATTATTATTATTATTATTATTCCGTTGTTGTCTATATATTAGTATGTAATTAATTCTGATTGATTATTATATAGCAGTAGTAGGACTTTATTAGACTTAAAGTAAGATAATACATTGTTATTTACAAATATGGGTCGCACGGGTAAGCTGTACGTGCTGTTGACAGTCCGCATAGAAAATCCACAATAGATAACAATACATTTACATTATACATATCATTAATAAGTATTGATAATATTATATTCTGCTTACATAATTATTTATTCACAATGAGTGTTCTTATTTTCCGCGTCTTGTCCAGAAATTTACCCATATTACATATATATATATATATATATTAAATATAAACCAAAAATATTATAGGAAAAGTCGATATTTTAATCTCTCTTTGCTAATATACGGGTAAATAAAGACATAAATATTATAATGATGTGACAGTACAGCCACGAGCGTTCAAGGAAGAAAAGAGGACACCTTATGCAGCAGAATCATGTAATTTAACACATAAATAATATTGTATACATGAGCTTACCTGCAGCGAATCCGCTCTGCCAGACAATGGAGACGGTACTGGAGAACTGAGACTGGATTCCAGCTTTTCCGGTGCTGCCAACCTAACGGACACAGAGCGCCATTTCAAACACAAACAGCAAATAACTAACATGACACTTGAAATGTTAACATAACAATGTCCCTATTTAACAAAGTAAATGTATCACTACAACGGTTAATATGGATTTTTCGCACTTGTGTGTTTTCAAACAATTACGATGCTAGTAATCCATATATAGAGTGGTACAGAACACTACTGACAAAGTTGCACACTTTATTCAGGAATGTTGGTTAAGTGTTTGTTTTGAAATAAGGACTCCGGTACTTTGAATAATTTGTTGTTAATATATTAGATCAAGTTGCATTATCATAAGTAATGCCACGAGTGATTTCCAATTTAACTAGAGGATTTGCAAATCAAGAGTGGCATTTGTTGGGATTACTTAACGAATAAAATTAAGTTGTTTACTCACAAATCATTATTTAAATATAGTTATTTTTAAATATTTATATATTTAATGTAAACGGCGATGTTTGAAAACAAATGAGAAATGTTTGGTTATGTTTCATTTGTTCATCCACTGCAACTAGATCATATTATTTATTTAATACACAAGTGATCTTCTTGATGATAAAATATTAAAATATACAGTCAATATGACAAATTCACGAATTAATGTTTTAAAAAGGTCAACACGTTTCCACAGCCAAGCTGTCATCCTCAAGACCAGATATTGACTGTCAGTATCTGGTCTTGAGGATGATAGCTTGGCGTGGAAATGTGTTGACCTTTTTAAAACATTAATTGGTGAATTGGGCATATTGACTGTATATTTTAATACTATTTATTGTCAAATAGGATCGCAATATTGTAAGAATGCACCCTAGTGGAGAAAAAATGAAACACATCAAACTGTATATTATAACCAACTTTATAAGTTATTATTTTTTAGGAGTAAAATCATTATTTAAAAAACACAATTATTGAACACACAATTATCAAATGTATAGTTAGAAGTGGAAGGCTTACAACTCAATGGTATCAATAAGCTGTTAGTTTATGCTGATGATGTAGTATTTGTTGGCCGATAGCGAGGAGATACTAAAGGCCAACACGCACACACTATTGAGTAACACTAAGAAATTAGGACTGGAAGTAAATATCAGTAAAACTAAATATATGGTCACACGTAGAAATTCAGTATATAATGGAAATGGACAGCTAAGGACAAATGAGGGAAATTTTGAGGAAGTGGCTGAATTCAAATACCTAGGAACAATAATCACAAATAGGAATGAGATGCACAAAGAAATTAAACATAGGCTCAATTCTGGAAATGCATGCTATATGCATTGCAGAGACTTTTGATGTCCCAACTCCTTTCAAAAAACGTTAAGCTGAAAATATATAAAACTATTATCCTACCAGTTATATTATATGGGTGCGAAACATGGACTCTTACTTTAAGGGAGGAAAGGAGATTACGAGTATTTGAGAATAAAGCACTTAGGAAAATTTTTGGACCAAAGAGAGATGAACAGACAGGTGAATGGAGAAGACTACATAACAATGAACTACATGGTCTTTATAGGAAGCCAGATATAATAAGAACAGTTAAGTCTCGTAGACTGCGATGGGCAGGACATGTTGCGCGTATGGGGAATGAAATTCGTGCATGGAAACTTCTTGTAGGAAAGCCAGAAGGAAAACGCCCTGTTGGTAGACCAAGAATGAGGTGGGAGAACAACATTAACTATGATTTGAGGGAAGTAGATTATACAGGGAATGATTGGAAAGCATTGGCTGAGGATAGGGATGTATGGAGAGCTTATGTCCGCGCGGCCATGAACCTACGGGTTCGATACTGCCAGTGAGTAAGTAAGTAAGTATAGTTGGAAGTAATCTGTTCATTATTTGCTATATTCAACGCATTTGTTCGAGAGTCGGTCACTGCAAAATAATACTCTGACCTGTTCAGAAGATTAAAAAGGGAGAGCTTTCTTTATTTTGGTAAATACAATTCGATAAATATCGAGGTGAAACGTGACTGTCATTGGTTGTATAACAAAATTCATTGAAACGTGATCGGTCATTGACTTCCATTTGGAGCATTAGTTAAATAGTCCTATGTAATAAGATGCGTTCTGACAGAATAGAAGGAAATATTAAAAAGTAATGAACTAATTGGGCACGTCGTAGCGCAAGTGGTTAAGATAATTCGCTACAAACCGGAAGGTCGAGGGTTCGAAATATTTAACTTATCAACCAAATTAACACTATTTTAATATATTCTGTCCCCCCTACTATTATTCTTATTCAATATGTTCCCATCCCCAATTCATAATCAAGAAACAAGAAATGTTATATTAATTAATCATAACAATATAGCAATACTCCCATTAATTAAACTTAAAAATGTATATGCAATAATAATATTTTTTAAAAATTTTTATCCCACTACAGGCCTCAGGAGGCCCTTGGGGTAGTAGGAGGTTAGGGCTCCCACTTTTCCGGACAATCGGCACTTGATGTCAGCCGGGTTGTCAGCCCTGCGTGGTGGCCGTCTTTACCACCATAACAAGAACGTCTGGTACTCATTTCCGTTAGAGGCTGAGTCGACCCCCAGGGCCATAATGCCACCAGAAGGTTTGGATCAGTTTAAAAATCCTGACCCCACTGGGACTCGAACCCTCGACCTTCCGGCTTGTAGCGCAGTGCCTTAACCACTACGCTACGGCGAGCCCCAATAATAATAATAATAATAATAATAATAATAATAATAATAATAATAATAATAATAATAATAATAGCTTGAATAGATCAATAATTTAATATAAAGCATAGAGGAATAAAACAAATTAATGCAGAAACAACTACTAACATTGTAGTATTCTATAAGAATTTCCAGGTGACGTCAGGATTTTTAAACTGACCCAAATATTCTGGCGACACCATGGCCCTAGGGTCGGCTGAGCCTCTAACTGAAATGAGTATCAGATGATTGTTCTGGGGGTAAAGGCGGCCTTCACGCAAGGCTGACAACCCGGCTAGCATCAAGTGCCGATTGCCTAAAAAAGTGGGAACCCTAACTTACTGTTGCCTCAAGAGTCTCCTATAGCCTGTAGTGGGATCACTTTAAATTTAAATCAACTAATTACCACAAATAATACCACGAGTGATTTCCTAATTATCGATAAATTCACGACTCACGAAGTGAGGAATGAATTTATCTAGAAAATTTGGAAATCAAGAGTGGCATTTGTTAGGACTATTTAACGAATAAAATAAAGCTGTTTACTCACAAATCATTACTTAAATATAGTATTTTAAAATATTTATATATTTAATGTAAACAGCAATGTTAGAAAACAAATGTGAAACGTTTGTTATGTTTCATTTGTTCATCATTGCAACCAAATCATATTTATTGCCATATAGAATCGCAATATTGTGTGCACCCCAGTGGAGAAAAAATAAAACACATCAAACTGTTTATAACCAACATTATATGCTATTAATTAATTTCTGATGTCCTATGATGTAAATATGTCAATTATATTCTTCTGGAACGTTAATGCCTGCGAAATAATATATTTAAGAAAGTGCAAACAGTGTTTTTTTTTTGGTATACTCAATTGCTACGAATGTTTTTCTATATATCTTGCAAGCAGAATATGGTTACATTTGTACACTATATATACAATCTGGGAGTCACTTGATACAATTAAAGTGATAAAATCGAGGTGAAAAAGACTGTGATTGGTTTTAAATCAAAATTCATTGAAATGTGATTGGTCATTGACTGCCATTTGGGGGATGAGTTGAATAGTCAGTTAAAATTTTGAAAAAAAAAACCTAAATCGGGATTTCAACAATCCCGATTGAGGTGTTAATTTTTGTTTTAAAAATAATAACTGTCCATCATTGCGAATGTTGAACGTTAAATGAATACATCGAAATGTAAAGGTGGCCGCATGGACAAGCGGTTAGACGCTCGCCTCTCAGCGCTGGAGTCCCGAGATCGAGTCTCGGTCACTCCATGTGGGTTTCGTGGTGGACGAAACGGATATTGGGCTAGTTTTTCTCGGGGTTATCTCCCGTTTTCCCCTGCCACAATTTCATTCCACCATTTCTCCACACTCATCTCATTCATTTCGTTCACCTATCCCTGTATTTTTCTCGAAACTTAAATAATGACGCATAACCGGTTGATGCATAACGTCGTCCAATTAATTTCTGAATCGGGATTTGAACCCGAAACCTCTAGCTATGTATGCTAGTGTGCTAACTACACTATATCAGGCTTCCGTTGCAAACGTTATTTTTTTTCTTCCTCAATACAATTCTCTTTATCGTCAAAAGCAGATGACCGTCGTTATCAGTTAACTTATATCTGGCGGTTTCTATTTCAAGAAGACATTTTTAATAAGAAATTGCATAACTTTATATAGCAGTTAAGTATTGTATTGTCTGACCAATGGTTCTGTGCCCCCGTAAGATACGCGAACTGAACACTAATTCCTTTTCTGCCTCGGTAAACCATTTCCCTCTATGCATTCCTATCTCTCTCTTTTCATTTACCCCTCCCACTACTCACAATTTTAAGCCTTCTTGGAGGACATTTGCAGTCCAGTGTTGTCAACTCAACGCGAACACTGAAGCACGGAGTGATGAAAAAAATATTATTAAGCAAATAATAAAAATCAATCAGCGTCATTAGACCTACTTAAATATAAAGAAGTAATAATTAAATATGAAGAAGTAATAATTAAATATGAATAAGTAACAATGATTCAATATTGAAGATCCACGGCACTGTTTGGGGAAAGTTTGGCAACATTCGTTCTCGGAAAATTATCGTGGCTGCTATATGACGTGGTAGGAGGAAAGTGCGTGGAATGGTGTGAGTATAGGCGTTAACTTTTCTAAGAATGACTGCAGCGCTTAAGGGGCACAGATCCGTTGGTCCGAGTATATTTCGATGTATAATAAATAATATCCTCAACTCGTATCCAACTCAGGGTCGGGTCGAGGGATAAGAAAGAGTGAAAGTGAATGCACTGCGCCCCGTTATTAGCAGGTGATGAGCATTTCATTAAGTGGGCCGAAAAAAATGCTCATCACCTGCTAATAACGGATCGCAGGGCATTTCACTTTCACTCTTTCTTCATCCCTTAACCCGACCCCACCCGACATCGAAATACAATACTTAACTGCTATATAAAGTTATGCAATTTCTCATTCAAATGTCTTCTTGAAATAGAAACCGCCAGATAATATCTGGTAGCGACGGCAATCGATAAAGAGAATTGTGTATAAGGAAGACAAAAATAACGTTTGCATCGGAAGCCTGATATAATGTAGTGGTTAGCACACTAGCATACATAGCTAGAGGTTTCGGGTTCAAATCCCGATTTATACCTTAACGGTATTATGCATCAACCGGTTATACGCCATTAAGTAAGTTTCGGAAAAATACGTTTAAGTCAATCTTTACTATTTGTTGAAGCACCAAACTAACAATACTGGATATTGCAAGTTATTTTCCTTGTTTGACAGTTATGCATCAACAATCTAAGAGCGGGAGCATTTGGTACTTAGCTTCATGATGCAAAATTTAGATTAGCATTTATGAAGATCTGGTTTCATAGCGATCTGTTGCAAAACATAGAATCTCTGATAGGACTGATGGCGTTTACATTTTTCTTTAATAATAAAGAGGGCTAGAACTTTTATGACCTAAAAACCACCGAAATATGCAAAAATATATGCAGTTTATCACCTAAAATTTACAAAAATATGCACTGCAATAAAAAATATGACCTAATAATATTATAATTATGTAATAATTTCAGCTGTAAAATCAAATAGTAAATCAGTTTGATCATTATCATCATCATCAACAATCACGGATTAAGCCCATGTGGCTTGTTCCGGTCTCATAGATTCTCATTCAAAAGTTGGATCCATTTCTTCTTCGGTCTACCAAACATTCCTGCGTCCTTTTGGTTTGTATTTAAATATAATTTTGGGAATGCGATCATCTTCCATTCTTTGAACATGTTCTTTCCATTTTTTTTTCTAGATTCTTTTATTCTATCTAAGAGTTTAAAGATATTTAGCTCATTTCTAATATCTTCACTTCTTCTCTTATCTAGAAGTTTGCAACCAGCCACACTTCTCAGAAATCTCATTTCAGCTGTTTCTATGATCTTCTCTTCTCTTTTAGTTAAAACCCAAAATTCACTACCATACAATAGTAAGGGGACTGCCACTACTTTATAATATATTAGTTATTTATTAGTTATTTATTAGTTATTGGGTATCTAACAGGGGTCCACTAGTCAGGTGACAGACATCTGAGCAAGCACGGTAGACTGATTGCAGAATGTTGTATTTTGTTGTTTAATAAGTTAAAGTTGGTAACGGGTGCTCCAGTTTCTTGACGTTACTTTCCCATGCCATGACCAGGTCATCACGCGTGGCGGTGATAGGAAAGGTCGGGTTAACTCCCATGTTGTCCATACCGCCGGCGATTAGCTGCACAAAAAACGAGGGCAATCAACATATAATCCGAGATATACTTAATCACGAGTGCCCCAGAATTCACACGTTCTTTTTTAGCAAAAAAGAAAGCGTGCATCACACACATGTATTGACCACAGTTCTAATCTAGGGTAACATCTCAGTCTTATATGAAGCGCCAAGGGTCCGATTTCAGGTCATCATTAATTAGAATTGTCGCCTTCTTCTTCTTCTTCTTCTTCTTCTTCTTCTTCCTTTCCAGACCTGTTCCGGTCTCAACTCCATCGTTTCCTTGCCCGTCCCAAAGATCTTTTCTCACGGGTTTGTAGGTTAACCGTCTTGGTAAATCTTGTATTGTCCTCCTCCAACTCCATGGCGCGACAGGCCTAGAAGGCCATAGTCTTACCATCCGGCTGCTGGCCTCACATCTTCTTCTTGTAATCTTGTAAGCCCATGTTTCCTTTAACAGAGATTTAGGGCTCTCCCCCTACAGGGAAGAATTTTAACCATACACTTGTTTTCATATAGATGTCATTTGAGTGATCCGTGGTCAGCGTTCCACCTCATACTGACATCTAGGAAACCAAGGTAGTACCAGGACGGGAAAATTCGGTAAATTTTGCTTAGAGGCCTTTTCATTCAGGCTTAAGGATTTTTTATGAGCCTGAAAATCTTTAGACTCGGGACCCACGGCTTAAAGTCCCTCCCGGAGGACTTGCTCCTTGGATTTTTCCATCCTAAAAAAATCCATCGACCCTGGCCGGGTTTGAACCCGCGACCCTCGGGACCAGAGACAAGGAGCATAACCACTAGTCCACCGCGGCCGATTCTACATGTGTCAATCACAGAGGTAGATGATCATCATGCCATTTGATCAGCATGTCGGGTCCCCCAGCCGTTATAGCTGATTTTCTCAATCTGGAGTCGCTATTTGTTGTAGCTACCCAAATTCCTCAAGATACTGGGTGGGCACCGGTCCCATATTGGCAGAAATCCCATGAGAAAATATCTTCTCCCATGGAGACTCGAACCAGCGTAAGTCCAGTAGACCTGCTCTAAGGCTTCTTGCCTTCACCACTCTGCTACAGCGCGGGCCATTCTGTCTAAATGTTCTTTCCATTGGTATTTGTACTCTTCTAGTTTATCGAGTATTGAAAATATCTCCATTTCTTATTGACTCATTACGTTATCTATCCATGCGTGCACATGCATTTACAGATCTTAAACATTTCATTTCAGTGGCTTCAATGTGTGAGATATTTTTTTGTAAGTACCCAAGATTCAGGTCCATATAAAAGAACGGGAACATCCATAATTTTATAAAACCTGAGCTGAGTAACGAGTGTTTCGGTGGGTTCTTATAACGGTGCCGCACATAATTTGATATCGGTTTAATTTATTATGTATATCGCAATCATGGCTATATGTTATATCTGAACCTATGTAGTTAAAGTGTGCTATTTGATCTATTATTGTCCATCCATTCATCCAATGGCTGATTGACTCAAAATCGAGTTTTGGCCTCCCTTAACTTCTGCCTCCAATCATTTCTATTTTGCGCAGCACGTCTCCAGTTGCGACACTTAAGTAGGTTTGCAGCATCTTCCTTAATACCATCCTCCCATCGTTTTTTCGGTCTTCCAACCCGTCTATTCCCCATAAAACTTCCTGTAAGCACCTTTTTTGGTGCTCGGTCTGTTGAGAGCTTTTGTACGTGGCCAGCTGAGTCTAACATCTTTAACTTAATAAAATTGACAAGATCGGGTTAATTGTATTTGTCATACAGTTCTTTGTTGTATCATATTCTCCATTGGCCATTAAAAGTAAAGAAAATACGCCAAAAAATTCAGAACACAGTGACTATGAAAAATCACTGGCTTCAAAACTATTATTAGTCGCACTCATATGAGAGTCCGCCTGCTTACTGAGTAGCGGACCCGGATTCGATACCTGGCGGGGTTGGAAAATTTAATTGTAAAATTTTCAATCTCGGGGGTAGGAAGGTGGTGTACAATTTTTAATCGCTGGATTATGCATCAGATTCCTGCAGTAAGTTGCAAACACCTTCGTAATATAATGTTAAGAAGGCATATTATACTGTTGATATCCATTTATCCGTCGAATGGGGACGTTAAGCCTGGCTGACCCCATGGTGCTTTTCATTAGGTGCAGGCTACGTGCTGGCAACCGACTTTCATAATCTCCCTACCATTACATGATCATCATATCATACAACACGCTTTACACTATACGAACAAAGTGGTCTGCCAAAGTGGTGTGTAAAATGAAAATAGACCATATTAACGCCATGTATCCGCCCAAATGCGGAACCCAAAGTACAGCAATGGGTGACATTAGGGCACATACACACTCGTATGAATATATCGGCTATTCTATGCCACCGGACCACCAAAGAATATTCGATCGGAGAACAAATGACTTTTAACGTCGTGTTGGCCAGTGTGATAACACATGTTCCCGATAGAGCCAATTGCAACATGTTTGCTCACATATAAGGGGTTCTATCGCAATAGTCTATCTACATTAGTGGGCAAGTTAGGGTGAGAAAGTCTGCGGGGTAATACTTACACCAAGTTCGTTTAGCGTTGTTTGTTAGCGGATTTTAGTGATAAGTTGGCTACAGTGATTAGCAATGATTAATACACATTTTACATTGCAGATTATGAGCTCAACTTCTTACTTTATTTAAGGCATTTTTCACTTTTTTGGGGAGGGGAATCAACATATACAGGATTCTTCATTTATACGCCATATGCCCGTTAGGTTATAAATGAAGAAACCTGTATTTATCTCAGGCAATAGACAGGTGAATGGAGAAGACTACATAACAGAGAACTACATGGCCTTTATAGGAATCCAAATATAATAACAGTCAAGTCTCGTAGACTGCGCTGGGCAGGACATGTGGCACGAATGGGGAATGATAGACGTGCATGGAAGCTTCTTGTAAGAAAACCAGAGGGAAAACGCCCAGTTGGTAGACCAATAATGAGGTGGAAGAGTAACATTAAGCATGATTTGAGGGAAGTAGATTATACAGGGAATGATTGGAATACTTTAGCTCAGGATAAGAATGTATGGAGAGCTTATGTATGTGCGACCATGAATCTACGGGTTCGATAGTGTCTGTGAGGTTATAAGGGTGCTCTATCCCAATAGTCCATCTACATTAGTGGGCAAGTTAGGGTGAATAAATCGGCGGGTTAGTACACCAGGTTAGTTTAGCGTTCACTTGTTTGTTAGCGGATTTTAGTGATAAGTTGGCTACAGTGTCTGAGCAATGATTATTACACATATTACATAGTAAATATGCTGATTTTATGTTACATCGAGTTCAATTTCTCACTTTATTTTAAGGCTTTTTCACTTTCTTTTGGGTAATAATTATTCACATAATAGCATTAGGTTTTAACATTGTGAAAATTTTAACTATTTTTTGGCTAATGTATTACAGATAATAACGACCAACACATATAAGTATAAATAAGACTGAAACTGACCAACAAAGCTTATTACTCACTCCATAAAACAATGAAGAGAAATAACATACGCTCAGCTATTAAAATGAGGCTATATAAAGTTTTAATAAGAACCGTTTTGACCTATGGTAGTGAGACATGGAGCCTCACTAAAAGATCAGAGGTAGCCCTAAATATTTTTTTTTCTTCTGAGGAAAATATTTGGACTGACTATTTAACTCATGCCCCAAATGGGAGTCAATGACCAATCACGTTTCAATGATTTCTGTTTTACAACCAATCACAGTCGTGTTTCACCAAAATATTTATCAATATAAAATTTACCATATTAAAGAAAACTCCTCCTTTTTAATATTCTGAACAGGTCTGACCATTATTTTGCAGTGACTGACTCCTTAAGAAATACGGCTACCAGATTGTATATATAGTGCATGGATGTCAACACATAGCGCTTGCAGGAGTTAATATAAAAACATTTGTAGCAATTGATTATACCACCAAAAAAAGAAACCACTGTTTGCACTTTCTTAAATGTATTTTTTCCCACGTAACAATCCAGAAAAATATAATTGTCATATTTACATCATGCGACATCAGAAATGAATTATTATACAGTTTGATGTGTTTCATTTTTTCTTCACTAGAGAGCATTCTTACAATATTGCGTTCATTTGGCAATAAATAGTGTGATCTGGTTGCAAGTGATAAACAAAAGAAGCAGATGAAGCGTACCTAACATTAAATATATACATATTTTAAAATAACTATAGTTAAATAATAATTTGTGAAAACAGCTTAGTTTTATTCGTTAAATAGTCCTAACAAACGCTACTCTTGATTTCCAAATTCTCTAGATAAATTCACTCCTCACTTCGTGAGTCGTGCATTTACCGATAATTTGGAAATCACTCGTGGCATTACTTATGATAAATATTAATAGTCAGTGGAGAATACGATACAAAAAAGAACTGTATGACAAATACAATGAACCTGACCTTGTTACTTTTATTAAATTAAATAAATTGGAATGGGCTGGCCACGTACAAAGGCTATCAACAGACCGAGCACCAAAAAAAGGTGCTTACAGCAAGTTTTATGGGGAATGGACGAGTTGGAAGACCGAAAAAAATAGGAGGATGGTATTAAGGAAGATGCTGTGTCGCAACTGGAGGCTTGCTGCGCAAAATAGAAATGATTGGAGGCATGAGTTAAGGGAGGCCAAAGCTGGAATTTGAGCCAATCAGCCATTGGATGGATGGAATTATTCACATACTGTGACAATAAACTGCGTGTTTTTCCTTTATTTTATTTGATTTTATGTTGGTAGCATGGTGCATAGGATCCCCAAAATATCCTACTCTGCAACTGTCTCAGAAATATTCGTGCAGAATTGCCTATTATTTAATGATTGGCCAATATTTTGCTATATTTAGACTCAATCTCTTCACTGACATGATGCTAATGATCGTTCAGTGGGTACTTGTTCATGCAATGGTCTTTGATTTACTTCATTCCCTATGCAAAATCAAAACTGTTTTAACAGAATCGGAGTTATACTGTATCTGTATAGTAGGAATTCTGATTTAGTATTCAGCCGGCCATTAATCCCATCAAGAGAAATAGGAGATTTATGTCACTTTTACATGGAGATTTGTGGCGTTTAATTTCCGTTCAATTAGAAATTAGAGCGAATACACCTGGTAGATCGATGACCCGCACAACTGCAGCACAATGTATATTAACAGCTCTTACACGCTTGTGAAGGAGCATGATCACGGTTATGAACCCTTCACGTCACACAGTAATTACTGTAGGTACCAACACAGTGTTTTCCAGTAACATCGCACAAAATATAACCTTTCCCATACTGCAACCACTGTTCAATCCTATCCATCGCCGATTTGTAGTAGGTTGTACTCTTACCTTACATTCCAGTGACACGGGTTCAATTTCCGGCAGAGTACGGATGTTTTATTTTAATCTTCTTCTTGTAAGCCCATGCTTCCCTTAACAGAGATTTAGGCGCTCTCCCCCTACAGTGAAGATTTGAACCATACTAATTTAGTTACACTTGTTTTCGTATAGATGTCATAGGAGTGGCCAGTGGTCAGCGTTCCGCCTCATACTGACATATAGGAGACCAAGGTAGTACTAGGACGGGAAAATTCGGTAAATTTTGCTTAGAGGCCTTTTCATTCAGGCTTAAGGATCTTTTACGAGCCTGAAAATCTTCAGACTCGGGACCCACATCTTAAAGTCCCTCCCGGAGGACTTGCTCCTTGGATTTTTTTCATCCTAAAAAATCCATCGACCCCCGGCCGGGTTTGAACCCGCGACCCTCGGGACCAGAGGCAAGGAGCATAACCATTAGTCCACCGTGGCGACATAGTAAATTATACCGATATCAAATGATGTGCGGCACCATTAGAAGAACCTTCCGAAGAGAAACTCAGCTCAGGTTTTATAAAATTATGGCTGTTCCTGTTCTTTTATTTGGATCTACTCTTGGGTACTTACAAAAAAAAGATATCCCACATGTTCAAGCCACTGAAATGAAATTTTTAAGATGTATAAAAGGATGCATACGCATGGATAGATTACATAATGATTCAATAAGAAATGAACTGGAGATATTTTCAGTACTCGATAAATTAGAAGAGCACAGATACCGATAAAAACAACATTCAGACAAATAAACAATTCAAGATTACCCAAAACGATCAACACCTACAAGTCATCCGAGTCTGTAGATTTTCAGGCTCGTAAAGATCCTTAAGCCTGAACAAAGAGGCCCTCTTCTTCTTCTTCTTCTTCTTCTTCTTCTTCCAGCTCTACAGCTCTCTTTATGAGCCCTGGCTGCTGTTAGGACACTCATCCACGCATCCCTGTCCAACGCCCTCCTTCTCCATCCCCGGACCACGAGCTTTCGGAGGTCATCCTCTATTCCATCCATCCATCCATCTCAGTTTCGGTCTTCCTCTTCTCCTTCCTCCATCTGGTCTTATTAGTGTAAGCTTTCTAGTAGTATTATCCTCCTCCATTCTCATTATATGACCCACTCAACACATATAATAAAGAGGCCTCTAAGCAAAATTTATCGACCGATCTCAAACATCCTAGTAATACCTTAGTTGCTTGCTAGATGTCTCATTGAGTCGGTGTGTTGACCACATACTATTCAAGTCATTTTTGGACAAATAAGGTAACTAAAAATGAACTTGGTCTACAGTCCAGCGACTGAGTCTCCGGCTCTGACGTTTTCACGACAGTGTTTCAGATATGGATATTCAGTGGGAAGGGCCGCTTTATGTATGCGGTTAGCAGAAAAACAGCTGACAACATCTCAGCAAATTTGAAACCTTGCTAGCACGCTATAGCTGCGTCAAGAGAAGTGATTGGTTGTGGCAGACGTCCACTCCCACCTCAACTATTCCCTTATTGGTAGTAAAGGGCGAGTTTCTCTTTTTACCCCTCTTACAACCTAAACGTCAGAACCTGAAATCCAGCGGTTGGACTTTATAAACTCCTGATAAAGGTGATGCTATTGCTCAACAATGGGCTGCATCAATAATAATCAATAATCTGGGTTATTGCAGAGTATCTTTATACAAAAAATCCAGCCTGACTATGTTTGTGATTTATGGCATTATAAACCGCTTAACCGATCTTCATGAAAATTTGTATATGATGGTTTTCTGGAAAAGAAAATATTTAACTGTTATGCATTAGGATCTACAATCGTTAGAACTATGAATTCACATGAAACGAAAATTTAAAAATCACTCTTGTGATCACAATTTTCGATGTTTTACAACGAAACTCAGTATATGCTATTATAATAAATCGTTGTAGGTATTATAAAATAATCAGTAAAATCCTACCATTAGAACGTGTTTGCCTGGTATCCGAAATTAAAAATTGACTCTAGCAACTGTCATGTTTAGTTTGTCACAGTTTATATATCCGTATATACAGGTTTTTAGGTACGGTAAGTGTTAAGCCACTAACTTGTATGCTGAAAAATCATTAGGTGTAGCAGTTCACCAGAAACGAAAATTTAAAATTCGCTCTAGCAGTCGCAGTTTTCGATGTATTTCAACGGAATTCAATATATATCATTAAAACAAACCGAGGTAGATATTTAAAAAAAGTCCGACCGTTAGAAGTGGGGATTTAACTGAAATCCAAAATTAAAAACTTGCTCTAGAAATCGCCATGTTTGGTTCATCGCAATGTATAGGCCTACCATATTTTTATTTATTTATATAAAGATGTTTAATGAATACACATCTTTCTATGCCTGAAGTTTTATTTTTTTTCTCCACTCGTCTCTATCCATCCACTCCATGCCCTCCAGTTCTCTTGTTCTCATCCCGGTTCTTATATCTTGCATCCACGAGTTTCGAGGTCTTCCAGGTGGACACCATTCCGATGTTTTTTCTGGGTAACCTTTCTTCTTGCATTCGTCGTACATGCCCATACCAATCTAATTGTTTATATCTTGAATAATCTACTATTGAATATCTAATATTCATTTTTTCTCGTATAACAGTAGGCCTATTTCTTATTTTTTTCTAATTTTGAACATCTTGCTGCTCTCCTTATGAAATCCATTTCCATCGACATAAGTAAACACTTATAGTGAGACAGTAAAAATTCTAGGAGTATTTATTGACAAAAACTTAAATTGGAATACACAAATAAACCATACATGCAAAACAGTCTTCTCAATAATACATTCATTAAATCGTGTACGAAATTGTTTGCCATTCGCCCTTAGGAAAATGTTAGTAGAAACACTTGCAATGCCCCATTTTGATTATTGTGACACTCTTTTTACAGACTTAAATATTATTTCCACTCAAAGACTTCAACGTGTACATAATTCTTGCGCACGTTTTATTTGTGGTATTCGCAAATTTGACCATGTTACACCGTCCCTGGAACAATTCTCGTGGCTTCGTCTAAGAGATCGTAGAACTGTCCACTCCTTATCCCTTCTCTATAAAATACTTCACACATCATCGCCTAATTATTTATCACGCCGCTTCATCAGACTATCCGACACACATAATCTTGACACTCGATCCCATCAGCACATTGTCCTTTATATCCCGCCTCATCACACTGTATATTATTCATTATCTTTTAGGTGTCACTTACCAAAACATGGAATTCCCTTCCGTCTTATGTCAGAGACTGTCAAACTATAACATCCTTCAAGAACAAACTAAAGAATTATTTAATAACAAACTAACTTATACACCTCACTGATAATATTCTTTTAGCAATATTAATACATTTAATTATTTATGAAAATAATATTAAGAATAACAAATATTTTTATTTGTTTTGTTTTAAATATTGTATAATCGTAAAATTAGTTTTCTATATCTCATTACTTTCCTTTGTTTTTTTATATACACTAGACAGGGACAATTTAATATGCCTTGCTTGTATACATTTTATTATTAGTTTTAGTCTTAATTTTAACTAATATTAACTGGTTGTATTATAGATCGTAATATATTAGATATTATCTTTTGATCAAATTTTTACTTAGTGTTTAATATTAGAGTTAATTAAGATTGTTATATTCTGATGTAATATATGTTTGTCCTGGTGAGTGGAAGAGAAGGCCACATGGCCTTAACTCCACCAGGCTAAATAAATCTAATCTAATCTAATCTATACCATATATTTTAATTAATCTCTAAATTGGCAATGTCGTAGCGTAATGGTTAAGGCACTGCGCTACAAACCGGAAGGTAGAGGGTTCAAGTCCCGGTGGGGTCAGGATTTTTAAACTGACCCAAACTTTCTGGCGGCACTATGGCCCTGGGGTCGACTCAGCCTCTAACTGAAATTAGTGCCAGACGCTTGTTGTGGGGGTAAATGCGGCCGGCCGTCACGCAGGGCTGACAACCCGGCTAACATCAAGTGCCGATTGTCCAGAAAAAGTGGGAGCCTCAACCTCCCACTACCTAAGGGCCTCTGAGGCTGCTGTAGTGGGAATACTTTGTTGGAAGTCCAAGATTGAGGTGGGAGAATAACATTAACTATGATTTGAGGGAAGTAGATTATACAGGGAATGATTGGAAAGCATTAGCTCAGGATAGGGATGTATGGAGAGCTTATGTCCGCGCGGCCATGAACCTACGGGTTCGATAGTGCCAGTGAGTAAGTATCATATACGACAACATTAGTATAATTTATTTAAAACCACTCAACCGATGTTTATGAGAATCTGTACCTAGGCCTACATGTTTAAGTTATTTAGGCGTAGCAGCGAACGCCGGGTATTAGCTAGTCATTAAATAAATAAATAATTAACAGTAGTTAATTGTTTTTATTAATTTATTTTCACTTTTCTCCAATAGAAACATTTTCACTATTTATATTTGAATTATCTTTTTCTACTCATGTTATAACATTGTTTATCTTATAAACTCTAATCTGTATTCAGTCGCCTTATTTATTTTTTATCAAAACTCTTTTTTACTATTTACACTGCTTTCTGCGCATTGTACCTTAAGGTGAAAGTGGGAAATACGCTACATTTCTTAGGCCTGACGTCGTACACACCCTTTTTTTCTTCATTAAAATGTTTCACGTAATAGGAGAAATCCTGACAATTGCAATTTCATTTAAAATAGCTATAAACCTATATTTGCTTTGACTTTGGTATGAATATTACCTCCCTAATTAATGCACTCGTATTAATTGTTTATTACACTAATCTGATTTTAATGTGGGATCTGATCTTCATCAGTTCGTAGGTACTGAATCCAGAAATAAGGCGGTTAGAGGCAAAAGAGTGTAAGTGCAAATTTTGCAGTATTGAGAAAAATATGCTAGAAAAAAATATAATCAATAATGAAAATGGGGATAGATTGCAGATTCTAGGAGTATATTAAATAGATGGACTTTAATTAGTTATTAAATGTACTTGCAGAACAGGATATTGAAAAGGATTATTTACAGACAGCAGAAATATTAGTTACAGAACCATGTGCATTGAGGACAAAATGACGCTAGGAGAATCCTTAAACCAAAACTGAATCTAAATTCCAGACCATGGACGACAACAGGAACGATTTCCTAAAAAAACCGCAGTATAAGCAGGAATCGAACCTGGGACCTCATTAACTATAGTCAGAAGGTCTGACCACAAGACCAAGAGAAGAATGTCGTTATATATATATTTTTTAATTCTCAGATCCCTAGACAATAGCCAAGTTGACAAGACACATTTGACTGAAAACCATTTTACGGAATGTTAGAAATTATAAATAAATCGCATAGGGCAGAATTCATTGACGTCACTTAAAAATGAGTGGCACCTTAAGTGGTTACTTAAGTTGTAACTTTAATAGTGGCAACCCTGGCTACTATTTATTTATTGCTAGTATACAAGTGATCTGTGAAACTTCTACAATCCTTCAATGTAGTGCCCAGCATTGTCCGTCACCGTGATGTAGTCGGTAGAGTCCCTACCTTCCACTCCAGCGACCTGGGTTCGATTCCCGGCGGGGTAGGGGATTTTAAATCTCCACCTTGGGTCTGGGTGTGTGTCCTGTCCTTGTGTCTACATGTGAGAATGAAATAAAGTTAACAAAAAGGTAAAACAATTAGGTTAAACAATAGAATAAAACAAAACAAAAAAAAGAAGGAAAAACAGCGTAAAACGAAAAGGAGACAAAGAAAAACATTGTCCACAACTCGTTTCCAGTGATGTGGAAGTCGTAGTATTCCTGTAGCAGCTCCTGTTCTATTGATGTTTCTGACTGACCGACTTAATGGCAGCAGAATCTCGGGAACAGTCTGGAATCGGCGACGAAGTGGTTCCTTCATCTTAGGGACCATCATAATCATAGGAACTAAGTCCAGTGAATGTGGTAGATGGAAAAGCAGTTCCCACTCCCAGCGATGGTACAGATCAGCTACAGAGTGTACCGTGTTTGTCCGAGCAGTCCTCTATGGTAATGCCTTCTCCCCATATGCTTCCATAAGACCTTCATGGCATTGTCGTGCTGTATGGCCATGGCACATTGAATTTTCAACGACGATCGCTGTTTCTGCTATGTAAACATGGCGAAACACAACAGCTTAGAGCGGCAACTCAAAGGAGACTAATTTTCTCTCTCCAAAGCACATGAGCTTCGAGACTTACGGACGAGTCAATTTACTGCAAGATAGGTCAGACATAGGCTATATTAATATGTAACAGAAGTTACAGCAATTAACTCCGTCTGGTTTCACTTCTACAGCAGAGTTGCCACTATTTTTGTACAGCCCACGTATATTCAAGTAATGCCACGAGTGATTTCCAAATTATATATAAATTCACGACTCTCGAAGTGAGGAGTGAATTTATCTAGAGAATTTGGAAATCAAGAGTAGAGTGGCATTTGTTAGGACTATTTAACGAATAAAATTAAGCTGTTTACTCACAAATCATTACTTAACTATAGTTATTTTAAAATATTTATATATTTAATGTAAACGGCGATGTTTGAAAACAAATGAGAAACGTATTAACGTAGACTTTCACGGCCGGAGTTGCTATGATGATCTTGGAGAAGATTTTCGGGCTGTAGGTCGTGATCGTGAGGCTTGTAGTTCCCTGACGTTTCGCCAGAGACTGCGAAACGTCGGGGAACTACAAGCCTCACGACCACGACCTAAAACCCGAAAATCTTCTTGAAGATCATCATACAAATGAGAAACGATTGGTACGTTTCATTTGCTTCTTTTGTTCATAACTGCAACCTGATCATATTATTTATTGCCAAAGGATCGCAATATTGTAAGAATGCACCCTAGTGGAGAAATTTATAACCAACATTTTAAGTATTAACAAGCGAATGTAAATATGTCAACTATATTTTTCTGCAACGTCATTTCCTGGAAAGTAATTCGTTTAAGAAATTGCAAACAGTTCTTTCTTTTTTTTTTTGTGGTAAAATCAATTGCTACAAATGTTTTTATATTATCTCCTGCAAACACTATCAGCTGACATTCATGCACTATATATACAATCTGGTAGCCGTATTTCTTGGAGGGTCAGTCACTGCAAAGTAATGCTATGGCCTATTCAGTTAAAAAGGAGATGCTCTCTTTAACATGATAAACTTTAGTTGATAAATTCGAAGCGAAACACGACTTGATTGGTTGTAAATAAAAAATCATTGAATGTGAGTGGTCATTCACTCCCATTTGGGGCATGAGTTAAATAGTCATTTATAATCTATAGTTGCTCCTCGTTCATATGAGGGAATACTTTAGACAGCTCATCAGCAATTTACCTTACTTACCCTTAAACAACCAGTCATACAATTATTATAAAAGTCCATTACGCAAGAAGTGCGTAAACTAACCGAATTCTTTAGCAAGTGGAATTCATGGTTCGATTCTGATAGTTTATGACGGTTACTCTAGCATATTTTAAATTTCGAGTTTGGGTAAACCCTTATTTATGACAGTAAAAGTTTGCTGACTTTTGGTAATGTAGTCCACCGCTGTGGTCTCGAGGTAGCGTGCTGCCTTGGCACGCAGCGTACCCGAGTTCGATCCTCGGTCGGGACAAGCTTCGTGGTTGAGGTTTTTCGGGTCTTTTCCTCACCTGTAAGACAAATGTCAGGAAGCTTAGGGCCCAACGGTCCCCGAAAATCATCCGGCCATCATCCTCATCCTTATCATTATCATCATCATCCTTCACCGGTGTGGAAAACAACGGGAAGCTACCACACCTATAACTCTCTAGTAAAGCTGCAAAGCATAGCATGAAAATGCTATGATTGCAGTGACAGACCTGCCCTCGGGCAGAATTACTATGGATGGATGGATTTGGTAATGTATTTCTAGTCTTATTTCAATAGCACTTACTGGCGAGGGAACTGTCAACCATTACATGCCGAAACCTACCTTAAAATTTCTTCCAGAAATCCGTTGTGATGTACAAAGGCCGTGTCAAAAAAAAAAAAATCTGCAGATTTTTAACTGGAAGACACTAATATCACGCGCCAAATCTCCCATTTAAAGTAAAGAGAAGTAAAACAATTTCTGCATTGGCAGAGTTGAAAACCCTCACTTCCCGCCGTCCGCGCTGCATCCCGCCTCACTCAACTTAATGCTTAACTCATGCAGGGATGTAGGCTACATCTGCTCTGTATAATGGGTTGCCATTGCTGGATTCTGGCTTCGATTTCTGTGCCCTATATTTTAGAAAAGCATTTTTTTTGATGCGGCTTTAGTACGTCACAAAGCTTCTCTGGGACAAATTTGACGCAATGGTTGAAGTTTCCTTGTGAATATCGATGCCGTAATCGAAAATTGTAACCGCTAGAGCGATTTTTAAATTTTCGCTTTAATTTAAGCCGAACTCCTAATGGTACGATTTTGGAGGTTAAAACTCAACCTTCGGGGGAAAAAAATGCGGTCGCTAGAGCATTAACAAGCCGGCCGCGGTTTACTAGTTGTTATGTTCTTTGCCTCTGGTCCCGAGGGTGGCAGGTTCAAATACGGCCGGCCTCGATAGATTTTTTTAGAATGGAAAAATCTAAGGAGCAAGACCTCCGGGAGGGTTTTAAACCGATCGTCCCGAGTCTGAAGATTTTCAAACTCATAAAAGATACTTAAGCCCGAATAAAGAGGCCTGTAAGCAAAATTTACTGACCTTCTTCATCCTAGTAATAGGCCTATTTTAGTCACCTACTAGATGTCTCATTTAGTCGGTTTGTTGACCGCATAACATTCATGACATCTTTAGGGAAATAGTGTAACTAAATTAAATTGGTCTAGTAAATCCTAACAAAGAAGAGGTTAAGACCAACATGGGGCTGTTACGACATTGTAGACGTAGAGCGTTAACAGATATATATATAGTGGCATAGTAATTTTCGCTATCTACTAGGTAAGATCAATGAAGATATTTAGATTTTTTTTCAAAAATATTTTCATGAGAAAACCCTCATTGGTATCATTCATTAGTTAAAAAAACAATTAGATACACAGAGATTTCCCTGCAAACGTAGAATGAACTGGATTTTAAGAAGGATTAAATCAAATCTCCCCTTTTCTATAACCTATTTATGCTCTAAAACATGTTCTACAAGCCATAACCGTTCGACTTCAGGGGTATTTTTTTTCTTATGGCATTCTGTTCTATTTTGTCAGTTCAAATAATCGTTATGATGGACAATAATAATTACATTAGGGTGTCCATTCGTCCCGTTTCTCCCGGGACATACTTTTTTTTTTTTTTTTTTTTTGGAAAATGTCTCGCTGTTCCGAAAATTTTCTTGGGGACGCTCAAATGTACCGCTCTAGGGATGATGCTTTGTCAATGTACCGCTCTAGGGATGATGCTTTGTCAATGTACCGCTCTAGGGATGATGCTTTGTCAATGTACCGCTCTAGGGATGATGCTTTGTCAATGTACCGCTCTAGGGATGATGCTTTGTCAATGTACCGCTCTAGGGATGATGCTTTGTCAATGTACCGCTCTAGGGATGATGCTTTGTCAATGTACCGCTCTAGGGATGATGCTTTGTCAATGTACCGCTCTAGGGATGATGCTTTGTCAATGTACCGCTCTAGGGATGATGCTTTGTCAATGTACCGCTCTAGGGATGATGCTTTGTCAATGTATTAATGAATGGCGACTTTCATTTTGTTCTTTACTATGTAATTATAAATGTGAACGTTAGAAAGCGCCAGTTGTATGACCACGATGCACTATGGTGTAAAAAAAAAAATAAAATTGAAACTGTAAAGGTATAGCTTGTGGTGAAAACGCATTTTAACGGTGTATCATCTAATTAAGTTTATGATAGAATTAGATAGATAGATAGATCATCGGTTGATTAATGTCTTTGACATCGTCCGATTCCTAATAACTAATTTTGTCGGTCCATCCAATCTCCCGGTTGTAGATGTTTCTCCTTCATGTATAAATACATTCTCTGACCCTAGGAGGTTTTAGTTTTTCCTCTGCCTCGTCTTCCCTCAGGTTTCCATTCCAAAACATATTTTTGTAGTCGATCCTCTTCCATTCGCTGGACATGTCTGTACCATCTTAATTGCTGTGATAGATGACAGAATTTCAAAAGAAAATAGATTACTTGATGAAATACATAAATCATCGAAGTACAGCAATACAAATGCATCTACCAGTCTACTTGTGTAGATAGGGTAGACGTAATACGGTTGAGCGCGTAATTTTAGTAGATAATAGAAAATGGGCATAACTTATATATGCATTTTATATAATTTGTTTCATATAATTTTTGAAACTTCCAATTATATTTTGTTAATGTCCCACTTTTTTTTTAATGTCCCAGAGTTTTCCTTTAATTTTTTGTACATGTCCCCTTTTACATTGAAACTATTATGGACTCCCTAAATTACATTAACAAAGTTCTGTTATAGCGATTAAAATGTAAACATGTAAACAGCCTTCCATTAATTCAACGAGTGTCAGTTTTTATTATGACGTCATTTCTGTCATTTTATAAGTGATGTCCATTAATTCCCCCCTTTTTTTAAATAAAAAAATACTACGTTTCAGTTTACCATGACGTATTTGGCTCAATGCGACCCTAGTGACAAATTTTGGAACATTCGTACATCTCTATGTCAAGACCAGCGATAACCCGCTATAAAAGTCAAGACGTAAAGAAACGAGGATTCATTATCGAGAAGGCCGTGGTAGTGATTTTAAAATGTTGTAGTTGGGAAGTGGTGCGCTAGTGTCGACCGAAGAGGTCCTGCCACCTGGCGAGCATGTCTTCAACTGTATTTATTGTTTTCCTGGAATAGCGTCACGTATTTCTAATGTCCTGAGTTCGACGTGTGAAAAAACAATTCAATGTGAGTCATGAATAACAAGTTTTATTTTTCTCTTATTTTCTTTCCTTCTTTACAACTTATCCCAGTTTTATTCATTGATACTGTGCAAATGCCCTATTTTTTTCTGGATTAAGCATTCCTATGACCTCTTATTTTATGTCTTTTTTATATTCTTCAATTTTTTATATATTTATTTGTCCTGATGATAAACGTTCATTCCAGTTCTTAATTAAATGCTACATAATTATTATGCTACCTTCCCACGGTCAATATCACATTAAAATAAAAAAACTACTTTAATAAATATATTACTGCAATTATTACTTTTATGTGGGGCACGCCGTAGCGTAGTGATTAAGGCACTGCACTACAAGCTGGAAGGTCGAGGGTTCGAGTCCCGGTGGGGGCAGGATTTCTAAACTGACCCAAACCTTCTGGCGGCACTACGGCCCTGGGGTCGACTCAGCCTC
The DNA here is from genome assembly GCA_030220185.1 of Diploptera punctata. Lineage (NCBI taxonomy): Eukaryota > Metazoa > Arthropoda > Insecta > Blattodea > Blaberidae > Diploptera > Diploptera punctata. Next base: position 409,618 of record JASPKZ010007262.1, read on the forward strand.
TAACTGAAATGAGTGCCAAGCGCTTGTTCTGGGGTAAAGGCGGCCGGCTGACATCACGTGCCGATTGTCAAGAAAAAGTGGAAGCCTTAACCTCCCACTACCCCAAGGGCCTCCCGAGGCCTGTAGTGAGATCACTTTACTTTACTTTACTTTACTTATTATTTTTATGTATTATTATTTATAGACTCTTTAATATCTAAGATCATATTGCCTTTCTTCTGTCCATCTCTCCTTGGTACAAAAGCTTTCCCAACTATTTTATTTTCAAAATACTCGTAATATTTTCATCTCCCTGAAAGTAAGAGATCGTGAATGCAACAATTGGTCTCTTACTTTAAAGGAGGAGAAAAGATTACGAGTATTTAAGATTAAAGTACTTAGGA
>JASPKZ010007262.1:1015000-1257500 GCA_030220185.1 Diploptera punctata
ATAATAATAATAATAATTATTATTATTATTATTATTACTTACTTACTTACTTACTTACTCACTGGCACTCTCGAACCCGTAGGTTCATGGCCGCGCGGACATAAGCTCTCCATACATCCCTATCCTGAGCTAATGCTTTCCAATCATTCCCTGTATAATCTACTTCCCTCAAATCATAGTTAATGTTATTCTCCCACATCATTCTTGGTCTACCAACTGGGCGTTTTCCCTCTGGTTTTCCTACAAGAAGCATCCATGCACGTCTTTCATTCCCCATACGTGCAACATGTCCTGCCCGTCGCAGTCTACGAGACTTAACTGTTCTTATTATACCTGGCTACCCATAAAGACCATGTAGTTCATTGTTATGTAGTCTTTCTCCATTCACCTGTCCTTTCATCTCTCTTTGGCCCAAAAATTTTCCTAAGAACTTTATTCTCAAAAACTCGTAATCTCATTTCCTCCCTTAAAGTAAGAGTCCATGTTTCGCACCCATATAATATAACTGGTAGAATAATAGTTTTATATATTATCAGTTTAACGTTTTTTGAAAGGAGTTGGGACATCAAAAGTCTCTGCAATGCATAATAGCATGCATTTCCAGAATTGAGCCTATGTTTAATTTCTTTGTACGTCTCATTCCTATTTGTGATTATTGTTCCTAGGTATTTGAATTCAGCCACTTCCTCAAAATTTACCTCATTTGTCATTAGCTGTCCATTTCCATTATATAATGCATTTCTACGTGTGACCATATATTTAGTTTTATTGATATATATTATTATTATTATTATTATTATTAATAATAATAATAATAATAATAATAATAATAATAATAATAATAACATGTTTTTTTCATGGCTACTACTTTCCTCCACCACTCGGCAATGTTCACTCCTGCTACATGACTTAGGATTCACCAAAACGGCTACAGTTTTCAGAACTGGACTAGGACCTATAAGTAGTTTGGTGTAGAGATATGTATAATTTTGAATAGCAGAGTAAATGACTGCATTTTTCAACGACCATGGAGATGTGCATAATCCCCGGAATTATGGAAATATATTATGATAATATTTACGGATATTGAATGTCCATATATATTACAGCCTATATAACTTGCACACTACAGATATGTTAGGCTGCTCCGTAGTGTAAGTGGTTAGACGCTCGCCTCTTACCGCTCGAGTCTCGGCCACTCCATGTGGGTTTCATGGTGGACGAAACAGGGCTTAGGCAAGTTTTCCTGGGATTTTCTCCTGTTTTCCCCTGCCACAATTTAATTCCACCATTTCTCCACACTCATCTCATCCATTTCGTTTCATTTCGTTCATCTGCCGCTGTGATGGTGCTCCAGGCGTGGTCAGCCGGAACCCTTGTCATTCACAGACCTCTATATGGGGGTTTCATCTCATCTCGTGCCTTGATCCGACTTTGAGTTGGACACGAGTTCAGGATAGTATTATTTATTATGTATATGTTGTAATTTATGTAATATGTGCAAGCAGGAACTTTTTTCATGTTAAACGCTATAATAGTTTATTTACCTTTATCAGTAGATATTATGGGCTTTATATTTTTTTTATTTTCCTTGGTTTAGCTTCTGTCTTTAATTTACGTGCTCTATAACTCCCCGGGCCTACATGGCCTGTTTGGAGACGAACATGAACACAAAATAGTAATAAGAATAACTTTTATTCACGAATAAATGTTGTACACAGTATTGATACCCGAATGAGCAAGTGTTCGTGCTCCGGTGCAGTTCAGTTATAGAAATAATACATGCATAGAATATATAGCCTACACTACAAATTTTTAGTTAAAGGGAGAGGGAAAGCAATATATAGGAAGCTACCACACATATAATTCCCTAGTAAAGCTGCAAAACATAGCTATGATTGAAGTGAAAGACCTCCCTCGGGCAAAATTACTATGGATGGATGGATATATATATATATATATATATATCATCATCGTGGAATCTGTTGCAATGTATGGGAGTGAGGTATGGACAATCAATAAGTACTACAAGAATAGACTAATAGCTCTAGAAATGGATTATTTTCGCAGAAGTGCCAGAAAGTCTAAATTACAACATGTCACAAATAAGGAAATTAGAAACATAATGGAAGCAGAAGAAAACATAATTGAAATAATTGAGGAGAAGGAATTAAAGTGGTTAGGACATGTTTTAAGAATGGAAGATGAGCGATGGCCGAAGCAACTATATGAATGGCATCCGAACAGAACGAAGAAAAGAGAGAGACCAAAGTTAACATGGAAGGAAAACATGAAGACAGTAATGCAAGCTAGAGGGCTAAGCATCGAAGATGCCCAAGACCGTAGGCTTTGGAGGTTTGGCACGGGATGACGGCAGCAGCTGTAAAAACCCGAAAATAGGTGAGTCATCCGGTATCATGGCAGCTGCCGCCGTCTTCCGAACACCATACGCTATTCCTCTCTGTCCATCCACTGATCTTCCTCCAATCCTCTGATATTCATAGCTGCTTGTACCCCTTCTATCCAAGTTTTCTTCGGTTTTCCTCTCTTCCTCCTTTCTATTGGGATCCATTCCATAACAATTTTAGGCAATCTTTGCTCTGGCATTCTTTTAACATGGCCATACCACTGTAATATTTTCTTTTCTATAGTGTCCATGATGTCCGGCACCTCTTGTACACCCATAATTTCCCTTATTTCTTTATTTCATAACTATCCATTCTAGATTTTCCAGCTGATCTTCTTAAAACATCAATTTCTGTACTTAAAATGTTTTTCATTTTCCTGGTAGGAATTTGCCAGACTTCAGCACCATATGTTAAAATGCTCTGAATTATGGTTTGATATATTTATTATTGAATCTCCAATAATGCGAACCCTATTTCATCATCCGGTATGTTAGGATTATGGTTACAATACAATTAATTATTTACAGCAATTTTTTAGCGTTACATAATAACGTAATATGAACCAATAACTTAAAGAAATTAATTAAGAAACAAAAAAAAAACTAACTCAAAGTCTCTTAAAAATATGATAAAGTCACACCATATGATAAAGTTTTCTACAGCAACACTTCTTACATAAAATATTTGACAAAGGCAGTTGAAATCTATTATGGCAATAACCTAATTTTTTAATAAATTCATGTCTTTTGGAATCAAACGCGGGGCACTCAAATAACAGATGGTTTGATATAATTGTAATTTTGTAATTTTCTATTTTTTGTAATATTTTTGCTCCGCCAAATAGTGTTTAAAGTATTTAATGCTTAGTTTGTTTGTACGATTCTATTTTTAATTTCTAATGCGTTATCGCCTGAATGGTCTAATTTTGTTCCTAAATAAGTGCATTTAATATTAGGTTTCAGTTCTTCTACCAGATATATATATGTGCCAGTATCAAGATATAAAATAAATTCTGGCACATAAAAAATAATAATATAAGGGGAAATAAAATAGATAAAACAATATAGAATAGATTAATACCACAATTAAAAACATTAGGAAATAATATAAAGCAAAACAAAATAAATTTAGGAGAAAGTTTCAAAACACGAAACACACTCTGAAATATATATAAGAATGATATAAACAAACATTACATAATAAATTTAATACCAAACTGAAGAAACTGAATTAAATACATTAGGTAATAAAATAATATAAAGCAAAACCCATTTAGGAGAAAGTTTCAAAAATTAAACTCGCTCATATATACACAAAGATTGAATGCAATGGAGAATGCTATAAACAAAATAATATAAACCTAAAGTTTTTAATGGGAGAATAACAAAAATGTAATTTTGTGCTTGCTTAAAGTGTCGATATATGAAATACTATTTAAACTCGATAATTGACAACACTGCCGGGCTCCATGCTCTACGATATAGACTTGAGTGTGTTATGTCTACATCAGCTATTATGCATTACAGGAAACTTGTCTTCCCAACTTCTCTTCAAGAAACGTTGAACTAATAAATAATAGTTTAAAAAAACTAAAACAACACGCTTTATTAGAAAACCCAACTAAAAAATGAAAAATAGTTTCAATTTTAATAATAATTTAAATCGTGTTGAAAGATTCCGTTACATAATTACACAGACACTTTTTTGATTTTCTGATGATTCTGGCCAGGATTTTAGAAAAAGAAATGAAATTATTGTATTGTCTTTGGTCCTTTACAAGTATACAAAGTTTCAAGTCGATCCAATGATTTTAAGTGGGTGAAAATCGCGTTGAAAGATTCCGTTACATAGCTAGTTACAGGTCAAGCTAATATAAAGCGTGTAAAAATATATAAAACGATTATTCGTGCAGCAATATTATAGGGGTGCAAAACATCTCTAAGAACAACCCTCATTCGTGAATAAATAAAGAGCAAAGTGTAATATCATCAATACTTAATAATCTTACGTAACCTAATTAATGTATAATGTATTTGTATTGTCATGTATTGTGTTGTCTTTTTTTTTACTTTATATTAATATATAGTAGAATCATTTTATTGTAACGGACTGTCAACAGCACATACGGCTTGCTGCCCATGCGACCATATTTATAAATAACATTATATGTATCTTACTTTCAATCTAATAAAGTCCTACTACTACTACTACTACTACTACTACTACTACTACTATTACTACTACTTTAAGGAAGGAGAAACAGATTACAAATATTTGGTAATAAAATGCTTAGGAACATTTTTGGACCGAAGAAAGACGAACAGAACAAGTGAATTAAGAAGTCCATCTAACAGTGAGCTACATGAGTTTTATGGGAAAGAAGATGTAATAAGAACAATTAGTCATAAGTCTCGTAGACTGCGATGGGCAGGACATGTGGCACGAATGGGGAATGAAAGAGAGATATGGGTTTTGCAGTGTCAGTGAGTTAGTTAGTAATGCCATTTTATGAGAGTAGAACACAAGACTACTTACTTAAAAAAAACTGAAAGCATTCTAAAATAAAATTGACCGTGAGAGGCTCTTGGGATAGTAGGAAGTTAAGACTCCCACCTTCTAGACAATAGACATGAATTCTCAGCCGAGTTTTCAGCCCTGCTTAACGGGCGCCTTAGATCAAGGGTATGGGTACTAATTTCCGTTGGAGGCTGAGTCGACCCTTGAGTCATAGTTCTGCCAGAAGGTCAGTTAAAAATCTTGACTCACCGGGACTCGAACCTCCTTTCCTCCGGTTTGTAGAATATTGCTTTAACTAACTACGATACGACTAAATTAGGATCCTAAAAAGAATATCCGGTTCCATAAAGGATGATAATGAAGAATGAAGGAAGCTTCAAAATGAGTAACTCCATACTTTATATTTCTGTTGTGATATTATCAGCATTATTAAGCCTAGGGTATTAAGTCAGTCCCGTAAGACTAGTGGTTATTATGGTCGCCATCGTTTCCAAGTGTCGTGCGTTCAAACCATGCAGGGGTCAATGAAATTTTCAGGGGATAAAAAATGCTGAGTATTGGTTCCTTCTCAGATTATAACTATAGCCGTGGACGCAGTGTCGCAGATTTATTTCACGTAAAATAACCTCAAAACTGAGAAAAAAGAGACGTCAGAAAAATGGTCAGCTCTTTTTTGCTCAAATTTGAATTGTTTGGTGGCAGAATTTATGTCCATACATCGGCCGCGGTGGATTAGTGGTTATGCTCCTTGCCTCTCGTCCCTCCGGGAGGGACTTTAAGCCGGGGTCCCCAGTCTGAAGATTTTCGGGCTCGTATAAAATCCTTAAGCCTGAATGAAAAGGCGTCTAAGCAAAATTTACCGAACTTTCTCGTCCTAGTACTACCTTGGTTCCTAGATGTCAGTATGAGGCGGAACGCCAGACCAGGGACCACTCAAAATGACATCTATACGAAACAAGAGTATAAAATTAGTATGGTTCAAATTCTTCCCTGTAGGGGGAGAGCGCCTAAACCTCTGTAAAGGAAAACATGGGCTTTCAATGCAAAACACTACATTATTTTCAAAGGCCACAAAGCAAGTGGAACTGTAATATTGGGATTCACTTATAAGGAATACGCTAGTCAAATTAACTCTGGTTTATTTAAGTTTCACATTTAAAATTACTTAACATTTTTACTTCATATGACTTCACTGACTAATGCAATTTTACTAATCTTATTTTGTGTATCTGTACGTAATCACTATGGAGACGGGCAAAACAGTGTTAAATCCATGAACTCTAGTCCGCGTCTGAGGTTGCAGGGCTGATAAACGAAGTGGCTAGCATACAGTTAATCCTGTATAAATTATAAAATAAAAAAAAAATGTTTTAATATCTTAATGAACCATTTCCAAAATTAAGGCAACGTATATAAAACGTTCAGAAGAAACGTCTAGAAGATTCTAATATTTAGAAGAACTTAATTTTGCGGACAAATATTGACCGCGAAAATTTACAAGAGCCAATGGGAAAATTCTTCTTCTTGTAAGCCCATGTTTCCCTTAACAGAAATGTAGGCACTCTCCCCCTACAGGGAAGAATTTGAACCATACTAATTTAGTTACACTTGTTTTCATATAGATGTCATTTGAATGGTCCGTGGTCAGCGTTCCGCCTCATACTGACATCTAGGAAACCAAGGTAGTACTAGGATGGGAAAATTGGTAAATTTTGCTTAGAGAGGCCTTTTCATTCAGGCTTAAGGATCTTTTATAGGCCCTGAAATTTTTCAGACTCGGACCCACGGCTTAAAGTCCCTCCCGGAGGACTTGCTCCTTGGATTTTTTCATCCTAAAAATCCATGGACCCCGGCCGGGTTTGAACCCGCGACCGTCGGGACCAGAGGCAAGGAGCATAACCACTAGTCCACCGCGGCCGATTCAATGGGAAAATTAATATATTTAATTCAAACGAATAAAACAGGGACATGTAGGAATGGCTTGCTATTTTTTTGATGACGCAATGACATGTTCTAGACCATTCTATAAAACTTAATGCAAGAGGGACTTATAATACATGTATTGCGCAATTAAATGAAAACCATATAAAGGCTTTCAAAATAAAACTATATAAAAAAATCAAATAAAATAAAAATTATCCATGGATGATGATGCTAATGACATTTCTTGTTAATGAGCTCGTTAAAAAATAACACGCCGTAGCGTAGTGGTTAAGGCACTGCGCTACAAGCCGGAAGGTCGAGGGTTCGAGTCCCGGTGGGGTCAGGATTTTTAAACTGACCCAAACCTTCTGGCGGCACTATGGCCCTGGGGTCGTCTCAGCCTCTAACTGAAATGAGTACCAGACGCTGTTTCTGGGGTAAAGAGGCCGGCCGTCACGCAGGGCTGACAACCCGGCTGACATCAAGTGCCGATTGTCAAGAAAAAGTGGGAGCCTTAACCTCCTACTAACCCCAAGGGCCTCCTGAGGCCTGTAGTGGGATCACTTTAAACCTTTTTTTTATATATAATTATGCATTAAGATGATAGAGGATAAAACAAATTAACTCTATCGCATTCTAGAAGCTGGAGGTTCATGACCGCACGGACATAAGCTCTCCATACATTCACATCTGAACTAATTTTTTTTCCAATCGTCCTCTGTATAATTTACTTCCTCAAATCATGGTTATGTTCTTCTCCCACCTCATTCTTAGCATACATAACGGTTACTTTCCGTCTGGTTTTCCTGTAAGAAGTTTCCATGACCTTCTTTAATTTCCCTTTCGTGCCACATGCCCTGCCTATTGTAGTCTTCGAGACTTAACAGTTCTTATTACATTCTGGTTTCCTATAAATATCATATAGCTCACTGTTAAGTAAGTTTTCTCCCTTCACCTGTCAGTTCGTTTCTCTTTGGTCCAAAAATGTTCCTACAAACTTTGTTCTCTTCTTCTTCTTCTTAACTTCCTGGTTTAGGCAAGAGTTGCCTGTTCCGTCTTCACTAATAGATCTAAGACCATCTCTTTCGAGACGTCCGACTCTTCTCCTCTCCTCTTGGAAAATAAGGGAAGATTTTATTTGGTGATACTCTACTTTCTTCCATTCTTTCTCTACATGTTCTTTTCACTGGCAATCTTGTTGTTAAATATATTTTCCTTTATGGAATAGATCTGCAAGTTCTTCACAGATTACCCCGTTTATTATCTGGTCCATTCTAGTGGCAGCCTTTTACTCTTCTTAAAAATTTCATCTCGGCTGCTTGGATTTACTTTCTTTTGGGTAGTGGTTATCCAAGAATTAAGATTTAAAAGATTTTAAGATTTAAAGATTTATTTAGCCATGGTAATCCCATACAAAAGGACAGCGACAGCCATTGTTTTATAAAATTTTAATTTTGTTTGTTTATGGGCTTTATTATTCAATGTTCTATTTATTGTACCACAAATAGCTTGAAACTGATGTGTTTTGTGTTCAATATCTTTATCATACCCATAGCTGATGTCACATCCTAAATATTTAAAGTGGGATATTTGTTCAATAATTTCATCTCTAAACTTTGTTCTGCAAAGCTTATAATATTTTCTCCTCTTTAAGTAAGAGATCATGTTTCATATTGATATAATATATTTGAGAGTAACAGTTTTTTATGTTTAACGTTTTTTTAAAGAAGTTGAAGATACCGGAGTCCCTGTAATGTAGGCCTATAATGGCATGCATTTCTATTCTGAGCCTATGTTTAATCTATTTCTGAACCTAATTCCAGGTTGTAATAGAAATGTTTTCAATTTTTTTTTGGAAACTGTTGAGGAAAAATACGATTACGAAGGCCCAGCTGCAGTTGGGAGAATAATATTCTGAAGGATCTTACGTAACTGGTTATCAGATACACGTATTAATTTAATTCAGTTAGCTGGTGAATAGAGACCATTAAATGGTTTTATTGAATCCGGAATTGAATCAACGTGTTACGTAACAGTGTTAGTTCGCATTGTCATATTTTTCTGTACTTATTTAATATCAATTATATTAAATACTTGTATTTACATGCTATGCTTGCAGTTTTACTGGGGAATTATAGGTGTTGTAGCTTCCCGTTGCTTTTCACACCGTGGGATGATGATGATGTTGATGATGGTGGCCAGATTATGTTCGGGGACCGTTTGGGCCTCAACGCTACCCGACATTTGTCTAACAGGTGAGAAAAAAACCCGAAAGAAACCTCACCCAGGAAGCTTGTCCCGATCGGGGATTGAACCCGATCCCACTGCATGACAAGGCAGCACGCTACCTCGAGACCACAGAGGTGGACAATAAAAATAGTTGAAATAGGATGAGTTATTGAATGAAATTGAATAATATGCTAGAATGTATGAGTGAATTGTGTGACTTCTCTTAGATGTTCTTGTTGTCTCGGAAGTGGTATCCAATATCGAGTTGATCACTCATCTGGGGAGATCCTCCATGTCCTTGTGAAAGTCATAGAAATAAGTGTGTGATCCTGAATTTCAAATCCCCTCATAATATGTCGTGTCCCTGTAACACCGGGTGGCAATGGAATATAAAGGGAGAAGTTAAACTAAGGGAAATCGAGAAGATAAAAATAATCCTGTTTCATTTAATTAACTTTGTCTTAGTCTCCTGTTAGAGTATTCTATACTCAAAGAAAACTTCTTCTTCTTCTTCACTTCACGGGCTAAGCAAATTGTGTTCCGCCTTATAGTTCTATCCACCAAAGATAAACATGCTAATCTATTACTTCACAAGGCTAGAAAAAATATGTATATCGCATAAATGCTAAATGCTATCCGTTCTTAAAGTGATCCTTATCAAAACAAAACCACGTGACCTGCTCACTTTTCATTGGTTATGTACACCGACGTACAATGTAGAAACAATAAGAACGCGAAGAAAGTAGTTCGCTTCATTAAATTAAAAATATGTCCTCTGAATATACTTGTTATTCTTCTTGAATCATCATCATCAACAACAACAAGGATTAAGCCCAATGGCCTGTTCCGATCTTATTATAGGTCGAATTGGTCCTTCCATCTCTTCAATGGTCTTCCCAACATTCTTCTTCCTTTTGGTTTATAATTATACATTCTTCTTGGTATGCGCTGTTCATTCATTCGTAATACGTGCTGAAGATAAGAATTTTGATGATATTTTATTATTTCACAGAGATTAAATATATTAAGTTCTGTTCTTATATCTTCGTTTTTCTTTTTATCGGTCCTTTGGTATCCTGCTATTGCTCTCAACATCTTCACTTCAGCAGCCTCTATTTGTTTACTATCTGCCTTTGTTAATGTCCAGGTTTAACATCCATAGATAAGAGATGGAACTGCCAATACTTTGTAAAACTTCAAAATAGTTTCTTTTCTAGTCTTCGTGAATGAAAATAATAATCAAAACATAGAAAATATTCTAAAACGTACCTAATCAATAATTACAACTTAAAATAGTTTATTACAGCTACCTAATTCCCTAGTAAAGCTGCAAAGTATAGCATGAAAATGCTATGATTCCAGTGCAAATACCGCTCCTATTGAAAGGACTTAATGGAAATGTGCTACTACATCATGTGTATCGTGGAAATAAAAAAAGCTTAAACCCGATAAAAAATAAGAAATAATTTAATAATAATAATAATATAATAATAATAATTTATTTTAGCTGGCAGAGTTAAGGCCTTCTCTTCCACTCAACCAGCGAATAGTAAAATTATACAAAAATTACGTACATGTTACAATTTTAAGATATTAAAATACAGACTAAACAAAGTACAATGATGATGTTATCTAATATTAGCTAATACTAACAAAAACATAGAATATAATAAAATTAAAATGATATAAAATAAAGTAAGTAGCTTCCTACATGATTATTAATGGAATGCTCTATATAGTTGTTATGCAGTTAATGTTTTCATTGTGTGAAGACAAAGGCAATAAACTATTCCACGCTAAATATATCAATTTATCATAACGGTATCGAGGTAAAGTCCCACGCACCCAAATAAATAAAAATGAAATAAATCTTAAAGACCTGCCCTCGGGCAGAATTACTATGAATGGATAGTTGATTATATATTATGTATGATCCATTTGAGTCATGCTTCAGTCGATTCTGATCCAACAAAATGACTGAAAGTGTTGAGCCTTCTGTTGCTGTGTCGCCATCTAAATTTTTAAAATAAAAGTATGGCAAACCTTTGACTAGTGCTAAAAATAGTAATTTTAAATGTATTTCACAAGTTTAGTGAAAAATTTCACCATCTTTCTTGTAACCTACCCCATTCAACGATCATATGTCTTATATACTGCACACGTGCTCCATGTCAATGTGACAGTAATTGTGGCGCGAATGGCGGAAGGATACAATTTGTGTTTGTTTATGTTAGGATCACTCTAAGAGCGGATGAGGTGTATGTAGCACCACAATTTGAATTCGGTCAATTCAAATCCCTGATATGAGACCAGAATAGTATTTAAATAGACTGAATCTCTTTGTTTGCATGAGGTGGAATGCCTTCATGCTTCAACAAACCCCTTGTTCTCCTAGCTTTCAATTAAATTCAATGTAATTGGGGTCTATTTCGTTCAAAGATATATAGTTCACTATTGAATTAAATTAAGCGTATCATTAATGAAATTTTCTTTTGCTAGAATTCTGATTAATTACTCCATCTAGTTCAATTTATTAAAATAAAGTTTAAAATGTTTCATAATAGATTTTATAGTTTTTACTATTGGTTCATTTTTGTATATATGTGTTTATTTACGATTACAAAAAAGCTTTTGAAAAATTAAATAGGGATATATTTATTATTATTATTATTATTATTATTATTATTATTATTAGTATTATTATTATTATTATTATATTATTATTACTTACTTACCTACTTACTTACTTACTTACCCACTGGCACTATCGAACCCGTAGGTTCATGACCGCGCGGACATAAGCTCTCCATACATCCCTATCCTGAGCTAATGCTTTCCAATCATTCCCTGTATAATCTACTTCCCTCAAATCATAGTTAATGTTATTCTCCCACCTCATACTTGGTCTACCAACTGGGCGTTTCCCTCTGGTTTTCCTACAACAACCTTCCATGCAAGTCTTTCATTCCCCATACGTGCAACATATCCTGCCCATCGCAGTCTACGAGACTTAACTGTTCTTATTATATCTGGCTTCCTATAAAGACCATGTAGTTCTTTGTTATGTAAGTCTTCTCCATTCACCTGTCTGTTCATCTCTCTTTGGTCCAAAAATGTATTATTGTTATTATTATTATTATTATTATTATTATTATTATTATTATTATTATTACGTCCACCGCTGAGGTCTCGAGGTAGCGTGTGCTGCTTGTCACGCAGCGGGCCCGGGTTCGATCCCCGGTCGGGACAGTTTTTCTGGGTGAGGTTTTTATCGGGGTTTTTCCTCACCTGTAAGACAAATGTTAGGAAAACTTTAAGGCCCAAACGGTCCACGAAATCATATGGCCATAATCGCTGGAAAGCATTACATGAAAATGCTATGATTGCAGTGAAAGACCTGCCCTCGGGCAGAATTACTGTGGATGGATTATTATTATTATATTATTATTATTATTCAGAATTTTAAAGTTTACCACATATTTCTGGTGCATAAAGTTTTATTTTCTTCTCCACTCGTCTCTATTCATCCACTCAATTCTTGAAGTCCTTTTGCTCTCATTTCAGTTCTTATTTCTTGCATCCGCGAGTCTCTAGGTCTTCCTTTCCTTATTCTTCCAGGTGGAACAATTCCATTGTTTTCATTATTATTATTATTTATTATTATTATTATTGTTATATTATTATTGTTATTATTATTATTGTTATTATTATTGTTATTATTATTATATTATTATTATTATTATTATTATTATTATTATTATTATATTATTATTATTATTATTATTATTGATGAAGGGTTCTTTTTCGTGAAGCCCGTTTGAAGAAATGGATTCTTTAATTTGTTGGTATCATGATATTTTTTTTCCCCCCGAATATGTATTTATTTTACTGTCCATTTAAATACGTTAGGGCCCATCGTTGTTTGTTGCATCCTCATTAGGTGTCCAAACCATATTTTAACTTCCTCTTTTCAGTCCTATCACATTTTTCCTCTCCTTCCGAAAAAGTTATAAATTAATGTATATACTAAGTGGAGATGTTCCAAATAAAATTATAGGCTACAGGGAATTTGTAATGTTTTCTCAGCTGCAAATATTGAGTTAAAATATACGACAGGGTCAGAAAATTTAAATCAATTAACACTGATGATTAGGGCCAGGATTTTTATGTACTAAAAGGTAAGATTGCAACATAGTACAGTATAATGAGAAGTTAGACTTATGACTGTCTTTTGTTTTGGTTCCACACACAAACAGTTGAATAGTATAATGAGAAGTAAGATTTTTTGACTTTCTTTTATCTTGGTTTCACACACAAACAGTTGAATAATATATACTAACTGCATTACAATCTTATCTTTTACCACATAAAATTCCTATTCTGATGATATACAAAGATCTACTCTTTCTCCCCTACATTTTACAGTATGCGTTACGGAGTAATTCTGTAAGAGCGTGTAAAAATTAAACACGATATTGCGCATAGTTCACAGAACTATTTGAGGTAGGGAACCAAGGAAGGGTCCTAGGAACCAGTGTATGGAGATATAGAAGTAAATTTGTCTATCACATTGTCTAATATTACTTTTTTCGAGCTGATTTACAACTAACGTGCGTACAAGTTTACATGTACTGTGCTGCTTATTTGCATGCACTACATCCTTTAGTTCTATCCAGATGAGTTGGAAGCCATGTTTCAGGATTTGACCTGACTCTCTATAGAGATATCTAAAGTCAGTTGTGTTTAGGACTCAAGTGAAAACGGACATGGAATTAGTTGCCAGAATTGTAGTTGCTTGTGATGCGATTGAAAACACACCAGGGTGCGGCAGAATTTTGTACGCTGATGTCTTGCTTGCATTGAGGTGGTGGCCATCAGTTTGAACAACTGTTGAGATATAAAAAGGTACTTTAATTGTGTAATTGATGACACTTATAAATAACTGATAAATGATGTAAATAAAAAAGACTTAGACATTACTATGAAAGACCAAGTTTTTTCTCCCATATCTCCTTAAGCTGGATTCTTGCACCCTAAATAAAAAAAATATTTATTTTGGCAGAGTTAAGGCCATAAGGGCCATTCAACCAGCACAAATAATACGTACATATTTGACATCATCATCAACAACAACAAGGATTAGGCCCAATGGCCTGTTCCGATCTCATTATTAGTCGAATTGGTCCTTCCATCTCTTCAATGGTCTTCCCAACGTCCTTCTCCCTTTTGGTTTATAATTATACATTCTTCTTGGTATGCGCTGTTCATTCATTCGTAATACGTGCTGAAGATAAGCATTTTGGTAATATGTTATTTTTCACAGAGATTAAATATGTTAAGTTCTGTTCTTATATCTTCGTTTTTCTTTTTATCGGTCCTTTGGTATCCTGCTATTGCTCTCAACATCTTAATTTCAGCAGCCTCTATTTGTTTACTATATGCCTTTGTTAATGTCCAGGTTTCACATCTATATATAAGAGTTGGAACTGCCAATACTTTGTAAAACTTCAAAATAGTTTCTTTTCTAGTCTTATTCAATAAAGTGCGTTTAATTGTACCACATATTTGACAATATAGATTATATATACACTATACTATTCATAAAGAATTAAAAATATATTAAATGTTGCAATGGAAATTTCATGTACAAATACGAGTAATATTTTATACGATGATAATAATGATAATAATAAAACTTATGGTAATAATAATAATATTAATAATAATAATAATAATATAATAATAATAATAGTAGTAATAAAATAATAATAATAATAATAATAGTATAAATATGATAAATTATACAAGAAACAACAATTAATATATGTACCATACACTGGGTAATGATGAAGTCTAGGTTAGAAAAAAACTCCAAGCGCGACAGGCCTTGAAGGCGCTTGGCGACCAGCCGGCTGCCGGTCTCACTACACATGAGTTAATCACAGAGGTAGACGATCATCTAGCCAGTGTAGGGGTGACGTGTGGTCAGCATGTCCCCCAGCCGTTATAGCTGGTATTCTCAACCTGGAGTCGCTACTTATTGTAGCTACCCAAATGTCTCACGGTGTTGGGTGGGCACCGGTCCCATACTGGCCGAAATTCCATGAGAAAAATATTTTCCCCATTTGGGACTCGAACCAGCGTAAGTCCCGTAGCTCTGCGCCAAGCCTTCTTGCCTTAACCAAAGTCTAGGTTAGAGCAAACATAAATTCAGATTTCTTTTAAAAGATGTCAATGTCCGACAGCCCCTTATTTCATGTGGTAGGGAATTTCAGTTGCGAGAAGTGAAGATAGTATATGACATGGAGTGATGTGATGTCGTATGTTGCGGTATATTAAGCCAGAGACTATGTTGTGATCTTGTGTTTAAGTTATGGTTGGAGGATAGATACTGGAAACGAGACGATAAATTATTGGGAGTCGATTTATGTAGGATCTTAAATAGGAGAATTACACAGTGTAATATTCTTCTCTCTTTAAGATGTAGCCATGACAATTCGAGGAAACATGGAGAAATGTGACCCTAGGTTCCCTATCTCAAATTGTTCAGTGAAGCATCGCCCATGTTCTCTTAAATTTTGCACGCTCTTACAGAATCATCCTGTATGCTAAATGCTCAGGATATTATACATCAAAACAGAGAATATAGGCCTATTCCCATTAATACCCGAACTCATATAGATACACTTTTATCTTTAACCGATCTGGTATTTATTCCTTTCTTTCACTTACTTATACCAGACTCTTTTAATTTTACTAAATAACCTCTTTTGGTTGTTTTTTTCGACCCCGACACTATTAGGGTATCCTAGGGCTAGGGAGTATTTCCTTTCTTCCATTTATTCTTTCCTTTATTTTCTTTTCTTCTCCAGAACAGCCTGACCAGAGGCTACAAGATGGCAGCCCCAACACTGGTCTTGCCTTCCTTTGGCCAGCAACCAATCGAAGGGACTATTATTTTGCTTTCAAGTCTTATACAAGCATTTCCCGAAAGGATCAAACTTATGACTAACTAAATTGGAAACACCATCTTGAAGAATGAGTTCAAATCGTATCCCCAAAGCTGTTTATAATTATATACCAAGAGGACGAAGATATCTGGGCCATCCTATGAAACGCTGGAGGGAATTTTTTCTATAGGATCGTAACAGGCCTTGGCCTAATACTTGGAAGGAGGAAGAAAAAGAAGTAGAAGACATAGATACAATCCTATATTCAGATAATTATGTTCTGTTGACGCAACTCAGAAGATTCTTTCCAGAGATCTTTACATCAGAACCAGTTCATATAATTATTTTTATGTATTTAATTGCTTTCTCTAAGTCTGGTATTGATCTATTATACATTATTTTGTTTATATCATTCTCCACTGCATTAATTATTCGCGTGTCAGAGTGAGTTTAATATTTTGAAACTCTCTTCTAAATTTGTTTTGTTTTATATTATTTCCTAATGCCTTTAATTACCTTCTTCGAAGCTCTTCCAGATGAATGAAAAGAATCAATTATCGTACCAATTTATAAGAAAAGAGATAAAACCGATTGCAACAACTACAGGGGCATCTCATTACTTTCAACTTTGTACAAAATTCTAACAGATATATTAATAAGCAGACATTCTAGGATATCATCAATGTGGATTTTTAGTATAAGACAGATTTTAGAAAAGAAATGGGAATTTAATGGTACTGCACATCAACTATACGTAGACTTAAAAAATGCATACGATTCAATTAAGAGGGAGAAGTTATATAGTATCCTGCTGGAGTTCGGGATTCCTAAAAAGTTAGACTTAAACGAATCTGTCTAAATGGTACAAAGAATAGGGTGCGTGTTCGGATAATTATGAAATCCACAATGAGTTAAAGAAATGAGATATATCTTCTCCTTTACTATTTAATTTTATACTTGAGCATGCCATCTAATCTTTATAGAGCATGAGGAAGGCCTACAACTCTATGGTATTAATAAGCTGTTAGTTTATGCTGATGATGTAGTATTGTTGGCCGATAGCGAAGAAATACTAAGGCCAACACGCACACACTATTAAGTAACTAAGAAATTGGGACTGGAAGTAAATATCAATAAAACTAAATATTTGGTCATACATAGAAATACATTATATAATGGAAATGGACAGCTAATGACAAATGAAAATTTTGAGGAAGTGGCTGAATTCAAATACCTGGGAACAATAATCACAAATATGAATGAGATACAAAAATAAATTAAACAAAGGCCCAATTCTGGAAATGAGTGCTATTATGCATTACAGAGATTCTTGACGTCCCAACTCCTTTCAAAAAACTGAAAATATATAAAACTATTATTCTATCAGTTATATTATATGGATGCGAAACATGGTATCTTACTTTAAGGGAGGAAAGGAGATTACGAGAATCTGAGAATAAAGTTCTTAGGAACATTTTTGGACCAAAGAGAGATGAACAGACAGGTGAATGGAGAAGACAACTTAACAATGAACCATATGATCTTTATAGGAAGCCAGATATAATAAGAACAGTTAAGTCTCGTAGACTGCGATGGACAAGATATGTGGCACGAATGGGGAATGAAAGACGTGCATGGAAGCTTCTTGTGAGAAAACCAGAGGGATAACGCCAGTTGGTAGACCAAGAATGAGATGGGAGAATAACGTTAAATATGATTTGAGAGAACTAGATTATGCAGGGAGTGATTGGAAAACATTACCTCGGGATAGGGATGTATGGAGAGCTTATGTCCGCGCGGTCATGAATGTACGGGTTCGATAGTGCCAGTGAGTTAGTTAGTTAATCTGATACTAATGTATTATATATTTTTTGTCTATTTTATTTCCCCTTGTATTATTTCTTAATTTTTTACTTGCCAGAATTTATTTTATGTCTTGAAACTAGCTTATAAATTTATATTCGTTTATCTCTCCCTTTAAGGTAAAAAAAACTTTGTAAAGTATACAGTGTATTCTCTATGTATTATTTATATAACTGAACTGCGCCCCAGCCGAGCATTTACTCATTTGGGTGTTGATACTGTGTACAACATTTATTTGTGAATAAAATGTATTCTTATTCTTAAAAAAATGTATAAAAGCGTGACTGTAACTTTATTTTGTGGTCACTGAATATAGTTGCTATACTTAATTATAGTTAGCAATCTGCAGCACAAGCAAGAAAAACAATGTAAAAGAACATTCTTATAAAGGGGATTCTTGCATTTTCAGCGGAAGGCTAAGTACAACAAAGTGTTAAGGGACAGGTAAAAAAAAAATGAAGGAAGAAAGAAATTAAGAAATAACCTTATTTATTTTTCATAAATTCATAATTTTATTTTATTTTAAATATTATGTGATATTACCCATTTTTTAGGGTCACGCCGTAGCGTTAGTGGTTAAGGCACTGCGCTACAAGCCGGAAGATCGAGGGTTCAAGTCCCGGGGGGTCAGGATTTTTAAACTGACCCAAACCTTCTGACGGCACTATGGCCCTGGGGTCGACTCAGCCTCTAACGGAAATGAGTACCAGTCGCTTGTTCTGAGGTAAAGGCGGCCGTCACACAGGGCTGACAACCCGGCTGACATCAAGTGCCGATTGTCCAGAAAAAGTGGGAGTCTTAACCTCCTACTACCCCAAGGGCTTCCTGAGGCCTGTAGTACGGACTACTTTACATTACACATTTTTAGAAGCCTGAAGTAGTATTTTAGAGCCTATTTATAGATATAAAGCCTATTTTAGGTGCCTAAGCCTTAATTTTATAGAGCTAAAAGTGCGAGTTATAGTTATTACACGCTCTATGATTTGATTTGTAAAGATTTGTTTGATCACACTGAGCAACAAAAAAGAAAACTTTTTTTCTGTCTCAGAAAGAAAAATATGTGATTCTGATAGTATTTTTTCTCCTGAATTCAAATATCATATCGGTTTTTCTCCATCACGCAAGGTGTCCGAGAGACAGGCATTAATAATTTCAAATACTTTAATATTTTCTACATTCGTAACTACACAATATTCGAACATTCAGACTCACCTAGAAAGTAAGAAATGAAGTTTTCCTGCTATATTTAGCTTGTGGAGCATCCCTCTTGATGGTCCAACAATAATCGGCCAGCATATTAGGATTCCATTTGCCTTGATATCTCTTTTCCATAGCTGAAATCTCCTGAAGAAAGTGTTCCTCGTGCTCATCGCTCACTGCGCTAAGATTTTCCGGGAAGATATCTAGGTTTATTAAAAAAATTATTATTTAAATCCATTAATTGAAATTGAAATAAAGAAAACTATGGGTTATGGAGAAATTCCGAATACATATTTGAAAACACGATAAAAAAACTGCAGTAAGTACAACTATTGGTACTCATGAGACAAAAATCATTGACCAGTGCCATTAATCACGGATTGGATCAATACAACCCATATTTGACTCTACAATTAAAAAAACAAATGACGGTAAATTGGTCGGCCTAGCGATATAAACCTGAATCGATTGAAATCTAAATTTAAACCATGGCATCCAAATAACTCAGTTATAATTTTCTGTAGGTAATAGTTCCCGAAGAAAAACTCAATGTTTCAGTTATTATTTTCCAGCATTTTATCCTCAATGTTATGTAGACTTTAAGGGAACCAGGTTAAAACTAATCTCTTGAGAAAATCTCTTTGAAGGAGGGAAGCTGTAAATCTGGCCGCACATTTTACAGATATACTCGGCAACACTGAAATATCTTGTAACTGGCATCGATGTTTTGTCGCAATCGTAGGACAAACATGTAATTTAAGGTTCCTGCCTCCACTAATCTACTTATTAAGTCTTCTTAACCATGCGAGTCATCAATAAAGTAACGCAAATACGGGATAAATTCAATGTAAATTCTAGTATACAGTAGGCCTAAGTCATAATTCGATCGATTACATTGGGATTAAAAACGATTACTAGTATTACAAAATAAAGTTCTTACGAAAATGTTTGGACCAAAGGGAGGTGAACAGACAGGTGAATGGAGAAGACTATTTACCAAGAACTACACGATCTTTATAGGAACCAGATATAGCCTAATAAGAAGAGTTAAGTCTCGTAGATTGTGATGGGCAGGACATGTGGCACGAAAGGGGAATGAAAGGGGATATAGAAACTTCTTCTAGGAAAACCAGAGGGAAAAAACCCAGTTAGTACACCATGAAATAAGTGGGGGAATAATATTAACCATTATTTGAGGAAATGATTGGAAAACATTAGCTCAGGTTAGAGATGTATAGAGAGCTTATGTTCGCGCGACCATGAACCTATGTGTTCGACAATGCCTATGAGTTAGTTAGTTAAAAATTATTGAATATAATGATTGGAAATAATGAAATGAAAATAAATGGTCTTCCTTTATTAATATTCTTAGATTCAATTAAGTTATTTTACTGACAGAATTTATTTAATGATTTACTTAACATAACAAAAGCCGAGTTAAAACATGTGAATGTTTTGAATATTCTCGTAAATCTTTCTAAGATTCGAGTAACTGATAATAGTTTTTTTTGGCAACGACTTCCGTTCTATATTCATCCTTTGTTATGTATTTTCTTCAAATACTGAATGTAAACACAAGAGAGGAACTAAACTAAAGGCTACGTATTTCAGATTTGTGTAAAAAGACAGCGTTGCTGATGCATAAATATTCTCTTTTTTGTTTACAGTTTCAAGACTTTTATTGTCTCCCAGTGTATGCAGGTGAGTCTAAATTCCGCTTACAGAGTTTGAGGACTTATAGAGGGGACCAAGACAATCAAATTTAACATAGGAGCCCATGTTACTGTTTTTTTTCGTTACACACAAAATATAATTTCAACACATGTTGCTCTCTCCGACTCCTGCTGCCTGTGAACCATTTACAAGAAGGGCTCAATGTGACGACCACCGACTTCAGTACAGCTGCGGTACCTCCGTAACAAATTCTCGTAGGGCCTACACACGATCACCAATCCCTGGTTCTCGACCATCCACCGCAACCCCCTGGGGGTCCGTCGGGCCCCAGCTGTGCTCACAACAGCAACAGGGCGCGTCCCCGGGTGGCGGATAGGGGAACGGTCGGTGGTTTGCTTGCATTCCTCCCGGCTAGGTCCAGACCGGACCCGCGGGCCATTTGTGGGGTCGTCAGGACTCGAGCGACCTGATCTACTATATAGCTCGTGCTGCGCCCACTCCAGCAGCAAAATGCGCCCCTCGGTGGCGTAGTGGGGGAAAAGGTCGGTGGATCTGCTAGTCAGTCCTCCCTTCCAAGTCCGATGGACTCGCGGACCATGAGTGGGGTCAGCAGGAAATATTTTGAATGAGGGCCCTGCTGCCAAACCTGACGGTCCCGGCCCACAAGCGGGAGCATGAGCCGCTGTTGGCGTGGCGGTGGGAGAGTGGGGGATCTCTCGCTCCTTCTCTCTTGGTTCATTGAACCTGAGACCATCTATGGGGGCACCATGAGAGATGAGCACCCTGGATGCCTATATTGCTCAGTGGGCTGCCTCACAGCAGATACACGACTAGGCTTAGTCTTGCGAACGGGCTGGATGGGACAATACCGGGCGTAATGCTGGGCATTACCACCAGGTCGATAAGCTCGAGAAAGGAGGAAGCGCGGTCTTTTGGCTTTTGGGACTTAGCGCCGACTCTGGAACCGAGTGACCCAAGGACAATCTGTGAGGTCGTCAGGAGTTTAGCGACCTGACGTACTAATGCTCAGGCTGGACCCACTTCAGCAACCAAACACGTCCCCAGCTGGTGCACTGGGGGAAAGGTCGGTGGATCTGCTAGACAGTCCTCCCGGTCAAGTGCAAGGGACTCGTAAACCATTAGTGGGGTAGGCAAGAGTTGAGCGCCTTGTCGTACTATTTGCTCATCTGTTGGAGCTTGCGAGCTCCGTGCTGGCCCACAACAGCTGCAGAAGGCGTCCCTGGGTGCACACCAGGGCTCGGCTCGGACCAGTCCAGAGGGGAGCAACTGTATTGGTTCCTGGCTCGGCCTACGGGCCCGTCGACAAACTGTGGGGTCGCCAGGAGATGAGCACCTGGATGTACTAAAAGTCTCAAACTGTTGGGCTTGTAGCCCTAGCCGGTCTCACAACGGCTGCAGGACACGTCCCTGGAGGCAGAACAGGGGAATGGTCGGTGGATCTGCGACAGCAGTCCTCCCGGCTAGGCTCATGGAGCCCGTGGACCAACTGTGGGGTCGTCAGGAATGAGCGACCTGATGTACTATGTAGCTCAGCAATTCCCAAGAACTGCAAACTCCAACACCCTCTCCCTGAGGTGTTGGTTTAAGTACCGTGAACTTGAACGTGGACGTGAACATAGGATAGGGAGGACTAGAACTAGGACTTGGGAATATGGTCATGACGACCGAGGTATCCCAAGGGGTGGACGGATGGGCCTAGATATCATCCACCGCAACCATAAATCGTACTAGTAGGTCTTCCTCGGATTCTACAGGGGTCTCGGAAATTAAAGTTTTCATGTGACCCCACAGGTAGTAGTCTAGCGGAGTCAAGTCGGGAGAACGTGCAGGCCAAGCAATCGGACCTGCAATTGCACCGAGCTTCACTGTACAATAGCATCATGTCTGCGTATTCTGCATATGTGTTATGCCGTGGATAACAGAAATACAGTACCAACGAAGTACGCACACCTTGAATTCTACTGTGCACTGTCGTGAAGGATTACTACTTTACTGTGTATGTGAAAACGTCTCTGGGCGGATCACAAACTCAACTGAATAGCACGTAAACGAACTTGTAGTGGACATGGAACATCAGGTAGGCGGGAATGACATATAGACTACCTTAGTGAGTGGCGCCGAAAAATCGTGTGAGGTGATTTTGCGTGTAGTGGAAAATCTGTACGTTTCCGGACACGAGTTCCTATGCTAAACGTAATTGTCATAGTCCTACCACATATCCTCAAACTCTGTAAGGGTAATTTAGACTCACTCTGTATAGAAACAAGCCACTTCAATTTGTGTTCAGCAGAATACCAGGTCTACAGCAGAAGATAGCACAGGATAAAAAAAACTAATTCACTGGCACTATCGAACCTATAGGTTCATGGCCACGCGGGCGCAAGCTCTCCGTACATCCCTATCCTGAGATAATGTTTTCCAATCATCCCCTGTATAATCTACTTCCATAAAATATTGGTTAACATTATTCCCCCCACTTCATTCTTGGTCAACTTACTGGGCGCTTTTCCTCTGGTTTTCCTACAAGATACTTACATATGCCTCTTTCATTCCCAATTCGTGCCACATGCTCTGCCCATCGTAGTCTACGAGACTTAATTGTTCTTATTATATGTGGCTTTCTACAAAGAACATTGTAGCTCACTTATGTAATCTAGGCCTATATATCCATTCACCTGTCTGTTCATCTCTCTTTGGTCCACAACTGCTCCTAAGAACTTTATTCTCAAATACTCGTAATCTCCTTTCCTCCCTTAAAATAAGAATCCATGTTTCGCATCCACATAACTGAGAAAATACCAGTTTTAAGTATTTTCAATTTAAGTTTTTTTTAAGAGTTGGGACGACAAGAGTCCCTAGTCACATAAAAGGACAATCACACAGATCCGAGATAGAAATTTAAAATTCACTGCCCCTCCTGGAAATTAATCCTTTTCCTCATTATGGAAGGTAGGATTTTACAAACAGCAGGTAGCCAATATTTTATTTAATAATTGTAGTTCTATTTTTTATATATGCATTTTTAATGAGTTCTGTAATACATGGAACACGTTCCTTATTTACGTTTTCCTAGTGAGGGAAAATAATATCTCTCTGTTCTGATATGTCACAAAGGAGAAAAAAAAACTCTGCCTGTAGGTCTAGTACAGGAAATATTTTAATGATATGTTATGAAAAGTATTTCAAAACTAGATATTATGCCCAATGTTTTACTCACATTGCTTGAAAGTAGGCCTACTCGATACTAATGCCAATTTGTTTCTTCTTCTAATTTAATTGATTTTAAGACTCGCTTGAAGGCTAACTTTGATGATTTATTTTGTACTTCAATGCACTGCCACATAGATACTCATTTATGTATCTACTACAGTGTTTCAGCCAACACACGCATTCTATTAAATAAAACGAATGAACTGGGGATGGAAATAATATCAATAAAACCAAAATATGGTTACACACATAAAAAACCTTATTAAATGTAAATGGATAGTTAATAACAAATGAGGAAAATTCTGAAGAAGTGACTAAATTCAAATAGATTTGAACAACTATTATCGTAACATTTCAAATCGAAATGAGAAAGAAATTTACCCTTAAATAGGCAATGTATCCTGTGGGATATATCAATTGGTACAATTTATTTCATATTAAAAAAACAGAATAAATCGAACAAGTAAAAATCACTAAAATGTGTGTTGAACTACACAATATATCTAATAATTTACAGTAATGCATGATTTCGGTTTCACTGCTGTCCGAGACATTTTAATAACTGACAAGAGAAATTAGTGTTTTGCCAATTTAAGGGTTAACCATAGCCTCCCCTCAACTCTGGGAATACATTTTAGGGAACTTGTCAACCCAACTTCTCTCATAGAACATAGAAATAAAAAAAAACATAAAAAGTTCTTGTAGTTATATTATGCAGATATGAAACACGGTATATTATTGAATGAAGAAAAAAAATGAGCTTTGAGAATAAACTTCTTAGGAAAACATTTCACAAATAGAAACGAACAGACAGGTGAATAGAGAAGACTATAAAACAGTGAGCTATATGATCTTTATATAAAACTACATGTAGTAAGAACAGTTAAGTCTTGCAAACTACTATTGTAGAACATGTAGCACGAGTGGGGAATGAAAGAGGGGCATTGAAATTTCCTTTCAAAGAGACATTAGTTGACAACAATGTCATTACTTGTATGGGAAAGGCTTATCATTTTTTTCTCAAAAGACCTGGAGGGACTCCCTGAATGAGTGATCAGCTCAATTCACAGTATCCTCCGAGACCACATATTCATACCAAACATGGCGAATAAAATAATGACGATTATGATGGCCGCATGATGTTCGGGGGACGTTTGTGCCCTAACATTTCCTGATGTTTGTCTTATAGGCGAGGAAAAACCCCGAAAATACCATCACCCAGGAAATTTCTCCCGACACGGGATTGAACCTGGGCCAGATACATGCTCACAAATAAACGTATCAGTGAAGTTTCTTTCAGGCGTATTCTGCTGACGATTCTGCATCACATTCGGAATTATACCTCGTCTGGCTTAACTTTGCAAGAAATTTGTAGACAGCTTTGCTCACCTCTCTCATTCGTACCAGTGTTGTCGGTGTTCTTCACCAGATGTTAATAGGGAAAAGGGGGAAGACGAAAACAACAACAGGGTGGGTTATTTGTTCTGTATCTGGGCGAAAGCGGTCAATGATCTACCCTTATATCTTCATTTCTCTCTTTGCCAAGTTAAGCCAGATATACAATAACACGTCCGCTGTGAGACTTAAAGCTTTAGTTGTAGTCTAGGTCGGTATTCAGAAACCAATCTTTACGCAAAGATCGACTCTTTCCCCTTCTCTATGACGTAGAGAGTATTCATAAAATCGATTTTATGAATACTCTTTACTTCATAGAGAGGGAGAAAGAGTCTCTCTTTGCGTAAATATTGGTTCCTGAATACTAGCCTAAAAGGAACAACCTGAGACAGGATTTTAGAAAGAAACAGCAACAGGTACTCTCTCTTTCGCACATGGGCTACTTTACGGGGTCGATGACATTTGTGTAATACCTTCCATGTACAGAAGACAATGACACATGACAAATCCTACCCCCAATTCCAGGCAAACGAAGCAGGTAGCCGTCTCAAGTTATTCCTCAGACAGCATAGTACAATACCTCTGATGTAATATGCTGCGTAAGATATCTCTCGTGGTCGCTTTCTTTCGATTTGTGGACTACATATTTACAATCTGTGTACCCATATCTACCCATCTAACCAACGCATGCTAACGAGTATATGTTTAATATAGCCTAATCTGTTTGGTCTATCTCTAACCCAGCCACATTGTAACGTACGTACTTGTCATGATCTCTTTATGTACAGTATCAATATCTGTCGGTGTGGGCCTAGTGGACTAATAACACACAACAACAAAGAATGCCTAGCAGGCTTGAAGAGGCATCAATCACTATTGGTTTTCGGACTCGCAGAATACGAAAATGATAAAATATATTAAGTTTTTTCCAATCACTCTAACCGGAGTCAGATATTTCCAACGACAACCTTTAGTAGAAGTGATCGTTTCCGTGGGAGTAACGCAGGCTCTAGTTGGCTCTCAAACTGGTCATCCTTTTTCTTTTTGCGCTGGTTTTCTTTATTACTCTTAGGGATTGTTTAAACCCTCAGGAATACACAGGTTATATAAACTTTCCTGATTGACACTGTCAAATACGTGAAGTAATGGCTTGTAACTAACCTCTTTTGTGTGCATGTTCGTGCTTAACCAATTACGGATCATTGTGATTGTGAAGTGTCGAATATTGCATTATTGTGTATGATAAATAAAGAAATGGAATTAAGAAAAATCTAGTATAATATAGTTTAATACGTCGAATAATTGTTTTTTTTACACTAATTTTGCAATCTCTCGCCGCTGTAAGAATTCTCCTAATTTTATTCTGATACGTTATGTGGAAAGTATTGTACGAAATCGCAGCGCAGAACTAATTAGAAATGCGAATACAATTCTAATTTCGGGAACAATCGTAAATTTGGAGATACTAAGATGAACATTGGCCCGCCCATTGGGGTTTGCTGTACAAACTGGGCCAAAGTATTTTAATGGTGTAATAAGAAAAGAGGTTTCGCATTCGTGCATGCCATTTGCCAATCCAATGTTGTGGAGGGAACCTACGGACCAAATCACTGACATATTTCTGTATGGTCAATATATCTGGTTTCACTTTAAAAAATAAGCATTCTCTTCAGTATCCAAATTTGCAGTCAGCCATGCGACCTGTTAAACATAGTGATTCTTCACCGAACTTGGGTGACGTCAGTGATGAACATGACGAAAGGTTCCACGAAAACATTTTAGAAATGGAAAGGCGTTATAAAGGGAAATCAGAGACCAACATGCTTGCTGATTACTGCTGGCAACTTATCACAGACGTTTCGGAGCCATCTTATCGGCGTAAGTCATACAGGAAGAAGTTTTGAAAGGTGAGATGTTTGCTGCAATTTAAGCATGTGTTGTAACGTAACTACTTATTTATCATTCCTAGAAAAAAATATTTTCACTTTTTGGATCTTATATAATTTTATTGCAAAAAAAATGAAACTAAGTGCGGATAAGCAATAAGATGCGAAATATAACGAAAAACGTTCAACACGTCCTCGCAAAAAACTGTTAGGTGATAGAGAAAAACGGACTTCAAATTCGAAATCAGCGCAGGCCTATTAACTAAAATCACCTATTTTCAATTCTGCGAGCGACAAAAAGTTCAAATTGTTTGTTGTGTGTAATTACTATGCTCGCCTCTGTTTTTTGAGGATAGCGAGTTCAAACCAGACTGGTGCGATGTATATTTCACTTCACTTAATACAGGCTCTCCACTTTACAGCAGTTCGCCCTTGATTCCTGCTTCCAGAGATTCCTATCTCCCCACTGTTCCTCTTCCATACCCCACTTCATCATGGCATCATATATTCCCTCATACCATGTTCTCTATTTCTCCTCCTCTTCCTTCTGCCTGGTACCATCCAATCTAAACACATGTTTAGGCCACTGATCTTCCGACATCCGTTGTACATGCCCATACCACTATAAAGGTCTCTTTGTTATCCTTTCGATAACAGTTTCTTGTGCATCCATTTCTTGTCTGATATATGTATTTCGAATATGTTGTAGCCTGGATATTCTCATACTCCTCCGTAATCCATCTATTTCTGTCGCCAAGATTCTTTTCTGCATCCTTCCATTTATTTTCCAGCTTTCTGATCCATATGTAAGTATACTTTGTCTGTATAATCTCTTTTTTTTTCTGCTCAAATTTCTATTCCTTAAAATACCATTCAGGGATCTAATCGCCTTCCTTGCACAATTTACTCTATTAATATATTTTTCACAAGTACCAGATTTATCTATTATAGATCCAAATTATTTAAATTCTTCAACACGTTTAATTATCATATTATTTATTTGTAGTCCTTCTGAATTTCCTCCGATTACCATATATTCTGTTTTAATATAATGTATCTTCAGTCCACTTACCCCAAATGCATCTACCAACTTTCTGATCATATATGTTCTATATCTTCTTTATCTTGTCCTATTATAATCTGGTCATCAGCTAATAATAAATTGTGCAGTAAACTGTCATTAATGTTGATTCCCATTCCCCTACATGATTTATTCCATTTCATTAATACATCTTCTAAATATATCTTGAACAAAGTTGGTGATATCCCGCATCCTTGTCTTAATCCTTTTGTTATATCAAATTCTGAGGATACTCTATTTCCAACCTTAATACTTGCTTTACAATCATACATTCTTTTTATAAAATGTATAAGAGATTTAGGTATATTTAAGGCTGTAAAAATCCTGAGTAAGATTTCTTTCGGTTGAGAAGTAAATCCGTGAATCCTTTGTCATAGATACACCATGTAAAAAAATCTGGAGCCTGATATATATATATATATATATATAGCCTGGTGGAGTTAAGGCCGTGCGGCCTTCTCTTCCACTAATCAGGACAAACATATATTACATCAGAATATAACAATCATAATTAACCCTAATATTAAATACTAGCCAGATATAATAAGAACAGTTAAGTCTCGTAGACTGCGATGGGCAGGACATGTTGCGCGTATGGGGAATGAAAGACGTGCGTGGAATCTTTTTGTAGGAAAGCCAGAAGGAAAACGCCCAGTTGGTAGACCAAGAATGAGGTGGGAGAACAACATTAACTATGATTTGAGGGAAGTAGATTATACAGGGAATGATTGGAAAGCATTAGCTCAGGATAGGGATGTATGGAGAGCTTATGTCCGCGCGGCCATGAACCTACGGGTTCGATAGTGCCAGTGAGTAAGTAAGTAATATTAAATACTAAATGAAGTTTTGGCCAATAAGATAATATCTATTATATTACGATCTATAATACAACCAATTAATGATAATTTAGATTAAGACTAAAAGTAATAATAAAATGTATTCTAACAAGATAAATTAAATTGTTGGTAGATCGTCCCTGTCTAATGTAGAGGCCTACATATAAAACAAGTGAAATATAATGAGATATAGAAAACTAAATTTACGGACATACAATATTTAAACAAATGAAAATATTTGTTAATTTTAATATTATTTTCATAAATAGTTCAATGAGTGAGGTGTATAAGTTAGTTTGTTATTAAATAATTTTTTAGTTTGTTTTTGAAGGATGTTATAGTTTGACAGCCTCTGACATATGGCGGAAGGGAATTTTATGTTATTAGGTCTATAAGAAAAATTCTGTAGAATATTTCTGGCCTATATTTAAATTGCCACGTCAGTGACCTAAATTACTAAAAAGCTTAATTTATGAAATGTATAGTAACTTTATGAAACAAAGCTTTAGCAATGTTTTTATTAGTTACTCTTTTGATATTCTGGTTTTCCTGTTTTTCTTGACTTTCTCAGTTTTACTTGTATTTCTTCGCCTTTTAAAAAAAAGTTGATATAGTAACATTAACAAGGGAATTCTACACCTGCTACTCTGTTATCACAAAGGCTTCTAGAAGAACTGGAATAACCACTTGTTTCTGAAAGGCAAGGATCAAGTAACACATGTTTTGTTTTCAACCCACGTCACCTGCCATATATTAAATCATAACTCACATTTAACCCATAACTTTGTGAAACTGTGTAATAGATTATGTATGAATTGGCAAAAATAGGAAGAAATGAACCAGCATATCACGTCAGCAATTGAATAGAATCGCTAACACAAAGGACATGAAATACAGTTCAATGATTATTCATTGCATTATAACAAAACATTGTTAATTTAGTGTGAAATAAATTCTGTCAACATTTTTTGGGGGATTGCACAGGGAAGTTGAACATATTAAGATACAAAATAATACATTTGATAAAGTAGAATAATGTTAGAATGGGTACCAACATTTTTTTTGAACCCTCCAAAATATACAGTAAAACTTGTTCAAAGTGGAATCACATGGGACCATTTTTTTTTTCACGTTAGACAACATTCCGCAAAAAAAAATATTAACCAATCTTAGATTATAGAACAGCGTATGTGCATTTTTATGTAACTTGGATTAATGGTAGTTACGCTGCCGTTGGAAAGTGAAGTATAGTATATACGAGCGATTTCGATGGTAACGAGCGAAAAAACAAAACAGTACCGTTCCGTCAGCGTTAAAAATGTCTCTTCGGCGCGTATCCTGAAGTTAAAGTATGCAGTTTCGGTTTTCCGCTCACTAACTATACTTTCGTCCACATCCTTTGATTCCCCGCAAATTTCATTGCACACTACATTGTGTCATCTTTTAAAACTGTCCACAACCAACCTGAAGATGCGTTGAAATCGTGTTTTCCTAGAGATATAGCAACAGCTAGAGCTTGACTTTGGAGCATCAGTCCGGAAATTTGGAGATTTTTTTTATCATGGACTTGTAAAACACACCTCATTGATTTTCTTCTCTCTCTCTCTCTCTCTCTCTTTCTCTCTCTTCATTTGACCATTTTCTTGCCTCCATTCATTCGTTATTTTTTCTTTGTGTTTTAAAATCTCACAAACTTGGGTTTTTTCACATTTAAATTTAGTCATTATTTCGCGTACTGAGAGTTTTTATTTATCTTTAATAACTTTAACTTTTACGTTTAATGATAATCATACATCATATTTAGCCATCTTTATTCCGTAAATTCAGAACGCTACCTGGAAGGATACGTACACAATCAGTCTCAGATCTTAAACTTATTTCAGATTTTACAGTGCACTGGTTATTTGTAACATAGATGTCACACGCCAAATATTTGTTAAACGAACCTGTATTTTGCAAAAGGGGTGTACAGTGAGGCCAAAAGAAAATTCCAGATACAGGTAGAAACTCTACTTCACCCGGCGCGGGCGGCAGGAATAATCACTTATTGTTAATTCGCCTAACGGGAATTTAATGGAGTGGAAACTAATTTATTCTCTCTCTTTCCGGCTTATAAACATTTTTTCATGAATTGTGTAGAAATATCCTTCCGTTTCCGCGTTGGACAGATTCCGTTTTATACAAAATAAATGCAAGTAAAATTACTATTATTTTACCGGGACCAATAAATTTGTTCACATTGGACAGATTTCTGCATTATTCATGTTCCGGATTAAACAAGTTTTACTGTATTTTTTATTTGGATCACTATAAATCTGTTAGGCACAAACATGAGTATATCTCTTGTTAAACTTTTCTTCATGACTGAAGGAGCTAAGAAGAAAAATGTGCGGAAGTTTGGTTGAGAACACACATCACTGAAGGGACGACTCTAGATATCAGTGGAGAGATGAAAGAAATGAACAAAAAAGAGATTTCTGAAGATCATACGCAAAAATTAAGAAACATAACAAAAAATTAAGATGAGAATAGTTCTAGGAATTGAAAACCATTAAAAAGTTCAATAGTTCTACTTATATATAGATATTGCGTCCATCGCTGTGATCTCGAAGTAGCGTGCTGCCTTGTCACGCAGCGGGCCGGGTTCGATCCCTGCTTGAGACAAGTTTCCTGGGTGAGGTTTTTTCGGGGTTTTTCCTCACCTGTAAGACAAATGTCAGAATACTTTAAGGCCCAAACGGTCCCCGAAATCATAGGACCATCATTTCCATCAATACCATTTTTTTTTTAGATTTAGATTTATTTAGCCTGGTGGAGTTAAGGACAAACATTTATTACATCAGAATATAACAATCTCAATTAACTCTAATAGTAAATACTAAATAAAAATTTGATCAAAAAGATAATATATGTATTATATTACGATCTATAGTGCAACCAGTTAATGTTAATTAAAATAAAGACTAAAACTAATAATAAAATGTATACAAGCAAGACATATTAAATTGTCCCTATCTAATGTATATAAAAAACAAAGAAAAATAATGAGATATAGAAAACTAATTTTACGATTATATAATATTTAAAACAAAAGAAAATATTTGTTAATCTTAATATTATTTTCATAAATAATTGAATTTATTAATGGTTAAAAGAATACTATCAGTGAGGTGTATAAGTTAGTTTGTTATTAAATAATTCTTTAATTTGTTTTTGAAGGATGTTATAGTTTGACAGTCTCTAACATAGGGCGGAAAAGAATTCCATGTTTTGTTAAGTGAGACTGTAAAAGATAATGAATAGTATACAGTGTGATGAGGCGGGATATAAAGGACAATGTGCTGATGGGATCGAGTGTCAAGATTATGTGTGTCGGATAGTCTGATGAAGCGGCATGATAAATAATTAGGCGATGATGTGTGAAGTATTTTATAGAGAAGGGATAGGATGGACAGTTCTACGATCTCTTAGACGAAGCCACGATAATTGTTCCAGGGACGGTGTATTATGGAACTTGATCTTGTAGTAAAATCTGTTTATTTTGTTACGAATTAGTCTGTCAAAGGCACTTCAAGAATCAATAAAGACAATACGATTCCATAAATTAATTTTGCTTTCAATCAACAATTTCATGACTATTTAACTCATGCCCCAAATGGGAGTCAATGACCAATCACGTTTCAATGATTTCTGTTTTACAACCAATCAGAGTCGTGTTTCACGAAATATTTATGAGTGTTATAATTACGATATTAAAGAAAGCTCCTCCTTTTTAATATTTTGAACAGGTCTGACCATTATTTTGCAGAGACAGAGCCTGTAAGAAATACGGCTACCAGATTGTATATATAGTGCATGAATGTCAACACATGCCGCATGCGGGAGTTAATATAAAAACATTTGTAGCAATTTATTGTACCACCAAAAAAAGAAACCACTGTTTGCACTTTCTTAAATGTATTTTTTCCCAGGTAACAATCCAGAAAAAATATAATTGTCATATTTACATGATACGACATCAGATATGAATTAATATACCGTTTTATGTGTTTCATTTTTTCTCCACTAGAGAGCATTCTTACAATATTGGGTTCCTTTGGCAATAAATAGTACGATCTGGTTGCAGTGATAAACAAAAGAAGCAGATGAAGCGTACCTATCGTTTCTCATTTGTTTTCAAACATCGCCGTTTACATTAAATATATAAATATTTTAAAATAACTATAGTTAAATAATGGATTTGTGAGTAAACAGCTTAATTTTATTCGTTAAATAGTCCTAACAAATGCCACTCTTGATTTCCAAATTCTCTAGATAAATTCACTCCTCACTTCGTGAGTCGTGAATTTATCGATAATTTGGAAATCACTCGTGGCATTACTTATGATAAACTAGTCATCACAAAAGGATCTTCCTTGTCGAAATTCATTCTGATTTTTCCCCAAGATGTTTTTGTAATATGCAGACAGTTAATTTTAACGATATTTGCACACAACATACACCCAAAATTTAGTATGCTTATTCCTTAATAATTAGCTTGTGTTTTTATTCTAATTTTTATATAGCGATGAAATAATTGATGTTGCCTGACTTACGGGAAAACCGTGACCTTCCCATGTACGATTTAAGAATTTTAAAAATTTCTTTGTATAGAGTATTTAAACAATTATTTAATAATAATAATAATAATAATAATAATAATAATAATAATAATAATAATAATAATAATATATACTATTTCAGCAGACATCGTTTCCGATCTACTGTGCAGTATACAATTTGCCGCGCACCACAATCTCTGGTTCCATCATGATGGAGCCATGGCACAGTTCAGTGTTGACACAAAAGCACGATTAACCGTCGACTTTGGGGAACATTGGATTGGGCGAGCAGGATCTGTTGCGCGTTCGCCCGATTTAACGTCCCTTGATTTTTTTTTTTCATTGGCGATATGTGAAGAGTGTCGTCTTTGTTATTCCAGTTACCACCAGAGGTAAGCTGATTGATCGAAAATTTTGCTGCATTTGATCACGTCATACATATGCTGACATGATCGACAGAATTCGTTCACGGTTGCTGCGACGGATACAATGCGTTTCAAACTCGAACAGCAGATACGTGAAAAGATGGTGTAGAGTAAAATATGATGAAATTTAAATTAAACAGGAAGAGTTAAACCTCTCGTTATGCCATCGTATTTCAATCAAATTTAGTTTGATAACAGTGGGAATTGATTTGAACTTAATCGTCAGCCACGGTGGACTAGTGGTAATGTTCCTTGCCTCTAGTTCCGAGCATCGCGGGTTCAAACCCGGCCGGGGTCGATGGATTTTTTTAGGACGGAAAAATCCAAGGAGCAAGTTCTCCGGGAGGGACTTTAAGCCGTGGTTCCCGAGTCTGAACATTTTCAGGCTCGTAAAAGATCCTTAAGCCTGAATAAAAATGCCTCTAAGCAAAATTTACCAACCTCAACGTCTTAGTAATACCTTAGTTGCCTGTTAGATGTCTCACTGATTCAGTGTGTTGACCGCATGACATCTCTGAGCAAATAACGTAACTAAAAATTAACTTGGTCTAGTAACTTCTTACAAAGGACAAGAAATGACTCAACAATGGGCTACACCATTATAGATAGATATATAAAATAATGTCTAACTAACTAACTCACTGGCATTATCGAACCCGTTGGTTCATGGTCGCGCGGACATAAGCTTTCCATATATCCCTATCCTGAACTAATGTTTTCCAATCATCCCCTGTATAATATACTTGTTAAAGTTATTCTCCCACCTCATTCTTAGTCTACCAACTGGGAGCTTTCCCTCTGGTTTTCGTACAAGAAGCTTCCATGCACGTATTTCATTCCCCATTCGTGTCATATGTCCTGCCCAAAGCAGTCTACGAGACTTACTTACTTACTCACTGGCACTATCGAACCCGTAGATTCATGGCCGCGCGGACATAAGCTCTCCATACATCCCTATCCTGAGCTAATGCTTTCCAATCATTCCCTGTATAATTTACTTCCCTCAAATCATAGTTAATGTTATTCTCCCACCTCATTCTTGGTTTACCAACTGGGCGCCTTCCCTCTGGCTTTCCTACAAGAAGCTTCCATGCAAGTCTTTCATTCCCCATACGTGCAACATGTCCTGCCCATCGCAGTCTACGAGACTTAACTGTTCTTATTATATCGGATTCCTATAAAGACCATGTA
Source organism: Diploptera punctata (assembly GCA_030220185.1). Taxonomy (NCBI): domain Eukaryota; kingdom Metazoa; phylum Arthropoda; class Insecta; order Blattodea; family Blaberidae; genus Diploptera; species Diploptera punctata. The sequence continues at coordinate 1,050,411 of JASPKZ010007262.1, forward strand.
GTTCATTGTTATGTAAGTCTTCTCCATTCACCTGTCTGTTCATCTCTCTTTGGTCCAGAAATTTTCCTACGAGACTTAACTATTCTTATTATATCTGGTTTCCTATAAAGTCCATGTAGTTCACTGAAAATAATTTCTATGTGATATTTTTACTGGCGTTATAATGTTTAATGTAACGCCAGTTCGTTGAATTATGACCTTGAACACCTTAGTTAAAACGTATACAGAATATCTGATCATGTTAGCAGTGTATCTATTCGTTTTCAGTTCAATGTTTCCTGTCATCTTGGCTTATGTCTAATTTTGTAAAGATTACAATTTATATAACGATAATCTTGTCCTGGTACTCTATGTGTGTGAACTAGGTCTCACATTAAAGGAGAACATGAACCATAATTACTGAAAACGAGATCTTAAGACCAATATTCCGCCTCATTAGGGACGAGAATGGGGAATGCTGAAAGTTTCACAAAATCATGTCAATATTACAATTTTTTTCATAAATTGAAGAAAAAAATAACTTAATGGTGCATCAGGCCTAAATGAACCTTTGCTTACCATCAGCTGCTGGCTTTACATCCACATATGTTAATCAAAGATCCCTAGCCGTAGCCAAGCGGTTAAGGCAAGAGACCTTGGCTCAGAGCTACGGGACTTGCGCTGATATGGGTCTCCATGGGGAAGATATTTTAACATGCAATTTTGGCTGATATGGGTCTCCATGGGGAAGATATTTTATCATGCAATTTTGGCTGATATGTGTCTCCTTGGGGAAGATATTTTATCATGCAATTTTGGCTCATATGGGTCTCCATGGGGAAGATATTTTATCATGCAATTTTGGCTGATATGGGTCTCCTTGGAGAAGATATTTTATCATGCAATTTCGGCTGATATGGGTCTCCATGGGGAAGATATTTTATCATGCAATTTCGGCTGATATGGGTCTCCATGGGGAAGATATTTTATCATGCAATTTTGGCTGATATGGGTCTCCATGGGGAAGATATTTTATCATGCAATTTTGGCTGATATGGGTCTCCTTGGGGAAGATATTTTATCATGCAATTTCGGCTGATATGGGTCTCCATGGGAAAGATATTTTATCATGCAATTTCGGCTGATGTGAGTCTCCATGGGGAAGATATTTTATCATGCAATTTCGGCCAATACGGGACCGGTTCCCACTCAGCAGCCTGATGAATTTCGGTAGTTACACTAATTAGCGGCTCCAGGTTGAGAAAACCAGCTATAACGGCTGGGGGACCCGACATGCTTATCACATGTCATCCCTACACTGGCAGGATGATCGTCTACCACTGTGATTTACACGTGTAGATGCTAGAACCATAAAAATGTTTTTACCCCCTGTTGATTCCACAAAAAAAGTTAAATTATTACTGTTATAAAGATATATAATCCCAACCAGTAATGGTAGAGATGCTAACAAAGTATAGAATAAAATATAAATTCCTGCCTGTAACGGAAGCCTCCTTAAAATATGTCTTAATTCAAGCATTCGCCTCATCAATTCTTTTGTTTGCGGCTAGTAGGCCAAGGGCCTTCTAGGCTTGTCGCGCCATGGAAAAAAAGGGGTTATTCAAAGAGGTGGACTATCATCTAGTCAGTATTGAGGTGTCATGTGGTCAGCATGTCGGATACCTCAGCCATTATAACTGGTATTCTCAACTTGAAGCCACTACTTAATATAGCTACCTAATTCCTCACGATGCTGGGTGGGCATCGGTTCAATACTGGCCGAAATTCCGTAAGAAAATGTATTTCCCTATGGGGTCTCGAACCAGCATAAGTTTTTTTTTAGTTCTTTACCAAGGCACCATGCCTTAAACCGCTCAGCTACAGAGCGAGACCATAAATTGATCTCTCTTGAATTATAATCATATCAACAATTTCGTGTGACATTCTCTTATAGATTGAATATAAGGCGCTAATTTTTATGTTCCTTATATGGGGTAAGAAATGTAAGTCAACTGTTGACAAAACTGTAAATAACGTCTAAATAATATTACAACCCGTAGGATCATGGCCGCGCCGACATAAACTCTTCATACGTCCTTATCCCGAGTTAATGTTTTCCATCTCCAGTATAATTTACCTCCCTCAATTCATGCTTAATGTTTTTTTCGTCCTCATTCTTGGTCTACCTACTGACGCCTTCCCTCTGGTTTTCCAACAAGGAGTAATCCTTTCCCTCCTTCATTGCCCTTTCGTGATACTTGTTCTGTCTATGGCGATCTATGAGATTTAACTGTTCTTATTATATCCTGTTACATTGAGAAAACCAGACAGAGATATCTCGTGTAGGCAAACATTTTTCGGACACTTTTGAAATCCAGAATGGGTTGAAGCAAGGAGATGCACTATCTCCTCTACTATTTAATTTTGTATTAGAGCATACCATCAAATCTTTAGAGGATGAGGAAGGCCTACAACTCAATGTTATTAATAAGCTGTTAGTTTATGCTGATGATGTAGTACTATTGGCCGATAGCGAGGATAAACTAAAGGACAACACGCACACACTATTGAGTAACACTAAGAAATTAGGACTGGAAGTAAATATCAATAAAATTAAATATATGGTCACACGTAGAAATACATTATATAATAGAAATGGACAGCTAATGATAAATGAGGGAAATTTTGAGGAAGTGGATGAATTCATATACCTAGGAACAATAATCACAAATAGGAATGAGATGAACAAAGATGTTAAACATAGGCTCAATTTTGGAAATACATGCTATTATGCATTGCAGAGACTTTTGATGTCCCAACTCCTTTTAAAAACGCTAAACTGAAAATATATAAAACTATCATTCTGCCAGTTATAATATATGGGTGCGAAATATGGACTCTTACTTTAAGGGAGGAAAGGGGATTACGGGTATTTGAGAATAAAGTACTTAGGAAAATTTTGGACCAAAGAGAGATGAACAGACAGGTGAATGGAGAAGACTAGATAACAATGAACTACATGGTCTCTACAGGAAGTCAGATATAATATCAACAGTTAAGTCTCATAGACTGCGATGGGCAGGACATATTGCGCGTATGGGGAATGAAAGACGTGTATGGAAGCTCCTTGTAGGAAAACCAGAGGGAAAACGCCCAGTTGGTAAACTAAGAATGAGGTGGGAGAATAACATTAACTATTATTCGAGGGAAGTAGATTATACAGGGAATGATTGGAAAGCATTAGCTCTCATAATAGGGTTGTATGGAGAGCGCGGCCATGAAACAACGGGTTCGATAGTGCCAGTGAGTAAGTAAGACAGAGCCATCGAGAAGACTGCAATATATTGGAATCCGCAAGGAGTAAGAAAGAAGGGACGACCTAGGAAAACTTGGAAGCGATCAGTAAAGGAGGAAGCAAAGGAAAGAGGGAAAAGCTAGAAACAAGTGAAAATGCTGGCTGGAAGCAGAGTACGCTAAAGAATTTTACTGCTACCCTAATATCCGTTTAGGAATTACAGGAAATAAATAAAAAATAAAATAAGATTACATCTATTTCCCATTAAGATAATGTAGCTCACTGTTATGTGGTCTGTTCTTCACTCTTTAGTGCAAGAAAACATTTCCTCAGAAGTATAACCAACCAGAAGGCAGATACTATTTACGAAGTAACGGACCGCGCAGAGAACACGTCGCGGACAAATTTATAAATAGAGCAGATAGTCGACAAAATTGCCAGTCTCAAGAGAACCCTTGAGGATGCCAGACTCAGTGTCTGGCGAAACGTCGGGGAACTACAAGCCTCAAGACCACGGTCAACGGCCCGGAAATCTTCTACAAGATCATTTCCTCAGAGCTTTATTCTTGACCAATCGTAATCCTTTTACTAACTTAAAGTAAGATGCAATGTTTTTGGGAGAACATCATCATGATCATGGGATTAAGCCTGTTCGTTCGTTCCGGTTTCATGAAAGCTAGAATGGTTAAAATTGTTCATACCATCTTCTGTGTGGGCGTCATTTCTCCTTCCGTGTGGTTTATAATTTGGCAATAATTTTGGAAATCTTTCTTCTGACATTTTATCAATATGTTCTTTCCAGGCGTTCCTAAATATATATATATATATATATATATATATATATATAATCAGGTTTATATACTTTCGGTTTAACGTTCCTTGACAAAAATTGGGAAAACAAGAGCCTCTGTAGTGCTTAATTGCATGTGTTTCCAGAATTTAGCCAATATTTAATTTATTTTTGCGCGATAGTTCGATTTGTCGTACTTACAGCAATGGCGACCATGATTGAAAGTTCAACTTCCTACATTTCGGGGTTGCCAACCTAAATAACTGTACTGTAATATTATATATTACAAACCTCGTGCGGGAAGTAAAATCACTGCCCTTTATGTATACTACGTACAATGTATATACAAAAATATATCCAAAAGGTATATACATTATACGAAACAAATCACTGCATTTTAAATGAACTGAACTTTATTTGAAACAATATAAAACAATAAATACATACTTGCCGCCATTTTAACACTGATTGGTGTCACGGCCTGATGTAGTCTCAACTAATAAAAATTGCCCACACTGTTAACGTTAGTCAGTTGTTTATAATGAACTCAAATATTTCCAACAAAAATGTTTTAATTGTACTATTATTTATTGTTTTGAAAACACCATCGCGCAAAAAATAATGTACAACGCACGTTTGTGAAGTGTTTTACAGAATCTCGGAAATTAAAAACCTTGCTATCGCTTGGTTTTTAAACGTTTCTTCTCTTCTGTAAAACACACTTCCCAGTCTCTCGTCGTAATATACTATTGTGCACATCATTCCTATTTATCGTAACTATAGTCACAACGTATTTGAATTCAGCCACTTAAATTATTCAAAATTACTCTCACTTGTATAATAAAACTTGACAGCATCCTCAATTAAGTGGTAAATGACGCCACACATCTAGCAATATGCTAACTAGTTACTGAAGAAACTGGAGAAGATTAAGCAAAGAAATAAGAATGGAAACCTAATTCATTTTATTACGACAAAATCAGGGAGGCATTAAATGTAGAAAAATTAACAACAGATATAGAACAAATAGACTAAAATGGCTTGGACGAAGAATGGAAAAGGAATGACTACCACAAAGACTATTAATTCTCAAAATACAAGGAAAACGACCACGAGGTAGACCACGACAAAGATGGATTAATCAGGTGAAGAAAAGTTTACAAGAAAGAGGATACGACTGGGAAGAACTAAAAAGAAGGAAAACATGAGAAGATAGAGATGGTTGGAGGGTCTTCCGAAAGGAGGACTAGATAAGATGATGATGATGATGATGACTATAAAATAACGTTCCCAGGATTCAGTAGTAACGTTCGTATCGAGAGGAGCCTCTTTAATCATGCAAAGTAAAAATAACTAATACCCAACCAACTATTGCACAGACATTCATGGCAAATGTGGTTTTTTAATAATTAATTATTTTGTCTCATTCTGCGGTCCCGAGTTTACTTCTAAGAAATCCCACTTTAACAACACACCATCTTGGGTGAAGTATTATTTAAGCACAGAAATATGTGTAATCGAGTGTGCTGGCGTGCTGTATAATATACTTTATTGAGTTGCTTGTTATTCTCATTATTATTATTATTATTGTTATTGCTATTATTGTAATTGTTGTTATTCTTATTGTTGTTATTGTTGTTGTTATTGTTGTTATTGTTCTTGTTCTTATTGTTGTTGTTAATATTGTTATTATTGTTATTGGTGTTATTGTGATTGTTGTGATTCTTATGGTTGTTATTGTTGTTATTCTTATTGTTGTTATCATCATTGTTGTTATTGCAATTGTTGTGATTCTTATTGTTGTTATTGTTATTGTTCTTATTGTTGTTGTTAATATTGTTATTTTTGTTATTGTTATTATTGTTATTGTAATTATTGTGATTATTATTGTTGTTATCGTTATTGTTGTTGTCGTTATTGTTGTTATTGTAATTGTTGTTATTGTTATTGTTGTTATTGTTATTGTTAACATTGTTATTTTTGTTATTGTTATTATTATTATTATCGTTATTGTTGTTATTGAAATTATTGTGATTATTATTGTTGTTATCGTTATTGTTGTTGTCGTTATTGTTGTTATTGTAATTGTTGTGATTCTTATTGTTGTTATTGTTAAAATTGTTATTTTTGTTATTGTTATTATTATTATTGTTGTTATCGTTATTGTTATTGTCGTTATTGTTGTTATTATGATTGTTGTGATTCTTATTGTTATTGTTAATATTGTTATTTATGTTATTATTGCTATTGTTATTATTGTTGTTATTGTTACTGTTGTTATTGTTATTGTCGTTATTGTTATTGTTCTTATTGTTCTTATTGTTGTTAATATTGTTATTTTTGTCATTGTTATTGTTGTTATTGTTATTGTTGTTATTGTTCTTACTGTTGTTGTTAATATTGTTATTTTTGTTATTGTTATTATTGTTATTGTTGTTATCATTATTATTATTGTTATTGTCATTATTTTTTATTATTATTATTATTATTATTATTATTATTATTATTTTATACACTAACATTTATGATTGTAAATCAAATAATATGGTTCTTTATGTATGTATGTATGTAAAGTGTAAAGAAAAAGTAGGGAGATCCCACTTAAGGTCTTAGGTGGCCCTTGGGTTAGTAGGAGGTTATGGCTCCCACTTTTTATAAACAATCGGCACTTAATGTGAATCAGGTTCTCAGCCCTGCGTAACGGCCACCTTTACCTCCGTTTAAAAATACTGACCTCACCGGGACTCGAATCCTTGACTTCCAGCTTATAGCGTACTGCCTTAACCACTATACTAGGGCGTGTCCAGTCATGTGTATGTATATATAAATTATTATTATGTGTATTATTATCATTACTGATACCAATGCAAATGATAATGTACAGTATTATATTTTTAAAAAGTGAACATAAAATGACACAAATTATTCTAGCAGTACGTGAAAAACGATCTGAGAAGAAATGTATATGCCTCTCTCTCTCTCTCTCTCTCTCTCTCTCTCTTCTCTCTCTCTCTCTCTCTTTATATATGCGTGTGTGTGTGCATGTGTTTGTGTGGGCGCGCGTGTAGTATGTATCTGAAATTAAGCATGCATATCATTTTTTAATTTTTTCAATCTTTTAATTCTTTTCTTAATTAAAAAATACATTTTTGAAAAACAAAATTCGGGAAAATATTTTTTAAAATATGTTTCTTTGAAAAAAATCAAAATTGCTTTTTGCATATTTTATTAACTTACAAAAAATAGAAAAAAATGATTTTTTATTTAATAAAAATAATTGAGGAATTTTTTTACCGTAATTGTATTTGATCATGAGGTTATTTGTTTTAAGTACCCAAGTTTCATTTATTAACCAAACCTTTTTAATTAATAACGAGAAAGAAATGATAAAAAATCTTGCTATTCTTGTCCTTTCTCTGTCTGGAAAATACGTGTAAATCAAATGAGAAATTAAGATATGTCATCTTAGGAATGCGTAATATAGGCAGATAACTATGAATTATAAATTAGGGAACTACGCTGAAAACTAAAATAATAATAATAATTATCAGTCTCAAACTTAAAAACTTAACCAAAATAACTGATCTAATCTTACATTTGTAAATTTTGTGTAGCATATGTCCTTATGGTTACTCCAAGATTTATTGTCCGTCATTTGCGCTTGAATAATCTATTATTATTATTATTATTATTATTATTATTATTATTATTAATAATAATATTATTATTGTTATTATTATTGTTATTGTTAATAATAATAATATTATTATTATTATTAATATTATTATTGTTGTTAATATTATTATTATTATTATTATTATTATTATTATTATTATTATAAAATAATATCATCATTAAATTCCATATGATGGGATAAGCATATTTGGAAAGACACAAAAAAATATATTGGTAAAACATTGGTGGAATCTGTTGCAATGTACGGAAGTGAGGTATGGACAATCAATAAGTACTACAAGAATAGACTAATAGCTCTAGAAATGGATTATTTACGGAGAAGTGCCACAAAGTCTAGATTAGAACATGTCACAAATAAGGAAATTAGAAACATAATGGAAGCAGAAGAAAGCATAATTGAAAGAATTGAGGAAAAGGAATTAAAGTGGTTAGGACATGTTTTAAGAATGGAAGATGAGCGATGGCCGAAGCAACTATATGAATGGCATCCGAACAGAAAGAAGAAAAGAGGAAGACCAAGGTTAACATGGAAGGAAAACATGAAGTCAGTAATGCAAGCTAGAGGGCTAAGCATCGAAGATGCCCAACACCGTAGGCTTTGGAGGTTTGGCACGGGAAGACGGCAGCAGCTGTAAAAACCCGAAGATAGATAGAGATAGATTATTATTATTATTATTATTATTATTACGTATTATCACGGTTATTAATACTATTACTATTATTATCATTGTTATTAAAGTTGTTTTTGTTATTGTTGTATTACAATGAGTTTCACTCGACCTGTGGCCAATAGCGAGAAAAGTGAGTGAAAACATTGTCTTATCAACTCGCGGCCGCAAGTTCGGTGAAACTCCCTGTATTTCTACACCGAAATTTAGGGAAACATATTATCTTCTTGTATCTTGTAAGCCCTTGTTTCCCTTAACATAGATTTAGGCGCTCTCCCCCTACAGGGAAGAATTTGAACCATGCTAATTTAGTTACACTTGTTTTCGTATAGATGTCATTTGAGTGGTCCGTGGTCAGCGTTCCGCCTCATACTGATATCTAGGAAATCAAGGTAGTACTAGAACGGTAAAATTCGGTAAATTTTGCTTAGAGACCTTTTCATTCAGGCTTAAGGATCTTTTACGAGCCTGAAAATCTTCAGACTCGGGACCCACGGTTAAAGTCCCTCCCGGAGGACTTGCTCCTTAGATTTTTCCAATCCTAAAAGAATCCATCGACCCCGGCCAGGTTTGAACCCGCGACCCTCGGGACCAGAGGCAAGGAGCATAACCACTAGTCCACCGCGGCCGATGGAAACATATTATAAGAAATTGTTATTTATGCTTCGAAGGAAATAGTAATAATAATCATAATTTCCCTTCAATGGAGTTAGACAACTTGTTGGCCTTTTCTGCTCCCCCTTTAAGCTTAGTCCAAAAGTCTCTTCATTTGACGTCCTTGGTTTGTATTACCTCAGGATTTTTGGTAGTCTGTCGTTTGCCATTCCATTGAATATTCTAACCACTCATGTAATCTTCTATTGTCAAATTAATTATTTAATAACACCTTATAACAACTCATATCATTAGCGTCGCAGTTTAAATCTGGGCATAAAAGGGCAGACAAAGGCTGATCAAGACCTCTAACTTGAGGTGTCAGGTTCTTTTACGTTTTGTAAATTTATGACACCTGATTCTTAACTTCATTTCCGAACGAAATCATTTTCCAGATACCTACATTCTTGAAAGTCTATCGAACCAGATCGGCTCTCAGCCCGCAACCTCACAACAACAGGTGTAAATACTCACCTTACTCCAACAAGACCAATATAATAATTTAATTAGTCTTAACCTCTTCACTTTGAAAGAATAAATCAAAATTAAATTACCAGATGGAGAAATAACAGAACACATAAACACAGGCAAAGGTGTTCGACAAGGATGTGGACTATCTCCACTCTTATTTAATATATATATTAACAGAATAGTGCAAGAATGGAAACAAACAGTAAACAGTGGAATTTCAATAACTAGGAATTAAATAATTCAAACAATATTATATGCTGATGATCAAATAATATTATCAGATTCCGAAGATAGCTTACAAATAGCAGCATATCAATTATTCAAAATTGCCAGCAAATATAATATGAAAATTTCCACATCAAAATCCAAAACAATGGCAATGTGTGGAAAAAACATACAACGGGTGAAAATTGAGATTGATGGAAAAATTATAGAACAAGTGTCAGATTTCTCTTACTTAGGAAGTGTATTTGCAGAGTATAAGAGTGACATTGATTCAAAATTACAAAAATATAATAAAATGAATGGGGTAATACGAAGACATTTTGGTAAACAGATGAGGACAGAGACAAAACTAAGATTACATAACGTCACATCAAAAGCTGCTCTAAAATACGGAAGTGAAATTTGGATTTTAAATAAAAGAAACTCTCATAAACTTCAAGTAAGCCAAATGCGCTTCTTACGATCATTGTTAGGAGTTAATAGACTGGATCACCAAAGGAACACTACTATCAGAGGAAAACTTGGAGTAGCAAGTTTAAATGAAGATATCCAAAGATACCAACAAGAATGGAAAAATCATCTGAGAAGAATGGCAAGAAATAGACTTCCAAAATTGGCATTCCAATATACCCCATCTGGACATAGGGACCAAGGAAGACCAAAACATCGGTGGAAAGATCAAGACCATCTTCGCTAGGTTTACCGTACAGGCCACATGGCCTAAAACGAATTTGTTCATGATGATGATGATGAATTAGTCTTAACCTCTTCACTTTGAAAGAATAATATCGCAATTGGTGAATATAAAGTAAAGTGATCCCACAACAGGCCCGGAGGCCCTTGGGGTAGTAGGAGGTTAAGGCTCCCACTTTTTCTAGACAATCGGCACTTTATGTCAGCCGGGTTGTCAGCCCTGCGTGACGGCCGCCTTTACCCCAGAACAAGTGTCTGGTACTCATTTCCGTTAGAGGCTGAGTCGACCTCAGGGCCATAGTGCCGCCAGAGGGTTTGGGTCAGTTTAAAAATCCTGACCCCAACGGGACTTGAACCCTCGACCCTCCGGCTTGTAGCTCAGTGCCTTAACCACTACGCTACGGCGTGCCCCCCTTGGTGAATATACAAAGCACTATTGTTTCATGAAACAATTGGTTTTCTGTCATACATTTTTTAGGATGTAATTATGTTACCTTTATTCCTATTATATCAAAAAACGTTAAACTGAAAATATATAAATTCATTATTCTACCAGTTATATTACATGGATGCGAAACATCGTTTCTTACTTTAAGGGAGAAAAGGAGAATACAAGTATTTGAGAATAAGGTTCTTAGGAAAAATTTTTGGACGAAAGAAAGATGAACAGACAGATAAATGGAGAAGACTAAATAACAGTGAACTACATGATCTATATAGGAAGCCAAATATAATAAAAACAGTTAAGACTCGTAGATTGCGATGGGCAGGACACGTGACATGAATAGGGAATGAAGCACGTGCATGGAAGCTTCTAGTAGGAAAACCAGAGGGAAAACACCTAGTTGGTAGACCAAGAATGAGGTGGGAGAATAACATTAACTATGATTTGAGAAAGTAAATTATACAGGGAATGATTGGATAGCATTAGCTCAGAATAGGGATGTAAGGAGAGCTTATGTCTGCGCGGCCATGAACCTACGGGTTCGATAGTACCAGTGAGTTAGTTAGTTAGAGTTATTCCTATTATATCTTGAAGTAGTTATAATTTCAACATTGAAACGGGCTAGTAAATTCTGATAAAGTTTTATTAGTGTCTTTTTCTGCGGTTTTTGGCTTAAATATCAAAACTAAATATAAATTGTGTCATAATTGAGGCGGTTAGAAGCAAATGGGCGCAAGTGCAAGTTTTGCAGTTTTGAATAAAGCAGGTTTATTGTTGAAATTATATAAGAGAATCATAGGTATTTGAAAATGATAACAATCATACTTTATCTACTCCTAATGCATGCACATGTATCCCTTTGTCACTAAATATAATTAATTATGCTTCAATAACGTAATTATGCACTAAAATATTTTTTTTTTTGCTAAACAATCACTAATACCATTTTCCTTTTAACCGCCTCAGTTATTAAAATTATTTTTATAACGAAAAATCATATATGTTTAGTTAGCTTTATGATGGAATATGAAGATCATGGTATGGGCTTATTTGCGCCTTTGTAGTTTCTATCGTGTAGGACCTACTCATATTTGCACTTGTAAAATTACAAATACAACTAGAACAAAATTTAAATTTGGAGACTGGAGAATCAATGAAATCTTGTAGTGAGATCACATATTTAGAAATAAAAATAAATAAAAATGGGAGTTATGAAGAGGAAATAAGAAATAGAAATAATAAAGGAAAATTTGCAATTGCTTGCCTCAATGGAATATTGTGGGATAAAAATATAAGTAATAAAAATAAAATGAATATATATCATACAATTGTTAAAAGCATCATTACTTATGGAGCAGAACATTGGTCATTAACAACAAAAACAAATAAGTACCTTTTGGCAACGGAAATGGATTTTATACGAAGGGCCGCAAGAATTTCAAGAAGAGAAAAAATTAGGAACTCAGTTATAAGGGAGAAAATGAAGATTGAAGACACTATTTTAGATTATATTAAAACTCAGCAATTAAGATGGTACGGACATGTCCAGCGAATGGAAGAGGATCGTCTACCAAAATCTGTTTTGGAATCGAAACCTGAGGGAAAACGAAGCAGAGGAAGACCTAAAACCTCCTGGAGTCAGGGAATATGTTCATATATGAAGGAGAAACATCTACAACCAGGAGATTGGATGGACCGACAAAACTGGCTATTAGGAATCGGACGATGTCAAAGACATTAATCAACCGATGATCTATCTATCTATCTATCTATCTATCTATCTATCTATCTATATATATATATATATATATATAAAATTACAAATACTTTTTCCATGGTTTAATCAGATATTGATGACACTTTGGTCCATTTTGTGAATGTCGCATTACATAATAGTAAACTATTCTATTTATTGGCCATTTTATAAGACCGAGAAGTATTGAAATTAGAAATAAATTAACGGATATTGTCAAACAAATGAAGAGACATTGTTGAATGCTAAGATCCAAACAAACGAACAATGACTAAATCTCGGTATTCCAGAAGATGATGTTGATGAGGATGATGTATGGAGTAAATAAAAGTAGAATAATATATGGTACTGGACAACTAGTGTTATGTTTTCAGTTCTTTAACATTCCTTATTTAAAATAAAGGGAATACTTTTAAAAAATGGTATGTACCATCCTTAAGATTACTATAGCTTACAAAAGATGAAAATAATAAGATGTGTACTAGAGATCCCAGTCGTTCTTAACTAAGCACAATTTAATTTAATCTCCTGCGTCTCGAAGAAACTTTTAATAATGTATACTCATTTTATACAAATCTAATTTGTTGAGGACAACTGCCACAACAGGTACAAATTTTATACTCATTTTTGTGCTTAGTGGGATTTTAAGGAGACAAGTAATTTTTTGGGCCATTAACAAATTTGGGGGGTTATGAATGACCTGAATTATAATTTTGCCAATTATAATTTTATTTCCACGTTTAAGGGATTAATAGGGATCAAAATAACAAATTTTCAAGAAACAAAACAGAAAAAAAATTAGGAGGCGGGAATTATGGGGCTTTTATGCAACGTATAATATATGATACCTTTGTTGTCAACCATATTTTTCCCTTTTATTATTATTAATGCTGCCATCTAAAGAGTTCAGTTGGAAATGGAAAAAAATGTGAACTGGAAGCTATGAAGGCTTCGGATATGAAATTGGCGATCACAGTAAGATGCAGTTATGTCAGAAGCGAGAAAAAATTAAATAATAAAGCTATTATACTAATTAAATAAAAATGAAACTTACAGTTTTATTTGATTTTCATATTTATTAAGCCCTCCATGGTATATTTACCTTGTCGTGGTGGAGTGGCTTGCGTGCTTAAATGATCCCGAGAGCTATGCCGGCGGTAGCATTGCTGCCGATAGGGTTACCCATGCCGGACTGATCGAAGGTGATAAGACAGACGAAAAAAGTGCCTTGGTCGAAAGAGTGACGATCTTTCACCGTAAAAATACAACCGTCAAGAAATGCGGACCTGGGTTCAACTGGGGCAAAATTTTCCGTTACAGTATGTCGGCGCGGCCATGAACCTACGGATTCGATAGTGCCAGTAAGTTAGTTAGTTATTTATTAAGATATAATTCAGTTACAGCTGTTTCGGTACACTGTACCTTCTTCAGACATGTTAACAAATTATAAATTGTATTATTATATATGATATTTATGATATATATATAATATGTTATTTATTATATATGATATATATGATATTTGGGGATGCAGGAGGATGAAATACTTCATCAGCCTTTCACTACAAATTGCATATTCAGACCGTGAAAAGGTGTGAATCTTTTTAACTGCTGAAGATGGAAAATGTTCCGAAAGGCCTACGAAGTTTTTTAATTGAAATTTTACTTATTTGAAGACGACTGATATCTGAAGTATATATTTCATTAATGAATCATGTGAGTCTTTTATATCTTACGTCATAAAAGTTGAGTTAATTTAGAACAAGTTCCAAAACAACATTCTGTTTTATCTCCGGTTTGCAGATGATCAAATAATTTTTGCAGGGGATGAAGATGATATGAAATATATGATAAATAAACTAATGGAAGAATATAAAAAATGGGGACTGAATATAAATTTACAGAAAACAGAATATATATGTTTGGGAAAGGATGTGGATGACCACATATTTGAAACAAGGAAAATAACAAAATGTGAATTTTTTAAATATCTTGGGTCAATAACTACAAGTTTAGGTACCTGTGAGAGAGATGTACAGATTAAAATAGCAATGGCAAAAAATGCAACTAAGACATTACATGGAATAATTTGGAATAAAAATATTACAAAGGAAACTAAAATGAAAATTTATAAGAGCATAATACAGAATATTTTGTCATATGGAAGTGAAACTTGGTCTTTGACGAAATTACAAAAGAATAGAATTAGCAGTTGATTTTGATTATTTTAGAAGAAGCCTCCAAAAAACAAGACAGGATAAAATAAGAAATGGAATTTTTTTGGAGGGAAATGAATGTCACCACATCTGTTGTTAAGAGGATTGAAAATCAAACGCTTAAATGGTATGACCATGTACAAAGAATGGAAAATGAAAGATGGCCAAAAAATATATACCAATGGTCACCCCCTGGAAGAAATAAACGTGGCAGACCAAGATGGAAATGGAAAACCTACGTCAGAACTATAATGGATGATAGGAATTTGGACGAGGGAGATTGGAATGATAGAGATAAATGGAAACTGAAGACGGCAAACCTATAAGTGGGGGAAAGCCGAAGAAGAAGAAGATCTCCGGTTTGTCCCGACTGGACAAATCTGTACACGCTGAAGATAAAACAGAATTGTTTTGAAACATGTCCTAGAAAAACTCAACATTTATGAGTAAGATGCAACAGGCTCACCTCATTTATTAAGAAGGACCTTACAATGTTGCTTCCTGTTGTAATTGTAAAACATATCTAGTTGTTTTAACATTTTAAAATAGATAATTGATATTATCTGGAAGTACTGACGTATAGTAGGCATTGTAGTATTTATGTTATCATGTCTATAAAATGTATAAGTGCCAAGTGAACTTACCTTGGCAGAATATCGTGTCGAGAGAAACACAATGAGAGAGAGCAGGACAATTGTGTGGAACTAGGGATGCTGCGGGCACACAACTGACAGACGTCAAGCGCCCAAATCTCAAGCAAGCCGCGTGTTTGATACGCCTGCGCAGTAATTAAATTCTCATTTCATTACTGCTATCGACTCAATTGTTCCGAGTGACACGTTGAATACTTGTTCCCGCCTACCGCTCAACAAGTAGGCCTATCTACTGTCTATTAGACTAATGTCATTCCACCCACTGGATTCAGTGTGTTTATTCACGGCGTAAATAAATTAAACCAATCAAATTTACCTGGTCATGGAAGGATTACAGACAATTAATGTGAGTTGCCGTATTTTACGGACTATAAAGTTCACTTTTTTCTTCGAAAAATTGCCTCCAAAATTCAGGCGCGTCTTATACTCGAAATTAATATAAACATGTCCAGTGTTTGATTTAAAATCCCGGCCAGGCTTAAAAATTGTCATATATTCGATGCCGCGGGAATTACCTCTATTTGGCAAACATTGGATTCAAACGGCAGCAGCAGTACACAAATGCGACGAACGTAAGTTGCGGGGATTGACAAGCTTGCTGTCATTGTCTCTCTCCCGCCCCACCACAAACCCAGAACACTGTCTCTCCTATGATGCGTCATTGCAGTCTACCATGTCAGTGAACTTGAACAAATGGACGATGGATGAAACCCAGCACGAATTCACGCCAAAGGAAGCTTTAAAACGACATACAATCAAACAAGTGTGTCAGTGAATAAAAAAGTTGTGGTCTAGAATGAGAGAAGACATTATCGTTAAATCTTTCAAGAAGTGCGGCTTAAGTAATACTCTCGATTGCAGTGAAGACCATCTTATATATGAAGAGGATAACGATGGCGAAGAAGAAGAAGAAGAAGAAGAAGAAGAAGAACAAAGTTCAGATGACGATTTTCAAGGATTATAAAGAACAGAGAGGTTTTATAAACTAAGGCTTTCTTTTAGCCTGGCTTCGCAATCTAATACCGTAATAAAAATAGTAAAAATGTTATTTAAAGAAATTGATTAAAACGAAGGTGCGCCTTATAGTCCGTAGCGTGTTATAGTCCGTAAAATGCGGCAGTTGGTATTTTATTTAACGGCGCTCTTTAACAGTTAAGGTAACAGTGGTCGCAATTAAAATCTGGGCTTCAAAGTAGTGACAATTGTATCCTGTCATCTGACATCCTCTTTACGTGACCAAACCATTTCAGTCTTATATATAATTGAAGGCTTTCACGGCCGGCATCTTGATCCATATTTGGTTCGTCTTCCGGGCTTATAGGCCGTGGTCTGGTTGTCTTCATACTCGACGTTTCGTCTACTGCTGCGGTAGACATCATCAGGAGATACTGCGTACTCTGTTTCGTCTACTGCTGCGGTAGACATCATCAGGAGATACTGCGTGCTCTCTGTGAACTCCTCAACAGTCGGCTGCAGACTGCAGACTGCAGCCGACTGTTGAGGAGTTCACAGAGAGCACGCAGTATCTCCTGATGATGTCTACCGCAGCAGTAGACGAAACGTCGAGTATGAAGACAACCAGACCACGGCCTATAAGCCCGGAAGACGAACCAAATATGGATCATTTCAGTCTTCTTTCTTCAATAACTTGTAGAACATCTTTTTGAACATCCGTTATTTCACAAATTTTACTATTCCTAATTTTGTCTCTGCTTGAATTTCTATGAGCCTCCTCTATAAGTCCATCTATGTCACGGATAGTTCATGTGCTTGCCCTCTGCTTAATCACAATAATAATAATAATAATAATAATAATAATAATAATAATAATAATAATAATAATAATAATAATAATAAAATTATATAATAATAATTACAAAAAATTAACACAGCATATACTATAATCTATCTACAACTCGGTAACGGATCTCTGGAATCAAGACCACTCACTTTAAAGCAATAACCTAATGACCATTGGTTTAGAACAAAGGTGTCCAAATGGCGGCTCGGGTCGCATTAGGAGCTCCAACCCATTTCAAATAGCTGGCGAAGTTCACGATTATTGTAATATGGTTTAATGTTATTTTTCCATCAAAACATTTTTTAAACGTATTTAAGAACTGTCATTCCTTATAAGATGCTCGTTTTTTGAAAATTTGAAATTAATCATACATTTATCGATTCTGCAGTGTGATAAATACGTTCATTCTCCGGACAACCCCTAATAGTGGGGCAGTAATTTAAAGGTGGCTGATTAAATAGTCACTTAGGTTTCACTTTGATTTAATTTAGAATTTACTTGCCCTTCCTCGGTAGCTAGTCGGTTCCTGTTTCAGGGTGAGCGCTGAGACTCCTATCTATAACGGGTTCGGAAGGAGAATTGCGTGGGAACAGACAATCACTAATTATTTGAATTATTTTATTTAATTAATCTCTGCAAAATTTAAATGCACGTTACACAGTGAAAATAAGACTTTTCTGTGCCTGGCCTTCGATATTTCGCTAATGAGGACTAGCAAATGACTTATGAGTTCGGGAGATTTTCCCTAAGTCCATAATCGTTGTTACAAGATATTTTTTTCTATACAATCAAGATCTTCCTCCTTTTATGTGTCGAGTATAAGTGTCATGTATTAAATTTTGTCCTCATGAGTTCCGTATCGAAGTCAGGACCAATTATTCCCATATATGGTCTATACCCTAACTCTCATTTTGATTGGTTAGAATATTTAGTCACATGTCCTCCAAGGGCGTAACTATTTTATTTAAACCACCACCTACCTTTGATTTTATTCTCACGGCTAGGGACCGTGTTTGCCAGCTTGGGCTTTTCGCGATTGTAAATTTGGAGTTTGACATTTCTCCCAAACGTGAGTTTTGAAGCTAGACCCAGCTTAAACATTTCAGGTCTAATTTGAGGAGTTACATGTTTATGACCTCTTTTACTTAGGGTTTCAACCGCTTCTTGTGAGAACTATTTACCAACATGAAACTTAATTTATTTTTAACTATATTCTATTCCTTCATTATTTATTCATTTCTTATATTCCTTAATCACTATTAGGGCCGTATCATATTCGTCTCAATAGTGAAAGAAAGTTTATTTGTGGTATCATGCCATGTGACCAAGGACATGGTTAACATGTGCGATTGTGTTTTCGAATAGTTTCATTGAATAAGTAAACCACTTATAAAATAAATATATATATTTTTTAATTTATTAAATAGTAACTGAACTTATTCTTCTTCTTCTTCTTCTTCTTCGGATTTCTCCCACTTAGAGGTTTGCCGTCTTCAGTTTCCATTTATCTCTATCATTCCAATCTCCCTCTTCCAAATTACTGTCATCCATTATGGTTCTGACATAGGTTTTCCATTTCCATCTTGGTCTGCCACGTTTATTTCTTCCAGGGGCTGACTATTGGTATATATGTTTTGGCCATCTGAACTGAAATGAACTAAAATGAAAATTTATAAGAGCATAATAGAGAATATTTTGTCATATGGAAGTGGAACTTGGTCTTTGGCCGAATTACAAAACAATAAAATTAGTACACTTGAATTTAATTATCTTAGAAGAAGTCTTCAAAAAACAAGATAGGATAAATTAAGAAATGAATTCCTTTGGAGAGAAATGAATGTCACCATATCTGTTGTTAAGAGGATTGAAAATCAAACTCTTAAATGGTATCGCCATGTACAAAGAATGGAAAATGAAATATGGCCAAAAAATGTATACCCCTGGAAGAAATAAACAAGGCAGACCAAGATGGAAATTGAAAACCTACGTCAGAACTATAATGAATGATAGGAAATTGGAAGAAGGAGATTGGATTGATAGAAATAAATGGAAACTGAAGACGGCAAACCTATAAGTGGGGGAAAGCCGAAGGAGAAAGAATAAACAGTAACTGAAATGTTCTTATATTTACAATTTTGGTAGGAGAATCTCTTGTATTTTAATCTGCGGCACTCCAGCTAATTATATAACATATATCTGGTTCCAGACTCATTACAGTTGGGCACCAGTGATTTAGAACAACATGGAATATGCAACAATAATAATGTTACTGGACCACTGCGTAAAGCTGAATATACTGAGTTCAAATCCCGACTCAAATATAAATGTTTCTAGTTACGTTAACTACTGCGAACAGACAAATAATCTACAAGATTAATTTCGTTATTAACTTTGTAATTAGTTGATATAACAGCGAAACCCCAATATAATAATGCAGATGAAACATCCACCACAGATATCTCTAGTATTTAGTTTCATTGTTTATGAGTGACTCCGGGATTAAAGAGAGAATTATTTAGGTCATTTCCAGAGGCAAGGTTAAAAGCTCAACTCTAGAGAATTAACGCATAAAGCTGGATATGTTGGGTTCAAATCTCACAAGGGAACTGTCAGCCATTGCATGCTGAAAGCTGTCTTGAAATTTCTTCCAGAGAAGCGCTGTGATATACCAAGCTCCTGTCCAAAAAATTAACTGTCGTTTTTAACTGCAAGATACAGAAATCGAAGCAAGAATCTAGCAATGGCAATCCACTGTACGGAGCAGATGGACTATTTGCTCGAGTCAGAGCGGTGTGGAGTGAGAATGGATGCGGTGTGGACGGCAGATAGTGGGGGTTATCCAATCTACAAATTCGGGAGTTGTATTACTTCCCAACAGTTTAAATAAGAGATTTGGTGCTCGATTTTAGTGCCTTCCAATTAAAAACAGATTTTTTTTGACACAGCCTTTATATATCACAAGAAGAAATTTGAAGGTAGGTTTCGGCATGCAATAGATGACAGTTCCCTTGTTAGCCGTCTCAAATATTTCCCTCAATTTGTTCTGTAAAAAATATAGAGGCGGATAGCGGCGGCGTTAGGTCAGGTACATATATCCTCATCTCGTATTCAACTCAAGGTCGGGTAGAGGGTTGAGATCAGATGAAGCCCCTTATATAAAGGTCTGTGAATGACAATGATGCCGGCCGACCACGCCCGACTCACCAACACAGGGGCAGATGAACGAAATAAAACAAAATGGATGAGATGAGTATGGAGAAATGGGGAATGAAATTGTGGCAGGGGAAATGTGACAAAAACCCGAGATAAACTTACCTAGGCTCTATTTCGTCCACTAGGTCAGATAGAATTTCTTTAGTTTATCTTCACACCGATTTTTACAAAAACAAAATGCAATCTTCTTTAATTCATTTACAATAAATCAACTTTGCTGTAAACACACATAGAATAAATTTACTTTGAATCCGCCATATCACACAGTATCTCTTACTGTTTATTTATTCATACTCTCAGAAGCACTATCTTGAAACACTATCTAGCTCTTTACTCTTCAGATCACTTTAGGGGTCGACATTTCGGGCACGACTGACTGACTGCGATCTGCATCCAGTCTTATGCTAGATCGTTCAATAAGTAACGTACATAATATTAGTTCTCGATTTCCTTTCATTGGAAATGGACGAAACTTTACAGAACTTATCTTAACTCCTTCATTTATAACATCACGAATTTTCATTGTTTTTCGATAGATAGCTGTGATTTACTTTACTTTTAAAATGGTGGCTGCTCATGAAACACGTACAAAAGCAGAGAGCTGTGATTGAATTTCTTTCTGCGGAGCGAGAGGCCATTTCAAAAGTTCGCAGAAACTTACGAAATGTGTACGGGGATCAACAGTGGATAGGAGTTCTGTCAGTCGTTGGATTAACAGAATGTCGGCGGCAGAACGAGGTAACGCAAAACAGTCAGAAACCCTGTAAAATGGGGTATGAGCACATTAGCTTGATTTAGCTTACTTTTCCTCTATAAAGATACATTTTAGTGTATATTGCACAATAATGTTTTATGTTCTTATATATAGTTACATCCTATTGACTGTAAAGAAGATTTATTTACAATTAGTGATCATCAATCACACCTTTCTACTTTGAACGTGTTTCATAAGCAGCCGCCATTTTAAAACTAAAGTACATCACAGCCATTTGTCAGAAAACAATGAAAATTCGTGACGTTATAAAGGAATCATTGAAAATATCTAATATATAAAAATGAATGTTTGTTTGTTCGTACTTTATGCGCGGCCATACCGTTGGTCCGATTGTCATGTGGGTTTTTGCAAAATGTTCAGGAGATTCCCGGAATGAACATAGGCTATAAGAGAGTTGAGATACTCAACCTTACACCCTTAAAACACATCTTTTGTAGTGAAAAACGTGAAAAAATCCCTTTTTTACCCATTGTAATTTTTTTTTGTATTCATGTGTAACATATGTTTGTCCTGTTTTATATGACTATTATTGTATTTTTTTTTGTATTCATATGTAACATATGCTTGTTCTGGTGAGTGGAAGAGAAGGCCACATGGCCTTAACTCCACCAGGCTAAATAAATAAATAAATAAATAAATAAAAAATAAATGGCTTACGCTGCCTAAACCATAACAAATACACAAAATTAATGTACACAAAATTGAATATCTCAAAAAATCTACAAGAAAAGTCCGCGACAGCATATCTTTATCCTTTAAGGATAACTCACAATAACCATTTTTATTTTTCATTGATGCCAAGAAGATCGGGATAAGTAGATTCCCGGGCAAGCATAGCAGCGCACGATGTGTATTATTTTATGGATAACTCAAAATAACGAATTTTATATTTCAGTTCATTTATTCCAAGTACATCGGGATACGTAGATTCCCAGGAAACGCCGGGTATTCAGCAGGAATATCTAAAAGTAATAATGATATAATTTTATATTTATTTTACTTTTACTTATTCAACTAAATGCAAAAACACATAATTTATTTAGGAGTAGCAGCGCACGCCGGATATTAGCTAGTAATCTATACATTTTTTGGCATACCCCTAATTAAAGGCAATCGAAAACTAAAATTATATGCATTATTTACTGAATGTCCCACGTATAAACAGTGAAGACACCTAGAAGTTTCGAGAGGTCAACCAATA
Source organism: Diploptera punctata (assembly GCA_030220185.1). Lineage (NCBI taxonomy): Eukaryota > Metazoa > Arthropoda > Insecta > Blattodea > Blaberidae > Diploptera > Diploptera punctata. The sequence goes on from JASPKZ010007262.1 coordinate 1,072,939, forward strand.
TACCATCGGCCGCTACTCGATTAGTCGCGAGAGCTATCTTTCGAGAAAACATATATGGAGAGATCACTTCGAATCGTACACACGACTCATGATTCGCGAATCAGAATCCCTTATGACTTAAGAACGAGATTTGAGTTATGCCACCTCCCACGAAGTTCAAAAGGCGGTAATTTGAGCAACGGATCAACAATGCATCACAAAATAAATCATATTGCTACTGTACGCCCAAGAAAATAAAGTCTCATGAAGGAATGCGGCTAAGCCGAACGCCAAGCGAGTCTACGTTGTATGTGCACTTCGAAAACATAGTTTGGCAATGCGCTGTGACATAATTAAAAACTAATATTTTTTGTCCAATGCCACATGGTTGTCTATTATGACATTTCTGACTTCTCTCCTGGCATTGGCGGAATTGTAATCCATTTCTTATGTTGGGACACCTGGAAGGCAGAGTTACATTACACCGATGATATGATGGGCTATAAATGACAATGAAACGCCAGTACAGTCCTTAACCTAAACTTAACCTGAATTTCAGATCATGGGCAACCATTGGAATAATTTCCTTTAAGGAAAAACTCCTATGACATGACGGGGACTCGAACTGGAACCTCATGAACTCTAGTCAGAAACGCTGACTACTAGTCCATGAGGCGGGTCTTAAAAACTAATATAACATATAATATAGAATTTAAAACTAATGGGACCTCGTATTAGTGTATTGGTCAAATTACACAATAAATTTTGCTCGTCTTGCAGACGATCAAACAATCTTTAGCTCTTTAGAAAGCAATTTACAAATAGCAGCTTATGAATTGCACCGGGACTTTAACCCTTTAACCACGCGATCTGCTACCAGAATTTGCTCCGCGTGTTGGTGCTGGATCAAACCATTGTTGTTGATAAATACTTTGAATTGAAAACATAGATTGCTCAAATTAAGATATCTTTGCCCGGGCCCCATAAAAGACAAAGATTAATTCAACTTTCCTTAATGACTTGTTAAACATGTAATATGTTTAAGCTACGCAGACTATAATCGTAGAAGCTTTAAGGAAAGAGGAACTCACATATGCTTGAGTAAGCTTTGGAATTTTACCTTCATATCCGACATTGACTAACTACTAAATCAATAGGTAGAAGTATATAAAATTAGATAACTAAAGTTTAATGCGAGTCAATAAACAGTCAGATATAACAATGAAATAAATAAAAAAATAATAGTTTGACATAGAAAATAAGTTAACAAAAGAAAATAATATTATCATAGATCATCTTTACAAAAAACAATATTAACAAACATATGTACGATAATACAATCACACTTGTCCAGCCAAGGGCTGGGGTACTCTGTCCTTGTGGTCCCACCCTGGCCTAAAGGACTAATAAATCAAACAAGCTCTTCTGAGCTATATCGACTGACTCCAATGGTAGATAAACAGATGATGATCTGATGTTAGAAAGCACAGCTCTATATGAGAGTTCACTAGGAAAGTGGAGTATGCGCGATAGCACACGGCGCGTAATAGGAAAGGAGAGGGTAGGTAGGAGAGAATTTGGCACTGTTCACTAAGATCACAGACGAAATGGAGACACGACGACGTATGGCTTGCGCAGTATGACGTAATCCCTGTATCGAAAACTTGATTTCGGTACAAATTAAATGAAATAGCAAATAAATTCAATATTAAAATCTCTGAAAGTAAATCGAAAGTAATAGCATTCAACGGGAAAGACCATATGAGGTGTAAAATCAGTATTAATAACAGTATAATACAACAGGTGAACAATTTCAATTATTTAGGATGCAATGTATCATACTGCTAGAAGGAAGATATTAATATTTAATTAAATAAGTTTTATAGAATGTGTGGCACTATAAAACGGACACTGAAAAAATAAAACTTTGAGGAGCACACAATTAAAATTTTACAAAATTATGGCAGTGCTTGTCTTAACATATACACGTGAGAATTGGACTCTTAACCGTTCTGACAGAAGCAAAATAGAAACTGCAGAAATGAAGTTCTTACGTTCAGTAGCAGGTGGGACAATTTTGGACAGAAAAAGAAACGAATATATTATATTTTTTTTATATATTCTTAATTTAACAAATAGAATCGACAATATGAAAAACTACAGGTATTAACATGTTAAAAGAATGCCTACAGATAGAATCCCTCAGCTGTTATTAAAGTACAAACTAATAGGACGTAGAAGTATTGGACGCCCATTTATTACTAGATGGGAAGATTCATTAAATCCCACTTGATGTGAAAACAGGTCAAAAGGCCTAATTTCATGGAGTAGAAGAAGAATCTTGCTCGATAGCAGAAATCTGTAGCAACTAATCTAATTTATCTACTATTATAACAATCTGTGACGCTTTAGTTCGTAGTTACTATGGCAACAAAACCTATACTTTATATTCTAACAAAACACGCTATCAAAACATGAAGTACAGATTCAACAAAATGTAAAATACACTTAAATGACGATTGATACTTACTGTAATTTTACAATTATTTAAATTTGTAATACTTATGGACACACATTTTCTCTATTATCAGAATTATTGTTTATTCTCCGCTCATTTTTATATTAAAAATTAAAATATAAAATTATGGAATATTCACCTGAAAGGTCCGTCTCCTCAACTTAATTATTTAACTGTAGCGCTTTCGGGACTTATCCCATCATCGGCAGGATTCAAAACTGGTGTTTCCCCTCTACCAGATCTTCAGTGAAACACCAGTTTTGAATCCTGCCGATGATGGGACAAGTCCCAAAAGCGCTACAGTTAAATAATTAATTGAGGAGACTGACCTTTCAGGTGAATATTCCATAATTTTATATTTTAATTTTGAATAATACCGCAACGGAACGCATCATGAATCTTATAAAAGTTGATTTTTATATTAAACTCAAATATGAACCTAGCACCAAACATTTCAGAATATAACAATATTTGTTGATTTATCGTGTCTTCCCCTCCCCAAAGTCCACATTACTCTTTCTCTAAACATTACCATTTCCGTAATAAATTAACTTAATTAAATATACCCTATAACGCATATACTAAAATACTCTGAACGTAGATAAAATATTGTTGACAACACGTTACAAAATTATGTTTAGTAAGTCGTGCTCCCTTTTGTCGTGTTCTAACTTGAGAATCTCTGCTTTTGTATTTAGTCGTCCAAATATCTATTTTTGTGTAGTAAGTCCACTGCTGCAGCGCGCTGCCTTGTCACGCAGCGGGCCCGGTCGGGACGGGAATCCGGGTTAGTTTTTTTCTTGGGTCTTTCCTCACCTCTGAGGCAAATGTCAGGTAGCTCTAAGGCCCAAAAGGTCCCCGAACATCATCTGGCCATCATCACCGTCCTTATCATCATCATTATCACCATATCCGGTGTGGAAAGCAACGGGAAGCTACCACATATATAATGCATAAGTAAAACTGCAAGGCATAGCATGAAAATGTTATGATTACAGTGAAGGGCCTGCCCTAGGGCAGAACACTACAGATAGATGTGTAGTAAATCGGAATAACAATCGCCACGTCGTCACTAGCCAATGGTATTCGGGGAGTTCACCTGCATGCAAACTCAACACTCCAGTTCCGTTGGCGTCCCATAGCGCCAAAATCATGGGCGGTGGTCCATTCTCTAAAAAATCTCATTATGCTGGACATAGGAAATATTGTAGATGTTGTTTTGAATCACCGTGTATAGTTAATACTTATTATTGTCATACGATTTCCAATATCCAGATTCCTCTTCCGGTAATTTTTACACATTTCTCTCTCTCATTTTCATTCGATTGTTAACTTGGAGTTTCCCGTTTTTTTGAATAGAGTTAATACAGTACATATTGATGTCACGGTCAACTCATATGCTCTTTGAATTAAATGTAGGTGGTCGTGAATGAATTCCAAATTGGTTATCGATGGTTCTATTGACAGAGACTGGTGAAAACTGAGTTCTTGAATTTCAATTAACCGTTGATCACAGTATTTCACAAAATCGATACTGAAAGTAACATAAATAGTAGACCAAAGTTTAGATATGGAATCCTCATTCATGAACATCAACAAATAAAGTTCTATTCAAATGTATGTCCGATGTTTTAAAAATCTCTGCTTGTATATCGTATATATGATGTATGTATGAGATATTTAATTTTTTCTCACTCTGTAATAAACAACTCAAGTTTCCTGTCATTGGGTTTTATGTTGATGCTATACAACTATATATCAGATATCATAAGAACAGTTAAGTCTCGTATGCTGCGATGGGCAGGGCATGTGACACATATGGGGATGAAAGAGGTGCATGGAAGCGTCAGGTAGGAAAACCAGAGAGAAAACACCCAGTTGGTAGACCAAGAATCAGGTGGAAGAATAAGATTATCCATTACGAGTATTTGAGAATAAAGTTCTTAGGAAAATTTTTGGACCAAAGAGAGATGAACAGACAGGTGAATGGGGAAGACTACATAACAATGAACTACATGGTCTTTATAGGAAGCCAGATATAATAAGAACAGTTAAGTCCCGTAGACTGCGATGGGCAGGACATGTTGCACGTATGGGGAATGAAAGACGTGCATGGAAACTTCTTGTAGGAAAGCCAGAAGGAAAACGCCCAGTTGGTAGACCAAGAATGAGGTGGGAGAACAACATTAACTATGATTTGAGGGAAGTAGATTATACAGGAAATGATTGGAAAGGATTAGCTCAGGATAGGGATGTATGGAGAGCTTATGTCCGCGCGGCCATGAACCTACGGGTTCGATAGTGCCAGTGAGTAAGTAAGTAAGTAAGTATGACTTGAGGGAAGTAGATTATACAGGGGATGATTGGAAAACATTAGCTCAGGATTGAGATATATGGAAAGCTTATGTCCGCGCGGCCATGAACCTACGGGTTCAATAGAGTCAGTTAGTTAGTTAGCTATACAACTATGCTTTATGCCCATATTATCATTTAATTTCTAACTGTTATTTGCCCACAGATGTCATGAATGGCATGCGGTCAACATACCGACCCAATAAGTCATCTGGTAGGCAACTAATATATTACTAGGATGAAGGAGGTCGGTAAATTTTGTTTAGATGCCTCTTTATTCAGGCTTAAGGATTTTTTACGAGCCTGCACATCTTCAGACTCGGGACCCACGGCTTAAAGTCCCTCCCGGAGGATTTGCTCCTTGAATATTTCCAGCCTAAAAAATCCATGGATCTCGGCCGGGTTTGAACCCGCTACCCTCGAAACTAGAGGCAAGGAACATAACCACTAATTCACCTTGGCCGACTACATTGTGATATATATATATATATATATATATATATATATATTATAAATATATTTTTGACATTTGGCAATGAAGGCAAATATGATATGAAAAGAAAAAAGAATGCTTGAGTCGGGATTTGAACACGAGTCTCTAAAGTCTGTACCTTTAGCGCTCTAACCAACTGAGCTACCCAAGAATTCCAATACAAGCATACAATTTTCTTATACATGTAGTATTCTCAATTCAAACAAGAGGTAGCGGAAATGTATTCCAACTGCCATCTCGCGGCTAACATAACAGTTAAGCAATTTTTTTTTTGTATTGGAATTCTTGGGTAGCTCAGTTGGTTAGAGCGCTAAAGGTACAGACTTTAGAGACTCGAGTTGAAATCCCGACTCAAGCATTCTTTTTTCTTTTCATATCATATTTGCCTTCATTGCCAAATGTCAAAAATATATTTATAATATCTATATATAAAAGCGTTACTGCTATAAAGTAAATATTCTCTTTAAAAATTTGCTTAACTGTTATGTTAGCCGCGAGATGGCAGTTGGAATAAATTTCCGCTACCTCTTGTGTGAATTGAGAATACTACATGTATAAGAAAATTGTATGCTTGTATTGGAATTCTTGGGTAGCTCAGTTGGTTAGAGCGCTAAAGGTACAGACTTTAGAGACTCGAGTTCAAATCCCGACTCAAGCATTCTTTTTTCTTTTCATATCATATATATATATATATATATATTATATACTAACAAAAATCTCATCTCTCCAGGCGCTTCAACACAAGGTGGATGTTGGCCTCTTTGACATTTTTCTATCTTTGTCTGTCTAACACCAATTAGGCCTATTTATTTCAGTCTCTGACTCAATATTTCATTCCCTAAAGTGTCTGAAAAACTTCTTCCTTCTTCATTGAAAAAATGTGCTTGTCTCAACTTTGATTATGCCGCGTTTAAATTGCTGTGACTTACTTATGGGGCACGCCGTAGCGTAGTGGTTAAGGCACTGAGCTACAAGCCGGAGGGTCGAGGGTTCAAGTCCCGTTGGGGTCAGGATTTTTAAACTGACCCAAACCCTCTGGCGGCACTATGGCCCTGGGGTCGACTCAGCCTCTAACTGAAATGAGTACCAGACGCTTGTTCTGGGGGTAAAGGCGGCCGTCATGCAGGGCCGACAACCCGGCTGACATAAAGTGCCGATTGTCTAGAAAAAGTGGGAGCCTTAACCTCCTACTACTCCAAGGGCCTCCGGGCCTGTTGTGGGATCATTTTACTTGACTTTACTTTTAGAGTGACTTACTTATTGTGACGTAAGCATCACATTTGGACAAAGATTGCAACGAGTTCATTAATGGTTGTGCACGTTACATACTATGCAATCTCCGTTAATCAGATCATATAACTCCAATATTTGAAATATTATCTTGGCTCCGATTGGAAGACAGGCGAAAGATACATTGCCTCTTTGTTTATACAACACTTTGTCCTACTAATCACTCATTTATCTGTTTACTTGCTTCCATTCACTATCTTCCCACTGTAACTAAAACACACGATCGAGAGAAAACTTAACTCTAGCTGTACCTTTACATCGACTATTCAACTCATGCCCCAAATGGGAGTCAATGACCAATCACATTTCAATGATTTTTTATTTACAACCAATCACAGTCGTGTTTCGCTAAAATTTACCAACTAAAGTTTATCACAATAAAGAAAGCACCTCCTTTTTAACATTCTGAATAGACATAGCATTATTTTTGCAGTAACTGACTCTGTAAGAAATACGGCTACCAGATTGTATTTATATAGTGCATGAATGTCAACACACAGCGCTTGCAGGAGTTAATATAAAAACATTTGTAGCAATTGATTATACCACCAAAAAAAGAAACCACTGTTTGCACTTTCTTAAATGTATTTTTTCCCAGGTAACAATCCAGAAAAATATAATTGGAAAGAGCTTTTTACCTTTATCTTTAAATTATTTATTAGTTTTTATGGGTTTTAAACTTATTATATATATATATATATATATAAGATTGTGTAAGGAAATATTTAGTGATTTTTAAACTTTTTCAGTCGGGCAGTCTTGATATAAGAGGGGAAAGAATTACATCTCTTATATCAAGACTGCCCGACTGATAATATAATATATTATCACTTTATTGAATAAGACTAGAAAAGAAACTATTTTGAAGTTTTACAAAGTATTGGCAGTTCCATCTCTTATATATGGATGTGAAACCTGGACATTAACAAAGGCAGATAGTAAACAAATATGAAATGAAGATGTTGAGAACAATAGCAGGATACCAAAGGACCGATAAAAAGAAAAACGAAGATATAAGAACAGAACTTAATATATTTAATCTCTGTGAAAGAATAACATATTACCAAAATGTTTATCTTCAGAACGTATTACGAATGAATGAACACCGCATACCAAGAAGAATGTATAATTATAAACCAAAAGGGAGAAGAACGTTAGAAAGACCATTGAAGAGATGGAAGGACCAATTCGACCTATAATGGGATCGGAACAGGCCATTGGGCCTAATCCTTGTTGTTGATGATGATGATAATATATTATCCTATGTACTATAGGGCCAGAACTAAAAAAAAGGGGGCTTCGGTGCACTAAGAAAGTCGCTTTTTGGACGTTTAAATGACTTACGCTGCCAAAACCATAACAAATACACCAAATTAATGAACACAGAATTGAATATCTAAAAACAAAATCTATAAAAAAAGTCCCCGACAGCATATGTCTGTCTTTTACGGATAACTCACAATAACAATTTTTTTTGCCTTTTAGCTCATTAATGCCAAGAAGATCGGGTTGAGTAAATTCCCGGGCAACCGTATAAGCGTACGGCAGCAATTCTTTTACGGATAACTCACAATAACCATTTTTGTCTTTCAGCTCATTGATACCAAGAAGATCGGAATAAGTAGATTCCCGGACAACGCCGGGGAATCAGCACGGGATATCTAAAAATAATTATAATATAAATTTATAATTATTTTTCTTTTTACTTATTCGACTAAACATAAAAACACATTTCAATTATTTAGGCGTAGCAGCGCACGCCGGGTTTAGCTAGTTCCTAATATATAGTTTGCTTCGTAAATTTTGCTCAATTTGAGATTTCATCCTACACTCTATCGTTTATCAGTAGTTTGGCAGAGGACTGTATTACCATCAGTGGTTAAAACACTGACAATAGAAATCCATGTTTTGAACTTTGATGGCAAGGAAGAAGAAACTGACTGTTACAAATGTGAAGCATTTGAGAAGAAGAAGAGAAATAGTTTAAAACAAGTCAAGGTAGGTTTCGGCACGCAATGGTTGAAATGTTCTTGTCAGGTGGAACAATCTGTACGAAGATTAAAAAAACAAGTGGACCTACTTAAAAAGAAACTCAACATGGCTCTTATTTAATAACAATCCAAAGAGCGGATATAAAAACTTAATCTATGATCGGTGATGAGGAAAACAAATTTTTACATATATAACTTATAAGAATGAGGATTACAGATAAATCACAGATTATGAAGAAGTGCTTTCGCTAGTTTTATGATTCGTTAATTCTATCGTTTTCCTCTAATGTATGTTCTCTCAATAATGTTAAATCCTTTTGAAAAAGTTTCTTTAAAAGAGTAACTTATACTATTAAATTGTTTCTGATCCTCTGTATGGGATGAAGTAGACTGTGTTACAATCATTTCAATGGAATTCGTAGAAATATCGAGAATAGAGGTTTAATAACATTTATTCCTTTGTGAACAGTTGGTTCTTGGAAGGAAATGTTACTTACAGATAACTGAAATTGTCAGCATAGAATCATTTTTTATAAAAGAGGAAAAAAGTCATTTTTAAAAGTACAAACTCATATTAACAAAGCAATGTTATTAGAACATATGAATCCCTAATGCAGAAATGTGATGTATATAATTCTAAAAACACTGCAGCCTTTTTTATGGTGTAATCAATTGCTATGAATGTTTTTTCAATTGTATCTCGCAAGCAGAATCTGGTATATTCATGCACTATATATACAATCTGGGACCTACTTGCATTATAGGAATATTACATCTTAATATATAAATTGTCAACCGCTGTGGTCTCGAGGTAGCGTGCTGCCTTGTCACGCAGCGGGCCCGGGTTCGATCCCCGGTCGGGGCAGTTTTTCTGGGTGAGGTTTTTATCGGGTTTTTTCCTCACCCGAAATCATATGGCCATCATCATCCTTATCATTATCATCTTCATCATCATCATCATCCTTCACCGGTGTGGAAAGCAACGGGAAGCTACCACACCTACAATTCCTTAGCAAAGCTGCAAAGCATAGCATGAAAATGCTATGATTCCAGTGAAAGACCTGACCTCGGGCAGAATTACTATGGATGGATGGATATATAAATTGGTATATTTAACTCATGCCTCAAATGGCAGTCAATGATCAATCACGTTTCAATGAATTTTGATTCACAACCAATCACGGTCGTTTTTCACCTCGATTTTATCATTTTAATTTTATCGCTTTATTTTAGGAAGCGGCTCGCAGATTGTATATATAGTAAACGAATGTAAACAGATTTTGCTTGCGAGATATAATAGAAAAACATTCGTAGCAATTATTATACCATAAAAAAAAGAAACCAATGTTTTGCACTTTCTTAAACGTATTATTTCCCAGGAATTAACGTTGCTGAAAAATATAATTGACATATTTACATCATAGGACATCAGAAATTAATTATTAACCTGTAATGATTTGTTTCATTTTTTCTCCACTGCATTCTTACAATATTGCGATTCTATTTGGCAATAAATATGATCTGGTTGCAATGTTGAACAAATGAAACATAACGTTCCTCATTTTTTTTTTCAAACCTCACCGCTTACATTAACGGTCTTACTAATAAAAATCTCTTATATTCGCTTTCAGCAGTTGTTTAGTTATTCAATATATAAGCCTTATGTAGATCATGTATAATTTCCTTACTAATAAACGTTGTGCAGGAGCTATATAACAATACAACAGTCACACACAATACGTCACATATCCGTCATCATTATGACGTCAGAACATATTACGCGCAGTTTGTAACAGAAAGAAAAGACATCAACTAGTGATTAATTGTGTAAGAAATGAGTATGGATAGGAATAAATAGAGATTTTCTAATTGGGGAGGTACCGAAAAAATAAGTGTGTTTTAATTTATTTACATTTTTCTTTAGGCTATGTCAAATATATCGTAGAATTAGTTTCACAGATAATGTGCTGCCATCTAACGCCAAAAACTTCGAACAATTCTTGGAAACTAATAAAAGTTTTTCCCATTACTTATGAATTATATGCAGTGTTTTAAGATGCGTTAGAAAACATTCATAATAGTAGGAAATGTTAGCGACGAAAGACTAACGCCATAAGCAAAAAAAAAAAAAAAAAAATCCACACTTTGACCGGGAATCGAACTTATGACCTCATGGACTGTAGTCAGAAGCTCTAGCCACAAGACTATGAAGCTAATACGCGTCTCGCTGCAATAATAGTACATCTATATAGTTAAATGCATGTCTATATTGGAATGTGTATTATGTATTAACGATGCAAGAAAGTTTTGTTAAAATAATATTACGAAGCATTTAAACTACATTCAGGTTAAATCTTGTCTACAGCAACTATTGTAGAATATATTATTTTGTGAATCAATGTTCAATTTTAAAATATTATTAGGTCTAATCGAGAATGAGTGTAACAAAAAGGCATTTTATGATGCTTTATTTTCCTACCCAGAGATTTATTAATATTATTTATGTCCTCTGCATCCATCAAACAGTCAAAGTGTTGCATTTTGCGTTAAATTTAAGGAAACATACATCAATATCATAAGAAAACAATCAGTTCATCTTGAATTCCGACATTTTGTCTAGTTATACAATACTTAAACAAGGCTGGAGGCATGTATAACGACTCCCATGTAAAGTTGTACACCTCTTCTTATACAATGAACAGCTAATACAGTGTTTATTAGTAGGAATTTTCAACTGAGATGTGTATAAACCTTGTATAAAAGTTATATATCGTTTATTAGTAAGAGGGTAAATATATAAATATTTTAAAATAACTCTATTTAAATCATGATTTGTGAGTAAACAGCTTAATTTTATTCGTTAAATAGTTCTAAATAATTCTCACTTCGTGAGTCGTGAATTTATGAATAATTTGGAAATCACTCGTGGCATTACTTACGAAAAACATCATTTTGTTTAGAAATACTTTCTTCTTCTTCTTCTTCTTCTTCTTCTTCTTCTTCTTCTTCTTCTTTCTTTGAATCGGCCTACTAAGAATCATGCCTTTTCAATTGCTTTACTTTAATCTTATTCAACATTTTTTCATATGCTCCTAAATCTTTATTTTCTTTCTTCTCTCCACTTGTTGCTTGCCTTTCATTTAAGTATTTCCTGGAATTTCAGAAATGATGTGTTTTCTCTGTGATATATTCCATTTTTTTTCAATTTTTATTTACCTCTTTGCACCCGTGTGACTCGAGCGTTTATTTATACCGAAATAAGATAAGATCCGATTTCTTAATACATTTTCGGTTCAAGTTTCCAAAATTGGACGCAGATTTTAAAATACTTTACACAGATTCTATTTTATTTACTCTCATCGGTTTATTTTTTATAATAATTACTAGGGAGCGGATTTTTATGTAATAAAATATAAGATTGCAAAGCAGATAGTATATACCGGGCTTCCAATATAAACCCGGACCGGCCTCACGGGGTTTCACCCGTCAGGCGCGCGCTCTTTCCTCGTCCGCATTTCACTCTGCCAGCCGCTCGTCCTTGAACTAGTCAGTTTACTATCGTTCGACAAGATGAGACGTCAGCTGACATTAGAACAGCGCATTTATGTGTGTAAATGTCATTATAAATACGAATCAGCTCGTCGCCTTCGCGAGGAATTTATTCGGAACTTCCCTGGACAATTACCTCCTTCCAGATCGACAATCCACGATCTTGTGACTAAATTTGAGACCACTGGTTCAGTACAAAATAAGAAACACTCGCTCCCCAGATCTAACAGTGTGCGATTTTTATTTGTGGGGTAGCCTGAAAGACAAAGTGTACAAAACAAATCCGCACACATTGGAAGAACTGAAGAACAACATAAGAAATGAAATCAGAAACTTGACAGTTCCCGAACTACAGCGTGTCAATCTAAATGTGTTTACTCGGTATAATGCCTGTTTAACTGCAGGAGGACAACATTTCCAGCATTTTCTATAAGGTAAGAAACAGTTCAAGGACGGGTGGCAGGCAGGGTGAATTGAGGAAGGAAGAGACAGCACTGCGTGCCGGGTGAAACTCCGTAAGGCCGGTCCGGTTTTGTATTGGAAGCCCGTTATTATTCAACTGTTTGTGTGTGGAACCAAAACAAAAGACAGTCATAAGTCTAACTTCTCATTATACTATGTTGCAATCTTACTTTTAGAACATAAAAATCCGCTCCCTAATAATTACTAACATTTTTAATGCTTTTTAAAGATTTTTTATTATATTCTTTTTAAGATATTGAAGTATACACGAACAGGATTGATATGGCTGTCATATTGTTTTCCAGCAACCTTCTTTCTTTGTTCCAAAGTAGCCATCATATATTTCCGAATTTCAACGTCTTCCATTGTATCCACTTACGTCTGTTTGTTGCATGGGCATGGTGTCCACAAGGAAATAGCATATTGAAAATCTTGAAACTTTGTATATTTGTAAAGGACCCGTGACAATACAATAATTTCATATTCATTTTCTAAAATCCTGGCCAGAATCATCAGAAAATCAAAACAAGTGTCTTTGTATTTATGTAACGGAATCTTTGAACACGATTTTCACCCACTTGGAGACATTGGATCGACTTGAAACTTTGTATACTTGTAAAGAACCCATGACAATACAATAATTTCATATTTATTTTCTAAAATCCTGGCCAGAATCATCAGAAAATCAAAAAAAGTGTCTTTGTATTTATGTAACGGAATCTTTGAACACGATTTTCACCCACTTAGAGACATTGGATCGACGTGAAAATTTGTATACTTGTAAAGGACCCGTGACACGACGATAATTTCATATTTTATTTCTAAATTCCTGGCCAGAATCATCAGAAAATAAAAAAAACTGGTATAATAGGTTACGGACTTTAATTTACAACACGCTTGGGATAAATTTAAAGTGGTCAACAAAAAAATCATCTCCAACACATATAGAATAAAACTAGAATTATCATAAGTAATGCCACGAGTGATTTCCAAATTATCGATAAATTCACGACTCACGAAGTGAGGAGTGAATTTATCTAGAGAATTTGGAAATCAAGAGTAGGCATTTTGTTAGGACTATTTAACGAATAAAATAAAGCTGTTTACTCACAAAATCATTATTTAACTACAGTTATTTAAAAATATTTTTATATATTAAAGTAAACGGTGATGTTTGAAAAACTAATGAGAAACGATAGGTAGCCTACGCTTCTACTGCTTCTTTTGTTTATCACTGCAACCAGATCATACTATTTATTTGCCAAAGGAACGCAATATTGTAAGAATGCTCTCTAGTTGGAGAAAAAATGAAACACATCAATCTGTATATTAATTCATTTTTGATGTCGTATACATTTAAGAAAGTGCAAACAAGTGGTTTCTTTTTTTGGTGGTATAATCAATTGCTTACAAATGTTGACATGTAAGCACTATTATATACAATCTGGTAGCCGTATTTGTTATAGGCTCAGTCACTGCAAAAATAACGGTCAGACCTGTTCAGAATATTAAAAAGGAGGAGCTTTGCTTAATATATGATAATCCTAACGTTTGATAATTATTTCGTGAAACACCGTCTCTGATTGGTTGTAATACAGAAATCATTGAAACGTGATTGGTCATTGACTCCCATTTGGGGCATGAGTTAAATAGTCAACAAAAAGTGCTTTTTATGACTTTTGCATGTTCTTCTTAAATACTTTACTTTTACCAATATCAGTTTATTATCAAATATATTAATTGATATAGAGCACCCCACGCTTTTGATGGTAAAATTATTTTATTTTTGTTGACTATTTAACTCATGCCCCAAATGGGAGTCAATGACCAATCACGTTTCAATGATTTCTGTTTTACAACCAATCAGAGTCGTGTTTCACCAAATATTTATCAGTGTTATAATTACCATATTAAAGAAAGCTCCTCCTTTTTAATATTGCGTTCCTTTGGCAATAAATAGTATGATCTGGCTGCAGTGATAAACAAATGAAGCAGTAGAAGCGTACCTATCGTTTCACATTTGTTTTCAAACATCGCCGTTTACATTAAATATATAAATATTTTAAAATAACTATAGTTAAATAATGATTTGTGAGTAAACAGTTTAATTTTATTCGTTAAATAGTCCTAACAAATGCCACTCTTGATTTCCAAATTCTCTAGATAAATTCACTCCTCACTTCGTGAGTCGTGAATTTATCGATAATTTGGAAATCACTCGTGGCATTACTTATGATAATTCTAGTTTTATTCTATATGTGTTGGAGATGATTTTTTTTGTTGACCACTTTAAATTTATCCCAAGCGTGTTGGAAATTAAAATTATTTTTCATTTTTGAGTTCGGTTTTCTAATAAAGCGTGGTGTTTTAGTTTTTTAAAACTATTATTTATTTGTGCTAAATGTGATGAAACTGCTTCTTAAGGCAAATCTAGTTAGAGTGAGTATTTGTATTTTGGTTAGCTTTTTAGTTTTAGAACATCAATCAATATTAATAACGGGCATTGCATGATTATAAATCGTATCTATTTTCCTACGCTGGCTCATGCGCATAGTGTCTCATGTTGTATTGTATTCTAACCAAAGGGAGATCATTTTCTTCATCCATCCATAGTAATTCTGCTCGAGGGCAGGTCTTTCACTGCAATCATAGCATTTGCATGCTATGCTTTGCAGCTTTACTAGGGAGTGGTAGGTGTGGTAGCTTCCCACACCGGTGAAGAATGAGATGATAAGGATGATGGCCTTATGTTTTTGGGGACCGTTTGGGCCTTAAAGTTTTCCTGATATTTGTCTTACAGATGAGGAAAAAACTCGATAAAAACCTCACCCAGAAAAACTGCCCCGACCGGGGATCGAACCTGGGCCCGCTGCGTGACAAGGCAGCACGCTACCACAGCGGTGGACTATTTTCTTTATATAATTTAATAATTAGCCTGCTTCGGACTTACAGGAGAACTGTCAACAATTGCATGCCTAAACCTACCTTGAAATTTCTCCCAGATAAGCGCTGTGATGTACCAAGGCCTTGTCAAAAAGATTGTCTGCCATTTTAAAGTGAATGCCAGAACCCAGCAATGGCACCCCACTGTACGGTGCTAATGTACATCCCTGTGTGAGTTAAACACAGAGAGAACTGAAGCGGGACGTGGCGCGGACGGCGGGTAGTGAGGGTTTTCCAGTCTGCAAATACAGGAGTTTTATTACTTCTCTATTGTTTAAATAGAGTCCCGCTCCGTAGCCGAGCGGTTAAGGTAGGAAGCCTTGACGCAGAGCTACGGGACTTGCGCTGGTTCGAGTCTCCATGGGGGAAGAAATTTTCTCGTGGTATTTCGGCCAGTATGGGACCGGTGCCCACTCAGCATCGTGAGGCAATTGGGTAGCTACAATAAGTAGCGGCTCCAGGTTGAGGAACCAGATAAAACGGCTGGGGGACTCGACATGCTAACCACATGTCACCCCTACACTGGCTGTTGATCATTTACCTCTGTGATTGACACATGTGGATGTGAAGGGTCAGCAGCCTGCTGATAAAAGGGCAACCGCTGAAAAGTGGAAAGACCCTCAATCGGAATTGTTTAAATGAGAAATTTGGCGCTTGATTTTAGTATCCATCCATCCATAGTAATTCTGCCCGAGGACAGGTCCTTCACTGCAATTATAGCATTTCCATGCTATGCTTGCAGCTTTACTAGGGAATTGTAGGTGTGGTAGCTTCCTGTTGCTTTCCACCACCGGTGAAGGATGATGATGATGATGATGATGATTGCGATGGCCATATGATTTCGGGGACCGTTTGGGCCTTAAAGTTTTCCTAACACTTGTCTTACAGGTGAGGAAAACCCCCGATAAAAACCTCACCCAGGATCTAACCCGGGCCCGCTGCGTGACAAGACAGCACGCTACCTCAAGACCACAGCGGTGGACTGATTTTAGTATCTTGCAGTTAAAAGTGGCAGATATGTTTTTTTTTTTGACACGGCCTTTGTACATCGCAACGTTTCTCTAGAAGAAATTTCACTATAGATTTCTACATGCAATAGTTGACAGTTCCCTTGTTTGAAAAAAAAATATTCGCGTCACATGTTGGTAACTTTATCCAAATTTTCTTTTACACTATTGCCATAAGCATCATAAGACTGTCCGATTGAGGGTCTTTCCACTTTTCAGCGGTTGCCCTTTTACCAGCCGGCTGCTGGCCCTTCACATCCACATGTGTCAATCACAGAGGTAGATGATCAACAGCCAGTATAGGGGTGACATGTGGTTAGCATATCGAGTCCCCGTTATAGCTGGTTCCTCAACCTGGAGCCGCTACTTATTGTAGCTACCCAATTGCCTCACGATGCTGGGTGGACACCGGTCCCAATACTGGCCGAAATACCATGAGAAAATTTCTTCCCCCATGGAGACTCGAACCAGCGCAAGTCCCGTAGCTCTGAGCCAAGGGTTCCTACCTTAACCGCTCGGCTACGCGCGCGGGACCATAATACTGTCAGAAACTAAATATATTTAAAAATCTGTTACATAAATATTACCCAAGAATGCTCATTTGCATGCCACTTTCATTAGTACAGCGGTCCCCAAACTTTCTCAACTCGCGAATCCCTTCCCACAACGACTGGGTGAAGTTTCAAATATTGTAATTATAATAAAAATATTATTATTATAATAATATAATAAAAAATAGTAATTAATCAAAATAATAATAATAACAGTTTATTTTCAAATGACAGAGTAAGGAACCTGAGGCACTTGTCTCTGCTGATCAATCAGGTTTTAAAAAAAATAGACTTACATCTAAATTACAATAAACATAAACGATTACACGTTATAAATGCAATACAATTATTATTTATAATGTATTTAGCATGGACTATTTAACCCATGCCCCAAATGGGAGTCAATGGCCAATCACGTTCAATGATTTCTGTTTTACAACCAATCAGAGTCGTGTTTCACGAAATATTTATCAGTGTTATATTTACCATATTAAAGAAAGCTCCTCCTTTTTAATATTCTGAACAGGTCTGACCATTATTTTGCAGTGACTGAGCCTATAAGAAATACGGCTACCAGATTGTATATATAGTGCATAGATGTCAACACATACCGCTTGCAGGAATTAATATAAAAACATTTGTAGCAATTTATTATACCACCAAAAAAAGAAATCACTGTTTGCACTTTCTTAAATGTATTTTTCCCCAGGTAATAATCCAGAAAAATATAATTGTCATATTTACATCATACATCAGAAATTAATTAATATAAAGTTTGATGTGTTTCATTTTTTCTCCGCTAGAGAGCATTCTTACAATATTGCGTTCCTTTGAGAATAAATAGTATAATCTGGTTGTAGTGATAAACAAAAGAAGCAGATGAAGCGTACCTATCGTTTCTCATTTCTTTTCAAACATCGCCGTTTACGTTAAATATATAAATATTTTAAAATCACTATAGTTAAATAATGATTTGTGAGTAAACAGCTTAATTTTATTCGTTAAATAGTCCTAACAAATGCCACTCTTGATTTCCAAATTCTCTTCGTGAGTCGTAAATTTATTGATAATTTGGAAATCACTCGTGGCTTTACTTATGATAATATTATCGCTAGAAGGCACGGGATCCCTCTGCATAGTGGTGTTTGTAAAAACCAGGTAACATTCCAGCCGTTAGCTTCATCGGAGTGACCAAGTGTAGGTATCCAAAATATATCAGAAAAATTAAATATTACATAAACTTACAGTTATGAATGTGTAGTCAGTTATTTGCTTTATTACTTGTAACATGAATACTTGTATTCGTACAGTCAGTACTGCCAGTAAACAAAATAAAATGCAGATTTTATCACAATTATTAAAATTTCATATTTGTATTTTTATTTTATTATGAAATTAGTATCGATGGTATAAAATTGTTATTTATACTCATGCAATTTCTATTGATGTTGGCAGGGCATGTAGCACGAATGGATATGAAAGAGGGGCATGGAAGCTTCTTGTAGAAAACCATTCTTTGTTCATAAGTTAGCCAAACTGTTGTTAGGTCTGTTGGCACTTAATGTTTAATTTTATCAGACCTTCTTCTAAAATCATGGATCTGTAGTATTAAAATGAGACATAGCGTTAGATGAAAATAATTTCAGTCTATATCCTAATTAATTATTACATGTTATATTTACAGGTAAAGGCGATTATTAAACTGTAAAATATCTTGCAAACTTCAGTAAAGTAAGTATTACAATATAATTGTATTTTTTTGCAGTTTTTAAAAAAATTGAAAGTTTTGATATTTTTTTAGAATAACACCAAGACTATATAGCCTTGGAATCCTAAATTCTGAAATTTTGGATCTAGACCGAATTTTTTGTATTAGAAATCCCGCACATCCTCTAGATTTAATTTCTTGCAGTTTTTAAAATTTCGAAAAGTGTGACATTTTTGGGAAAATACCAAGACTCCTTGGAAAACTCCATTCTGAAATGTTGTATCTAGACCGAGTTTTTTGCATTAAATATCCCGGACACACATATAGATCGAATTTTTGCAGTTTTTAAAATTTTCAAAAGTGTGAAATTTTTGGGAAAACACACCAAGACTTGGAAAACTCAATTCTGAAATTTTGGATCTAGACCGGATTTTTTGCATTATAAATCCCTAACACACCCTCTGGATTGTATTTTTGCAGTTTTAAAAATTTCAAAAATTTTGACACTTTTGGGGGAAAAAAAAACACCAAGAAAATCTATTCTGAAATTTTGGATCTAGACTGGATTTTTTGCATTAGAAATCCAGAACACACCCTCTGGACTATTATCTAATTGTAGTATTATTGTTTCCTTTTTTATTCAAAGTGATACTATTACCAAACATTATTTTATTGTAACGAACTGTCAACAGCACGTACGGCTTACTGCCCGTGCGACCCACATTTGTAAATAGCATTGCATATATCTTATTTTAGTCTAATAAAGTCCTATTACTACTACAATATAATTGTAATTAGTCTGGAATTTAGGTCAGTTTTAGATTTAAGGACTCTCCTGGTGCTTCGTTATCATTTATCATCCATATCATCGGAGTAACCTAACTCCGCCCTCTAGGCGCTCTAATCTCATAAGTTGATTACAATTCCGCCAGTGGCAGGATAGTAATATCAGAAATTTAATAAGACATCCTGGTAGCATTAAAAAGAACGTTGCTGGCATACAGCAGAGACCTAATGTAATGCACATTTTTGTGAGCGCTTTTTTCTATTACTATTATTATTATTATTATTATTATTATGGTTATTATTATTATTCTTATTGTTGTTGTTACTGTTACTGTTATTATTATTATTATTATTATTACTGTTATTATTATTATTACTGTTATTATTATTACTGTCATTATTATTACTATTATTATTACGATCATTATTATTATTATTGTTATTATTATTATTATTATTATTATTATTATTATTATTATTATTATTATTATTATTATTATTGAACAAGAAAGTATTTAGTCGTTTGACGAGGAAACTGTCAACCATTGGATGCTAAAACGTACCATGATTTTTCTCCCAGAGAAGCGTTGTGATGTACCAAGGTCATCCAAAAAATATTAGCCGTTTTTAACTGTAAGGCATAGAAATCGAAGCCGGAATTCATCAATGTCAACACACTGTACGGAGCAGATGATCCCCCTGCATGAGTAAGAGCTGAGTGAAGTGAGGCGGGACGCGGCGCGGACAGCATGTAGTGAGGGTTATCCAGTCTACCAATTCAGGTGTTGCATTACTTCCCTATAGTTCAAATGAGAGATTTGGCGCTGGATTTTGAGTGCCTTGCAGTAAAAACGGCAGATTTTTGACACCGTTGGCAGTTCCCATCTTAGTTTTAAAACAATGTAATATTTTTTAACTTGTAGTTTTTAATAATATCGATAATATGACGGAAATGTGCCTATTTTCAAGTAATGAAACGAATAAACCGTAAATCACATTTTAGTGACGTCAGATGAAACAATGTTGCTATTATTTGACGCGGATATTAAATATCGAATACCAAACTTAAAACTGTTTGAAAATAGGAATTTCAGGACGTAAGAATTTATATTCAATTTCCAGTTTTGCTGTATGTTTAGAGCTTATTCCATTAATATTCGGTTTATGAACTTCATCATCATCATAGTACATTCACGAATTTAGGCCATTTGTTGATCTGTTTCGGCCTCAAGAGAAACACCATCCAGAAGTCTTTTGAGTGGACGTCCTGGTTTATGAACTTGATACTATTTATTTTTCTTATGTCTAAGCAAAGAGAGGTGATATTTTTCCCTACACAGAAATTAATCAACATTTTACCTCGAATTATATTCATTTTTTTTAAACACACTCTATAATTTATATAACAGCCTACGCCCACGTTTATTGGTGCATGCAGTTAGGTTGCTTAAAATGTTAAATCTAGGTTAGAGGGAAGTCGAATGAAACCAATAAACAAACATTGGGTTTGATTAAATTTCCGACAAAGGCCGCACGTTTGTTGTATTATCAGTAAATGTTTGCTTTGTTATATAGCAAAGCAATCGACAAACATATTTAAAATTAAGGAAGTGAACTTCGGAACTAAGTTTTGTTTTTTTCATTCCTACTTTTATAACTTTTAACTTCCTAGGTCATATCGCTTATATTTATTTATTTTATTTTTAATAATATTACGAAAAGATGGGTACAGGGATAAACCGGGTAAGTCGTTATTTCCATAAAACCTAGAAAAGAGACTTTCAATTTTAACCCTTAAATTAGCAAGACACTAACTTAGCGTGTCAGTTATTTAAATGTGACCAACCGCAGTGAAAACAAAATCACGTATAACTGTTATTATTAGGTAAAGGATAAAAGTAAAGTGATCCCACTACAGGTCTCCGGAGGCCCTTGGGGTAGTAGAAAGTTAAAGCTCCCATTTTGTATGGACAATCGGCACTTGATGCCAGCCTGGTTGTCTGCCCTGTGTAACGGCCGCCTTTACCCCCAGAACAAGCGCCTGGTACTCATTTCCGTTAGAGGCTGAGTCGATCCCAGGGCCATAGTGCCGCATATATTAAACAACAGAGAAGATAAATTTACTCCAGAACACTTGGAGAAGATCATCGTAGTTTCCAGCAGATGCAGCAGGAATACTTATAATTGCAAACAGTTGAACGATGTCTTAGAACCCATGCATGTTTAATGTATGGTATGTGTTTATACTTTAGAGGATATTTTACATATTTGGCAGCATAGATGCATGCATATTTTAATTGTTTTTAGTGCATATAAATCCGAAGACTAGTCATAACAGCGCTGAAGATGTAGTATTATTAAGCGATAGCGAGGAATTGCTAAGGGTCAACACAAATAATCTATTAAATAACATTAAGGAATTGGGACTGGAAGTAAACATCAATAAAACTAAATATATGTTCACACATTGTAATACTTTATATAACGGAAACGGTTAATGACATTAGAGGGTAATTTTTAAGAAGTGTCTGAATTCAAATACGTAGGAACAATAATTACAAACAGGAATGAGATGCACATAGAAATTAAACATAGACTCATTTCTGAAAATGCGTGCTATTATGCATTACAGAGACTGTTGTTGTCCTGACTCCTCTCAAATAACAATAAACTGAAAACATATAAAACTGTTATTCTCCCAGTTATATTACATGGAAGCGAACCATGGACTCTAAGGGAGGAGAAAAGATTGCGAGTATTTGGGAATAAAATTCTTAGGAAACAGATATGAACAGATAGGCGAATGGAGAAGAGTAAGCTACATGATCTTTATAGGAAACCCGATATAATAACAGTTAAGTCTTGTAGACTGCGATGGGCAGGACATGTGGCACTATTGGAGAATGAAAGAGGAGCATCGAAGCTTCTTATAAGAAAACCAGTTGGAAAACGCCCAATGGTAGACCAAGAATGTGGTGGAAGAATAACGTTGGTTATGAATTGAGGGAAGTAGATTATACAGGGAATGATTGGAAAACGTTATCTCAGTTAAAGGATGTGTGGAGAGCTTATGTCCGCATTGTCATGAACCTAAGGGTTAGATAGTGCCAGTGAGTTAGTAATAAGAGCGCGGTGCAGAGAGGAAAGTGTAGAATGAGCATGATGTTCATTGCATAATTGCATTAACTTTCCAGTTGGGAGAATGATGTTGAAGAAGCATGATGATGATGATGATCATGAGGAGTTGGTGGCGATGTTGATAAGAAAGTAGTCACAAAGTGGCTGCTCTCTGTTCTGCTAACGTGTTTAAAAGCCATGTCTCACAAAGACTCTCACCCGGATAAGGGTGGGGATAAATACTGCGGCGACAGCACCCCTGACACAAGGTGTTCTTTAATTGTCTGCCCTTGTTTTTAACTTATTTCTTTATTCCACAATAGCAAAAAACACATCAAATTTGGTAACGCTACTCTTGGAAAAAATTACCACGTCTCTTATCACTGTTTTCTCATGTTGCTTAACCCATTCGCTTCAGTTTTAAACGCTCAATACATTTCCTAGCAAATGGATTTTAATCACCCTAAATCTGTTTTCAAACATTCAAAACGAACAAAATATAACGGTACTTGAGATCTCAATAAAGGTGAAGGCCAAAACACATTCCTCAACTATTCATAATTTTTAACAAAAAATTACCCTGCCAAGTGATGTACAAAACATTGCGAAATATATAACAGGCAGAGTTAATCGAGAGTAACTTGTCTTCTGAGTTGAGGGCCATTTAACAGCCTGCGTGTGTACCTCGTATTTTGAGGCTAATGGGTTAACACTAGAGAGAATGAGGTTATAGTCGGTTCAGTCATTTAGTTTCCAGGCGGCATCAAAGGCAACTGTTTCCATCTGGTTTAAAAAAAAAATCATTGCTACTGCCAGGTAGAGCCGGGGAGTTGTCGTTAGAGGCTTCCAAGACGCCGCTGAAAACAGTTGTCTGCCTGTAATGTCTTTGCATTTTTAAATGACATTTCCAAGTCTACTTCACGTGGATACAATATTGTTAACAGCGTTGCAACTTTTGTCTTTTGCAGTATCTTTAGTTGGTAAAAATATATTCTAGTGAATAAAACGTGATAAGGCCGCTTGATATGCTAACTACTTATGCATGCAGAATAGACCTACCTAACCACAAAGCAAAGCTCTTGTAAACTAAATGACAGCCGACTATAACTGTCTCCTTGTAAGGATAACTAACTAACTAACTAACTTACTTACTTACTTACTTACTTACTTACTTACTTACTTACTCACTGGCCCTGTCGAACCGTAGGTTCATGGCCGCACTGTCAAAGCTCTCCACATGCCCCTATGCTGAGCAAATGTTTTCCAATGATTCCCTCTATAATCTACTACCCTCAATTTCATGGTTAATTTTATTCTCCCATCTTATTCTTGGTTTACCAACTGGGCATTTTCCCTCTCGTTTTCTTATATCATCCCTTGTCTCTTTTTCATTTCCCATTCGTGCCACATACCCTGCCCATCGCAGTCTACGAGACTTATCTGTTCCTATTATATCTGATTTCCCATAAAGACCATGTAGCTCATTCTTGGTCTACAACTACTCATTTTACCTGTAGTTTTTCAACAGCATCATTCCATGTCCCTCTTTTTCCCCCCCCCATTCGTGCCACATACCCTGATCATCGCAGTATACGAGACTTAACTGTTCCTATTATATCGGGTTTCCTATAAAGTTAATGTATCCCACTTATTCGATATTTATCATCACTTTTCACTCAATGACAAATTTTCTCTTGACATTTAATTTCCCGCTGTTATGTAGTCTTCTCCATTTGCCTGTCTGCATTCATCTATCTCTTTTCCAATTTTTTTAATACCTCTGTTCTCAAAAACTCTTAATATTCTCGCCTCCATTAAAGTAAGAGTCCATGTTTCGCATCCATATAATATAACTGAGAGAATAACAGTTTTATAATTATCATAAGTAATGCCACGAGTGATTTCCAAATTATGGATAAATTCACGACTCACGAAGTGAGGAGTGAATTTATCTAGAAAATTTGGAAATCAAGAATGACATTTGTTAGGACTATTTAATAAATAAAATTAAGCTGTTTACTCACAAATCATTATTTAACTATAGTTATTTTAAAATATTTATATATTTAACGTAAACGGCGATGTTTGAAAACAAATGAGAAACGATAGGTACGCTTCATTTGCTTCTTTAGTTCGTCACTGCAAACAGATCATATTATTTACTGCTAAAGGAACGCAATATTGTAAGAATGCTCTCTAGTGGAGAAAAAATGAAACACATAAAAACTGTATATTAATTCATTTCTGATGTCCTATGATGTAAATATGACAATTATATTTTTCTGGACTATTACCTGGGAAAAAAATACATTCAAGAAAGTGCAAACAGTGGTTTCTTTTTTGGTGGTTGTAATCAATTGCTACAAATGTTTTAATATTAACTCCCGCATGCGGTATGTGTTGACATTCATGAACTATATATTACAATCTGCTAGCCGTGTTTCATTCACGAGCTCAGTCACTGTAAAATAATGCTATGACCTATTCAAAATGTTAAAAAGGAGGTGCTTTCATTATTATGATAAACTTTACACTGGTAAATTCTAGGCGAAACATGACTGTGATTGGTTGTAAAACAGAAATCATTGAAACGTGATTGGTCATTGAGTCCCATTTGGGGCATGGGTTAAATAGTCAGTTTAATGTTTTTTTAGAGCTGTCGGTTGCAGACTGCTGGAGTTGGAGTTCACAGAAGGCACGCAGATTCTCCTGAAGACGTCTACCGCAGCAGTCGATTAAACGTCGAGTTTTAATAAAACTGGAGCACGGCTAATGAGTCCTGAAGACCACCTTAAGAGCCGTGAAGGCCTACAATACTACATTTATTGTCTTGCAACGAAATAGAACATTACACATATTGAAATGAGATTGTTCTATTAATCATAATCGTTCACTTCTGCTATAAAGTACTAAAAGACAAGTGTCTTCTAGCTTCTAAGTTGCATTGAAATATGATGCAGCAATTAATTGTAATAAGTTATAATTTTTCCAAATGTTATTCTGAAATTATTGTACAGAAATGGACATTTCGATACTGGAATTACGTCTTACTGCGCATACTATACGCCATCGCGTCTCCATCTCGAGTGTCATCTTTATGAACAGTGCCAAATGCTTTCCTATCTATCCCTTCCCTACCTAGTGCGCACCCTGTGCTATCGCGCATTCCCCTCTCCCTGTGAACTCTCATAAATAGCTGTGTTTCGTAACATCAGGGGTCATCTACTTAGTCACCGCTGGATTCCGGTCAGAAGAGCTCAGGAGAGCTGGTTTTGTTTGTTTAGTCCAGTGAGCCAGGGAGGGGACGCCAGGACAGTATTTCCCCCAACCCGAGGCTGGACTTGAGTGATTGATCATGTATGTGTGTATGTAAGTTGATTTACATCATATTTTCTTTTTGTATAGATGATCAACTATAATTTCTTTTCTTTGTAAAGCGAATATTTATTTATTTATCTTTATATCATATCTGACTAAATTTTGACTCGCATTAAAAGCTTTAGTTGTGTTATTTTTCTTACTGAGGCCTATTCATTCAGTAGTTAGCATTAGTCACATGTCTAAGTCAAATTCCAAAAGCTTACTCAAGCGTGTGTTAGTTCCTTTATCCCAAAGCTTTCACGATTGTATTTTATAACTCCGTAAACATTACGTATTGGGATAATTGAGTAAAGAAAGTTTTATTCCTCTTTGCCTCTATGGGCCCGGGCAAAGATGTCACAATTTGGACAATCTATGCTTTCCAATCAATAATAGTTATCAACAATAGGGCACATTCGTAAAGGGCCTAATAAGGTGGGATTTATTGGTATCTTACAGCCTTTTAGAGATGCTATTAAATTATTTTAGCAAGAATTATTAAGACACAAATTCACAGTCTCAGCATAATAAGACCAAAAGACATATAATCGTAGCGGTTTGATCCAGCACCTATACGGTGCAAATTCTGGTAGCATTGAGCGTGGTTGCGTCGGTGCAAATAATGGTAGCAGTCAGCGTGGTTATAACTGCACATTATTATAAATATAATGAAATTGAGACATCTGTAATTTTAAAGAACATACATTGGGATGCATCCATGAAGGTCAGGTGCCTAGATCGATCTGTTAAAATTTTCTTTTCGTCTTCAAATGTTATCTTTTGTCAAGCAACTGTCAATAGAAGTTCATATTTTTAGATTTGACAACAAAATCGCGACTGGTGCCATGATTTGCAAATAAAACAACTGATTGCTTCAGATTGTGATGTGTTTTGACAAGAAAGGAACACATTTAAGATGAGTCGTGTATGTGTATGTACCATAGAGTTTTACTAGGAATTAACTCCAATGCAAAATTGGCATCTCTAAACAACACATGTACACAATATGAATAATGAAAACAGTACACAATATACAGGCTGTGTCTGAATTCCGATTACATACTTTTAGGACACGTAGTGGAGACCAAGACGGTTACGTTTAGCATAGGAACTCATGTCCCGAATCGTACATTTTTCCCCTTAACATGTAAAATACCGCAACACACATTGTTCTCTCTCTCTCTCTCTCTCTCTCTCTCTCTCTCTCTCTCTGTCTCTATCTCTCTCTGTCTCTATCTCTCTCTGTCTCTATCTCTCTCTGTCTCTATCTCTCTCTGTCTCTATCTCTCTCTGTCTCTATCTCTCTCTGCTCTCTCTCTCTGTCTCTATCTCTCTCTGTCTCTATCTCTCTCTGTCTCTCTCTCTCTCTCTGTCTCTATCTCTCTCTGTCTCTGTCTCTATCTCTCTCTGTCTCTATCTCTCTCTGTCTCTATCTCTCTCTGTCTCCATCTCTCTATTTCTATCTCTCTCTATCTCTCTCTATCTTTCTATCTCTCTCTATCTCTCTACCCATCTCTATCTATTTCTCTATTTCTCTCTATCTCTTTCTCTATTTTTCTCTATATCTCTTTCTCTCTCTATCTCTCTCTTTCTTCCCCTCTCTCTCTCTTTCTCTCCCTCCCTTTCTCTCTCTCTATCTGTATCTATCTGTATCTCTCTATTTCTCTCTTCTCTCTCTATCTCTCTCTCTCTCTGTCTCTATCTCTCTCTCTCTCTTTCTATCTCTCTCTCTATCTTTCATCTCTCTCTTACTCTCTCTTTCTCTATTTTTCTCTAGCTCTTTCTCTATATCTCTTTCTCTCTCTATATATCTATTTCTCTCTCTCTATCTCTCTTTCTCCCCCTCTCTCTTTTCTCTCCCCTCCCTTTCTCTCTCTCCCTCTTCTCTCTCCCTCTCTTTCTCTCTCTCTCTATCTGTATCTCTCTATCTCTCTATTTCTCTCTTCTCTCTCTATCTCTATCTCCCTCTATCTCTATCTCCCTCTATCTCTATCTATCTCTATCTCTCTATCTCTCTCTATCTCTATCTCTCTCTGTCTCTATCTCTCTCTCTGTCTGTATCTCTCTCTACCTCTATCTCTCTATTTCTATATATCTCTCTCTCGCTCTCTCTATTTCTCTCTATCTATTTCTCTCTATCCTTTTCTCTATATCTCTTTCTCTCTATATATATCTCACTCTCATTCTCTCTCTCTCCCTCCCTCTCTCTCTCTCTCTCTCTCTCTCTCTCTCTCTCTCTCTGTCTCTCTCATGATGTCTGCTGCTTGTTGTCTTGGTGCTCAAGAAGAGCTTGATGTGAACCACCATCTACGTCACCACAGACTCCCCATACCTCCGTAACCATGTTCTGGTACACGATCACCAATCCTTGGTCCAGCAACATCCGTAGCAGCCATAACCTGTACCGGTAATATTAAAATATATATGTAGTCAATATGCCCATTTCACCAATTAATGTTTTAAAATGTTCAACAAGTGTTTTGCTCTACAGCCAAGCTGTCATTCTCAAGGACCAAGATCTGGTCTTGAGAAAGTACCGCTTGGCTGTAGCAACTTGTTGACCATTTTAAAACATTATTTGGTGAAATGGGCATATTGACTACATATATATTTTAATATTATATCACCAAGAAGATCACTTGTGTATTAAATACACTGTACCGGTAGATCTTCATCGGATGCTACAGGGGTCTCGTAAATCAGGGATTTAATGTGATTCCACAGGCAGTAGTCTAACGGGGACAAGTTGGGAGAATCTGCAGGGTCTTTGGCGCCGAAAATGTGGGAGAGTTGAATTGTGTTGTGGTATTTTGCATACATGAAGCGGGAAAAGAGTACGTTATTTTAAAATATTTATATATTTAATTAAACGGCGATGTTTGAAAACAAATCAGATATGTGTGTTTTTTTTATTCACAGCAACTTGAGCATATTAGTTATTGCCAAATAGGATCGCAATATTGTAAGAATTCACTCTAATGGAGAAAACATAAACACGATCGAAACTGTAGGTTATAAACAAAATTATAGGTGAGAGGTTTATTTTTTAGCATATAACTCGGTAGAATCATTATTTAAAAACACAATTAAATGCGAACACCAATTATCAAATGGAATCAGTTCATCATTTGCTATAATTCAATGTATTTTTGGTGAGATTCCCCACAAAAAGTCACGGCCAAAATAATGCCTCTGATGCTCTGAGCAGTTTCAGAATCTTAAATAGGGGAACCTTCCTATATACACAAAAGCAGGCGCTGGTTAAGAGAATTCGATAAAAGAGGCGAGGTGAATTGAAAACACCCACTGTCATTGGTTGTAAAACAAAGTTCATGAAACGTTATTAATCATTGACCTTCATTTGGGGCATTAGTTAAATAGCCAATAAGTACTTCCCCGAGTGAGTTCCCAGTTATCGAGTAAATTCATCACGACTCACACAGTGACTCGTGAATTTGGAAATCAAGAGTGGCATTTGTTAGGACTATTTAACGAATAAAATTAGGCTGTTTACTCACAAACCATTATTTAAATATAGTTATTTTTAAATATGTATATATTTAACGTAAACGGCTATGTTAGAAAAGAAATGAGAAACGTTTGTTATGTTATATTTGTTCATCACTGCAGCCAGATCATATTAACTTATGTATTGCCAAATCGGATCGCAATATTGTAAAAATGCACCCTAGTGGAGAAAAAATGAAATACATCAAACTGTTTATAACCAACATTGTTGGTTATTAATTAATTTCTGATGTCCTATCATGTAAATATGTCAATTATATTTTTCTGGAACGTTATTACCTGGGAAATAATACGTTTCTTTTTATTATGGTATAGTCAATTGCTACAACTTTTTTCTATTATATCTCGCAAGCAGTATCTGGTTACATTCGTGCACTATATATATATACACACATACAATCTGGTAGCCACATGCATTGTAGGATTCTTACACCTTAATATACAAATTACTATATTCAACGCATTTCTTACAGAGTCGGTCACTGCAAAATAATGCTATGACTAGTTTAGAATATTAAAAAGGAAGTGCTTTCTTACGATCTTGGGCATCTTCAATGGTTAGTCCTCTTGCTTGCATTAATGTCTTCATGTTTTCCTTCCATGTTAACTTTGGTCTCCCTCTTTTCTTCTTTCTGGTCGGATTCCATTGATATACTGTAGTTGATTTGGTCATCGCTCTCCTTCCATTCTTAAAACATGTCCTAACCACTTTAATTCCTTCTCCTCAATTCTTTCAATTATGCTTTTCTCTGTTTCCATTATGTTTCTAATTTCCTTATTTGTGCTCAAGATCGTAGACTTTGGAGGTTTGGCACGGAAAGACGGCAGCAGCTGTAAAAACCCGAAGATAGGATAGGAGGAGTGCTTTCTTTAATATCATAAATTTAAGTGTTAAATATCGGGCAAAACACGACTGTGATTGGTTGTAAAACCAAATTCATTGAAACGTGATGGTCATTGATTCCCATTTGGGGCATTAGTTAAATAGCCAATATAATTTCCTACAACTCCAATGTGGACAGGGCGCAATTGCAAGGTCTAGTTTTATTAATAATTTTCAATATATCATTGTACAATGGCAATCAAATTTAACCACAGAGTTTAAAGTTGGCAGTACGATTCTAAATACCATACTGTTTGCAGACGATCAGACAATCCTTAGCTCTTCAGAAGACAATTTACAAATAGCAGCATATAAATTAAACGAAATAGCAAATAAATTCAATATGACAATCTCTGAAAGTAAATCGAAAGTAATGGCATTCAACGGAAAAGACCATATGAGGTGTAAAATCAGTATTAATAACAGTATAATACAACAGGTGAACAATTTTAATTATTTAGGATGCAATGTATCATACAGCCAGAAGGAAGATATTAATATAAAATTAAATAGATTTTACAGAATGTGTGGCACTATAAGACGGACACTGAAAAATAAAACTTTGAGGAGCACACAACTAAAATTTTACAAAATTATGGCAGTGCCTGTCTTAACATATACAAGTGAAAATTGGACTCTTAACCGTTCAGACAGAAGGAAAATAGAAACTGCAGAAATGAAGTCCCTACGTTCAGCAGCAGGTGTGACAATTTTGGACAAGAAAAGAAGTGAGGATATTAGGAATGACTTAAATATTTTCAATTTAACAAATAGAATTGACAACATGAGAAACAACTGGTATGGACATGTCAAGAGAATGCCTACAGATAGAATCCCTCAGCTGTTACTAAAGTACAAACCAATAGGACATAGAAATGTTGGACGCCCATTTACTAGATGGGAGGATTCATTAAATCCCACTTGATGTGAAAACAGGTCAAAAGGCCTAATTTCATGAAGCAGAAGAAGAATATTGTTGTTAGGATTTGTCTTGAATTAGATAAGAGTAGGATTTGTTATATGAGAATATCCATCCATCCATAGTAATTATGCCCGAATGCAGGTCCTTCACTGAAATCATAGTATTTTGATGCTATGCTTGCAGCTTTACTAGGGAAATCTAGGTGTGGTAGCTTCCCGTTGCTTTCCATGCCGGTGAAGGATGATAATGATAAGGATGATGATGATAGCCATATGATTTCGGGGACCGTTTGGGCCTTAAAGTTTTCCTGACATTTGTCTTACAGGTGAAGAAAAACCCCGATAAAAACCTCACCCAGAAAAATAGCCCCGACCGGGGAGCGAACCCGTGACAAGGCAGCACGCTACCTCGAGACCACAGCGGTGGACTATGAGAATATAGCATCCCGTAAATATACAAGTAAAACGAGTCATACTTGTGGGCAATGAACTCATGTACTTTAGCTTTGAATGTAACAGAAATGTATGGGAATGACAACATATAATTACTTTTATTTCCTTGCTACGTCATTGGATAATAATGCAATAGAAGCGCAAAATAATCAGAAAAAAGTATAATAATTCTGCAATAATGCTAATATATGTGAAAGTGTAATTTGAAATATGTAATGTTATACCAAATATTGTGGAATATCCTAAAACAAAAAGGCCTCCCTATTCAGATTATAGAAACTGTTAAGAGCTTGTACTATGGAACAAATATTTGTATCGACCCACAGCTGACTAAAAATAAGACATTTTTTCAAATAAACAAGGAGCACGACAAGGGTGTTCACTCTCACCTATATTATTTAATATTTATATGGACGATATCCTAAAAGAATGGAAGAAGGTTTTAACTAATGAAGGAATATTAATTGATAATAAAGATAAAATAAATGCTTTATTATTCGCTGACGATGTTGTACTTTTAGCAGAATCTGAAAATGAGCTTCAAATGTTAGCATATAAATTTAAATTAATAACCAATAGATATAATTGTAAAATATCAATAAGTAAGTCAAAAGTAATGGCATTTATTGGTAAATATGGAATTAGATCAAAAATGGTACTGGATAACAAAATAATAGAACAAGTATCACATTTCCAATATTTAGGATGTGATATAACTTACAGAGAAAATAAATGTATAGAAAATAAAGTAAATAAATTTCAGGCTATTTGTGGAACCATAAAAAGAACCTTAGGTCGGAAAACAAGGAAAGATACGAAACTTAAATTATATAAAACAATGGCTGTTCCTTTGTTGTTGTATGGAAGTGAAAATTGGATAATGAAATCAAGGGATAAACGCAGGATACAGACTGCGGAAATGCTGTTTTTACGTAATGTGAAAGGATGCACAAGAGCGAATAGAATAAGGAATGAAACTATAAGAGAAGAATCAAATATATATAAAATTGAAGATAAAATCAGCGAAAATAATAAGAAATGGACATAACACTTAATGAGAATGAACAACGAAAGAATACCAAAAAGAACCTTCCTGTATAATCCCAGAGGAACAAGAGATGTTGGCCGACCACGCAGAAGATGGACTCCACTTTTAACTTCGCCGGAACAGGCTGCATAGCCTAAACCTTGTAGTAGAAGAAGAAGATACCAAATATGTAATAAAATATATAATTTAAGTACAACATTACAAACCGGTATGCATCTCTTCAACATTTACCTTTTAATCGTGCATAAATATGTATCTGGATTCACTTTCCAATGTTCATTCCCAACACAGACAATAAAAGTAAACCCTACAAACGGTGTTTTTTTTTATGTTCAAAACAGAACAAAATAAATGAAACTACATTTCAGTGTAAAAAGTGTGAAGTTCCACCTCATGTCCCAGAATATTTCAAGATTTACCACACCAAAAGGTCATTTTAGACGAGTACAATTATTTAGAAACCTTCTCTAAAATTTGTAAAGAAAAATATTTTTTAAGTTCCATTCTATGTGCATTTTTGTGTTTGCATATAAAGAGCATGGACACCTTTTGTCTTCTGTAGCAATTTAAATCTGAGTGGAGGGGGGGAATTGGCAGGCATTTAAATAAGAGGTCCATAAATCCATTGTAATTCTGCCCGAAAGCAGGTCCTTCACTGTAATCATAGCATTTTCATGCTATGCTTGCAGTTTTACTAGGGAATTGTAGATGTGGTAGCTTCCCGTTGCTTTCCACACCGGTGAAGGATGATGATGATGATAATGATAAGGATGATGATAATGGCCATATGATTTCGGGGACCGTTTGGGCCTTAAAGTTTTCCTGACATTTGTCTTACAGGTGAGGAAAAACCCCGATAAAAACCTTACCCAGAAAAACTGCCCCGACCGGGGATCTAACCCGGTCCCGCTGCGTGACAAGGCAGCACGCTACCTCGAAACCATGCGGTGTACAATAAGAGGTCATTGGGTAAATTATGCAGCGGATGATTGGAAAACAATAGCTCGATATAGGAACATGTGGAGAGCTTATGTTAGCGCGACCATGAACCTCCGGGTTCGATAGAGCCAGAGAGTTAGTTTATTAATTAGTTATTATTGAAACTCATATTAATTAAGGCAGAAACACGAATCGTGTGATGGTTTCAGATTTATTCGTTTGTGTCGAAAGAATGAGATTATTTTACCATATCGTTATTATTTAGGTTTCGCTGTAATTTAATTACTCAACTCCAACGTGTTTTAAGTTTTAATACTCATTTTCTAATTTTTTTAAAAACATTTGTTAATTAATATTTTCTCGACACTTTTCACAATTCGATGACTAAATTGTGCCTGTTCATATTTAAAACTTACGAATAGTTCAATTTCAATGTAGTAGTACTTTATTAGACTAAATTAAGATATATACAATGTTATTTACAAATATGGGTCGCACGGGCAGCAAGCCGTACGTGCTGTTGACAGTCTGCATCGATATAATTTCTATTCTATAGTAAATCTGACAAGTTCAGAAATTTAATTATTTGGGATATCATTTAGGAAATGACAGAAATTTAGATAAACACACTAAAATACGATTCAATTACGTATGTGGCACAATTAAACGTACTTTATTAAATAAAAATAGAAAAGGAACTATTTTCAAATTTTACAAAGTATTGGCAGTTCCATCTCTTATCTATGGATGTGAAACCTGGACGTTAACAAAGGCAGATAGTAAACAAATAGAGGCTGCAGAAACGAAGATGTTGGGAGCAATAGCAGGATACCAAAGGACCGATAAAAATAAAAACGAAGATATAATAACAGAACTTAATATATTTAATCTCTGTGAAAGAATAAAATATTATCAAAATGCTTACCTTCAGCACGTATTACGAATGAATGAACAGCGCATACCAAAAAGAATGTATAATTATAAACCAAAAGGGAGAAGATTGTTGGGAAGACCATTGAAGAGATGGAAGGACCAATTCGACCTGTAATGAGAGCGCAACAGGCCATTGGGCTTAATCCTTGTTGTCGATGATGATAGTAAATCAGACTGTGGGCAGATCTTTCACTGTAATCATAGCATTTTCATGCTATGCTTGCAGCTTTACTAGGGAATTATAGGTGTGATAACTTCCTGTTCCTTTCCGCACCGGTGAAGGATGATGATGATGATGATAATGATGATGGCCGGATGAATTTCGGGGACCGTTGGGCTCTAAACTTCCTGACATTTGTCTTACAGGTGAGGAAAAACCCCTAAAAGAAACCTCACCCAGGAGTGTTTCCCGACCAAGAATCGAACCCGAACTTGCTGCGTGACAAGGCAGCACGCTACTTCCAGACCACAACAGTGGACATCAATGTCTAGCAATAATAATAATAATAATAATAATAATAATAATAATAATACCACAACGGTGGACATCAATGTCTAATAATCCGTCCATAGTAATTCTGCCTGAAGGCAGGTCCTTCACTGCAATCATAGCATTTTCATGCTATGCTTGCAGCTTTACTAGGGAATTGTAGGTGTGGTAGCTTCCCGTTGCTTTCCACACCAGTGAAGGATGATGATGATGATAATGATAAGGATGGTGATGATGGCCATATGATTTCGGGGATCCTTTGGGCCTTAAAGTTTTCCTGACATTTGTCTTACAGGTAAGGAAAAACCTCGATAAATACCTCACCCAGAAAAACTGCCCCGACCGGGATTCGAACCCGGGCCCGCTGCGTGACAAGGCAGCACGCTACCTCGAGACCACAGCGGTGGACTGTCTAATAATAATAATAATAATAATAATAATAATAATAATAATAATAATAATAATAATAATAAATAAAAACACAATAGATTACTATACAATGTTATTAGGTATTAATGATATTACACTTTGTTTACATATTTATTTATTCACGAATGAGTGTTGCTTTTATTTTCCGCGTCTTGTCCAGAAATTTACTCTCGTTTATGCAATTCCCTATGTTTACCACTAATTCGTACTATGCCAATCTTTCACGATTTGAATTTAGAAATATTTATGTTAACAACTGACGGCTCCAATATTCTAAATCGTTACATTTTCCTAATGTATGTATTTCGTCTTCAAAGCTCCCGCATATTAAATATATTCGCATATCGTTATTGCCGATAATTTTTAGAAATATCCATGCCCCCAACCTAAACCAAGCCGGTCCCGATCTCTCTTTAAATCCTAGATTGAATATATGTGATTATTTTCACCAAATTTTGTTTTAGATCTCTTTATTGAACACAGCGAACATTTTCCCGTACATTCAGCGAAAATATCTTGCTGATTTACATATAAGTACCGCCTCCTTACTTTTCTCCACACATTTTTACGATTTTCAGTCCTTTTTTCCCATACCCAACCCATCCCAATCTTTTGGAGTTCTCTCCTAGCCTCATCTGACCAGAATTTCGCATCTATGTTCCTAATTTGGTGGTCATAGCAAATTGCTCTAAGCATTGTTCACCTTGTATTAGTCTAAATAATGCCATTTTAGACCATAAAAACACGTATAAACTAGATTGTGTTAAGAGTAATAGGAAGACGTGTGACCAGTGATGTCACCGGACCTGTAACAAGCATTGCACAGTGACGAGAAGAAACAAAGAAATGCTAGGATGATGATAACTAAAGAGGAGGGGCGACCAGCTGAATCTATATCAAGTGTCGTGACGTCACGGCTACTCAACCCGAGGAGAAGCTTTTCTTTTTTTTTTATTTTCTGCTTCTTTCAACTTTTTTCTTCTTCCTCAGCACCACGGTCAATATGGTAGAGTGTGCCAAAGTACATGCAACAATGCCTCAAAAATCCCATGTCATTTAAATCAAAAATAAATAAATTTCTTATAAGTTACAAATATTAACTTCGATCTAGAATATCTAGGACGCTAAAATAAATTCTTAGTTAAGAAGGAGAATTTGTCTATATAATTTATATTCAATACCTTCACTTGTTTACTATACCTCTTCCGAGCTAAGTTCCAGTTGTGGTGTAAACAAAGCAGATGTAAGACTGCATTTTCATTGGTTAAATAACGATTTTACCATCAGGTGTGTAAAAAATATAGATCCCTCTTTAACACTCGAAATAGAGAAAATTAAAAAAATATATTATCTAGCACATGCTAGGACTATATAGAAGAATTAAAAAATACATATTTACAATTGTAATGGATTCAATGAGCGTTCTTAAGCGTGCACAATGCAGAACATGTTGTAATTTCAGTTGTTTAAAATGTCGCTCTAGTATAATAATTAAAAGACATTGCAAAACAAAGTATTTGAAAAGCGGAGAGAAGTAAACTATTTTGAATGTTTTCAAAGAGTTTAGTGAAAAATATCCTACATTAGCCATTGTGGATGTGGTGAAAATAGCAGCAGAATTTACAGTTGAGTCAGCATGGAGCAAAAATTCTGCTCATAATGAAATCTTAAATAAAGGAAATATATAGACATCACGTAAAATGCGTAAATATCATGGCGCATAAATTCAGCTCATAATTAAATTGTAAATAAAGGAAATCTGTAGACATTACGGAAAATGCGTAAACACCATGACACATAAATTCTGCTCATAATGAAACAGTAAGTAAAGGAAATCTATAGACATCACGGAAAATGCGTAAATCATGGCGCATAAATTCTGTTCATAATAAAATTGTAAATAAAGGATATCTATAGACATTACGGAAAATGCGTAAACATCATGGCACATAAATTCTGCTGATAATGAAATTGTAAATAAAGGGAATCTATAGACATTACGGAAAATGCGTAAACATCATGGCGCATAAATTCTACTCATAATGAAATTGTAAATAAAGGGAATCTATAGACATCACGGAAAATGCGTAAATATCATGGCGGATAAATTCTGCTGAGAATGAAATTGTAAATAAAGGGAATCTATAGACATCACGGAAAATGCGTAAACACCATGACACATAAATTCTGCTCATAATGAAACAGTAAGTAAAGGAAATCTATAGACATCACGGAAAATGCGTAAATCATAGAGCATAAATTCTGCTCATAATAAAATTGTAAATAAAGGATATATATAGACATTACGGAAAATGCGTAAACATCATGGCGCATAAATTCTGCTCATAATGAAATTGTAAATAAAGGGAACCTATAGACACTACGGAAAATGCGTTACAATCCTGGGCAGGATACAATAACACTTCTGCTATGAGAATGAAAATGTAACATACAAAGGGACTCTATAGACATCACACGGAAATGCGTGTAAACAATCATGGCACATACATTATGCTCATAATGGAAACAGTAAGTAAAAGGAATCTATAGAACATTGCACGGAAACTGCGTAAACATAATGGACAACATAAAATCCTGCTCCTAAGCACAACAGTAAGTAAAGGGAATGGAATCTCACTAGACCTCACGGAAAATGCGTCGTCGTAAATATCATGGCGGATAAATTCTGCTGATAATGAAATTGTAAATAAAGGGAATCTATAGACATCACGGAAAATGCGTAAACATAATGGCACATAAATCC
The DNA here is from genome assembly GCA_030220185.1 of Diploptera punctata. Classification (NCBI taxonomy): domain Eukaryota; kingdom Metazoa; phylum Arthropoda; class Insecta; order Blattodea; family Blaberidae; genus Diploptera; species Diploptera punctata. The sequence goes on from JASPKZ010007262.1 coordinate 1,111,433, forward strand.
TGCTCATAATGTAACAGTAGGCCTAAGTAAAGGGAATCTATAGACATCACGGAAAATGCGTAAATATCATGGCGGATAAATTCTGCTGATAATGAAATTGTAAATAAAGGGAATCTATAGACATCACGGAAAATGCGTAAACATCATGACGCATAAATTCTGCTGATAATGAAACTGTAAATAAAGGATATCTATAGACATTACGGAAAATGCGTAAATATCTGATTACGTAGGCCCATATATAATTTTTGTCATAAATAAATAAATAAATAAGAAATGGAAGTTCCTAATTATTGGTACCATTTTACCTTGTATTCAGTCTTATTTCCCGTAAAATACGATGTTGCCTAACAACAATATTTCTATCGATGACAGTTCCTTACACAATTCAATCATATGGCGGGTAAAAGTAGCACCACTGGATGGCGAAGTAATACCTTATTGAAGTTTGTTTATAGTAGAACTGGAAGTTAGCTCGGAATTCGTATATGAAATAAATTTTAAGTAAACGTCGAAGATTTATTGATATCATTTCTGATCAGTACCATCGCTCGTTAACTTTTAAAATTACTACAGTAATTGAGTTTTCCAAGTTTTATTCATTTGTTGTCGAAACTGGCGTCACTTTTGGGAAATCTTTTATTATTATTATTATTATTATTATTATTATTATTATTATATTATTATTATATTATTATTATATTATTATTATATTATTATTATATTATTATTATTATTAGATTGATATAATAATAAAATAAAAATAACATTTATAATGCACTTGTTAAAAACAGAACAAAATAAGACTTGGCATTTGAAACTAAAGATCATTTATATAAATCATTACATTCAACAGAAATTGACTTCTGGTGACGACGCAGTCTCGGTGGACACGTGGTTAATGGGCGCGGCTGTCCTGACTGGGATCTCAAGTTCGAATCCTAGCGTTTCCGGAGGGATATTAGTAGTGGCCCACACCGGTATTTTCGGGTTTTTCTCAGGGAGCTCCCGTTTTCCGAATTTCACCCCACCAACAGTCTCCACTCCTGTTTCCTCCTCCATCATGCCATCTCATCTCCATTGATTCATTTAATTAAATTTAGAATTAATATCAGAAAACTACTGGATGTTGAGCAGGCAAGCAGCACTGTTGACAGCGTTTCACTCATTGGATGTGTACGTTAAGCTTTGGTACGTGTTTGCTCCACGTGCCGGCACCGGGTTTCATTTTCTCTCTTCTCTTCACTATCATTCCTCATACAGCACACTTTACACTACACAAACACACAAACATGCATTCATCCTACACCTCTCTGTATACAAAACAATAATACATCAACTACGTGAAGTTGTTTGCCGAAGTGGTGTGTTAATTGAAAATAAAATTCTTTAACGCCATCTGTCCGCCCAGTGAGGAACCCGAAGCTCGTACAGTCCAGTGGGTGGAATTAGAAATACATATAGTCTGACCAACGGATCTTTGCCCCCGTAAGATATGAGAACTAAACATTAATTAATTTTCTGCCTCGATAAATAATTTCCCTACCTGCATTCCTATCTCTCTCTTTACTTTCCCCCTCCCAATACTCACACTTTTGAGCCTTCTTGGGGGACAAGTTATTTGCACTTGCAGTCCAGTGATGTCAACTCAACATGAACACTATAGCTCGGAGAGGTGAAAGAATAACACTGGTCATCATGATTTTGTCTCATGAGTACCAATAGTTGTACTTAATGCAGTTTTTTTATCGTGTTTTCAAATACATATTCGGAATTTCTCCATCGCCCACAGTTTTTTATTTAAATTACAGTTAATATATTTAAATAATTATTTGTTTAATAAACATTTTTCGTCCATTTGTCCATTGTAAAATAAAACCAAATGAGCTAACTCAAATGGTTTCAGCTATGGAAAAGAGATATCAAGGCAAATGGAATCCTAATATGCTGGCCGATTACACTGAGCAACAAAAAATAAACTTTTTTTTTTTGCCTCAGAAAGAAAAATATGTGATTCTGATAGTATTTTTTCTCCTGAATTCAAATATGATATCGGGTTTTCTCCATCACGCAAGGTTTCCGAGAGACGCAAACACTTTAATATGTTCTACATTCGTAACTAATATCCGAAGATTCGGACTCACCTAGAAAGTAAGAAATGATGATACATACATTATATATAATAGAGTATTGCATGTTGCGAGAATTGAAAACGTTTCACCCTTTGGTCATAAAATCTGAACTCATTCGCAAAACCTCACTTCCAATACAGTAAATATTACAGTCTTATTGTTAAAATTAAAATATAAAATTATGGAATATTCACCTGAAAGGTCCGTCTCCTCAACTTAATTAGTTATTTAACTGTAGCGCTTATGGGACTTGTCCCATCATCGGCAGGAGACGGACTTTTCAGGTGAATATTCCATAATTGTATATTTTAATTTTGAATAATACCTCAACGGAACACATCACGAATCTTGTTGTTAGTTTTGTTACTTTGTTAATTTATTTTGTTAAGATGTAACCATTAAAACACGTTTCTGGATAAAAAATCATTAGGATTTGGGTTCGACTCGTAGATAAATATTGTGGACGTTAAATCAACTAAACAAACTGCGTGTTGTATTTCAATACAAGCCTATCTTCTCATGTTAACTGAAACAGTAAAAGAGTATAAATTCCGTTCTTTTCTTGCATCGGTAGGTTAAGTGTCACAGCGGTTTCCTTAAACCGCTCGATTCTCCATTCATGTACTTCATTACTCTCTGTTCTTTCAACTTTGACATTCACTTCAACTGCTTCACGTTAAGTGATTCCAAGAATAGCATAATTTCGTACAGTGTCTCCCAAAATTTCAAATGTTCCATTTTTTCAACATTTTTTTGGTATAATTTGATATTTATATTATCATTTTGCCTGTTCAGAACCACGTTGTTCTAAGTCCATTTTGGCTATTGTGTGCCACCGTGCCATCTGTGCATATTTTATCGGACAGCCAGCGTCATGTTGGCCAATGTGATAACACATGTTCTCGCTAGAGCCAATTGTCAACATAAGGGGATTCTATCCTGGTAGTCCACCTACATTTGTGGGAAAGTTAGGGTGAGAAAAGGAGCAAGTTAGTGTTAGATGGGTAAGTTAGTGTTAGTTTGGGCAACTTAGGATGAGAAAATGAACAAGTTAGTATACTAAATTAGTTTATCGTTCGCTTGTTTATTAGCGGATTTTTGTGATAAGTTGGCTACATACTGTGCAGTTCTGGCTTCTTTAGCCGTATTTAAGGGACCTACAGTGTATGGTGCGGTAAGAGGGAGGGCGATTTGCAGGTAGCCACTAACTACCCTCTGTTTAGAAAACATGTTGCGTTTTCTTGTTTACTAGTTCTGTGTTAGTGAACATTTTTGTTGTGTAGTAAGTTTAGAGTGTTCATTATAAGATAGTGTTGCTTTTATGACAATTTATTTTATTGATAATAGCAATGATGATAATAATAATAATAATAATAATAATAATAATTAATAATAATAATAATAATAATAATAAGAAGAAGAAGAATAAAGTGTTTTTGGCATGGCTACTAGTTCTATTCTCTACTCGGCAATGCTCCCTCCTGCCACGCGTCGTTGGTTTCATCGAATGGCTACAGTTATCAGAACTGGACTATATTTTACATTGAAAATATACTGATTTTAGGCTACTTTGAGCTCAACTTCTCACTTCATTTTTAGACACTTTTTACGTTTGTTTTGGGAAAAAATGAACATATATATTTCTCTCGGGCAATTATTTACACACTTCATTGATATATTGTCTGTTTCTCCATTTTTTAATTTAAATTTATGTATGTGGCATAGTAGCATAAATTCCTCTCCATTTTTTAAATTTTCATAAGAGGTATTTATAACAATAGCACTGTTTTGAGGAAAGCGGTTTAATACTTTCTGAAAAATGTACAATTGTGTCTGTGAAACTGATACAGAAGAGAAGTTAGAATATCATCACCATCATCATCATCATAGTACATTCACAAATTTAGGCCATTTGTTGACCTGTTTCGGCCTCAAGAGAAACACCATCCAGAAATATTTTGAGTGGCGTCCTGGTCTTTTTCTGCCTACAAGTTGATATCTTAACATTTGTTTGGGTATCTTGTGATCTTCCATTCGATGAACATGTTGCATCCATCTTGACTTATAATCATAAATTTATTTTCTAAAGGTTCCATGTGTAATTCCTCTAAGATGTCTTCATTTTTTTTTGTGATCTAGTAGTGTGTATCCTGCAGTCCTCCGAAGATATCTCATTTCAGCAGATCTAAGTCTGTGTATATCCTTCTGTTTCAACGTTCATACTTCGCTACCATACAAAAGAGTTGGAAGAGCCAGTGTTTTATACACTTTTAGTCTTGAATATTTTTGGACTAACTGTGGCTTGAAGATAGAATAGTTAGAATATCACGAACAACATAAAAGTATTTTTAAGTGGAGTTAGAACAACCTGGTTCTAAGGAGATGATTCATCATAAGAAATGACACGAGTGATTTCCAATTTATGTAGAGGATTTGGAAATTAAGAGTGGCATTTGTTAGTACTATTTAACGAATGAAATTAAGCTGTTCATTCACAAATCATTATTTAAATATAATTGTATTAACATATTTACATATTTAATGTAAACGGCGATGTTCGAACATAAATTAGAAATGTTTGGATATGTTTAATTTGTTCATCACTGCAAATTGATCATATTATTTATTGCCAAATAGGATCGCAATATTGTAAGAATGCACCCTAGTGGGGAAAAAAATGAAACGCATCGAACTGTATACTATAACCAACATTATAGCCTATTAATTATTTTTTAGGAAACAACTCAGCAAAATCAGTATTTAAAAAACACAATTATTGGCCCACAATTATCAAATGTGTAGGTCGAACATTTTGCAAAAAGGCCCATCACAATCGCATGAATGGTATGGCAGCGAATAAGGGACAAACAGACATTCATATATATAATTCTAGTTATAATCGATTAACTTCTAGGTTTACCGATCCCATACTGGCCGAAATTCCACGCGAAAATTTCTTCCTCCATGAAGACTCGAATCACCGCAAAACCCATAGCTCTGCGCCAAAGTATCTTGCCTTGGCCACCTGGTTACGGCGCCTTTATTTTCGAACATCGCCGTTTATATCATCATCATCATCATTTTCAAGATATGGGCCTGTTGGCCCGTTCCGCTCCCCGGTGCACTATATGCAGCAGGTGCAGGTCGTCTTTCCAACGACGTTTTGGTCTTCTTACATTTCTTCGGCCTAGAGGCCTATAATGAAGCAGCTGTTTTGATAAACGATTATTTGGCATTCTTTGTATATGTTCAAACCAATTACGTTTATTTCTGTGTATTCTCTCGTTTATATTATATATTTGTAGTTCATCTCTTATATCTTGACTTCTCTTTTGATCTCTTAGAGATACACCTGCAACTGATCTGAGAAATCTCATTTCTATTGTCTCAATTTTATTTTTATCAGAGATCGTTAAAGGTCAAGTCTCAGACCCGTATGTTAACGTTGGAACGGTTACTGTTTCGTTTACATTAAATACGTAAATATGTAAATATTTTAATACAGTTAGTTATATTCAAATAATGATTTGTGAGTACGCAGCTTAATTTTATTCGTTAAATAGTACTAACATATGCCACTCTTGATTTCCTAATCCTCTACATAAATTGGAAAACACTCATGGCATTTCTTATGATAAATCGCGTGCTTAGAACCAGGTTGTTCTAACACCACTTTTAAAAAAATCCTTTTATGTGTTCGTGATATTCTAACTTATTTTCTGTATCAGTTTCACACAGACACAATTGTACATTTTTTCAGAAAGTATTAAACCGCTTTCCTCAAAACAGTGCTATTGTTGTAGATATGTGTAGTATCCAAAACTTAACTAGACCAATTTAGTTACTCTTGTTTTCCTCTAGATGTCAGCAAGTAACATATAGTTAATACATCCCCTCGAGGAGACTTCTAGTAATTAACTAAAGTATTACCTTGATGGAAGAAGATTGGTTAAATTTTGCTCAAAGGCTTTTTATTCAGGCTTGAGGTTCTTTTACCAGTCTGAAAATCTTCCGACTCGGGACCCACGGTTTAAATCCCAAATGCCGGAGAGCTTGTCCCTCGGATTTTTCCATCCTAAAACACATTGACCCCGACCGGGTTTCAACCTGCGACCCTCAGAACAAGAGGCAAGGAATTTCAACCACTAGACCACCACAACAGACAGAAAGAATAATAACTAACTAACTCCGTAGGTTTATCACATAAACTCTCTACACATATCTATTCTGAGTTAATTTTTTCCAATCCAATCATGGTTAATATTATTCTCCCACCTCATTCTTGTCTACTAACTGGGCATTTTCCTTCTGGTTTTTCTACAAGATGATTCCATGCTCCTCTTTCATTTCCTTAATACCACATGCCCTGTCCATCGCACTCTACGAGAGTTAACCGGTCTTGGGGATAGTCCACTTTAATTTCCCTGATATATTTTCAAAGTTCTATAGAATAACAGTGCGCATGCGCAAGAGTTTATAGAGCCAGCAATAACCAACCATCGAACCACATAACGATTAGTTGTTTCGATTATTATCATTTTTGTTTTTGTTTAATGTATTTAGACACATTTAAAATGTAACGAACCTAAAAGCTAACTCACATTTAGCCTAATTCAATTACTCTAACGTAAGGTGGATCTCATGAAACGTCCTTTTTTTCACTCCTTAATAATCGCAACAATCGATAAGTCACTGGCTCCAACTATATAATATACTCTCTTGAGAAAATAGCAAGTCACCATCGCAATATGTGTATTTGAATAAATACTTAAAAGCTTTAAAATTAAGTTATAAAAATAGTCTTAAATATTTTAAAATATTTAAAAATATTTAAAAATATTACTAAATACAGAAGAAGAGTTATAATTCACAACAATAAACTGAAAAATCAAGGATGTTTCTATACTTGAACCCCGTTCTTATTACAGTATATCTGGTTTGCTATAAAGATCATGTAGCTCACTGTTAAGCAATCTTCTCCATTCGCTTGTCTATTCATCTCTCTTTGGTCTTAAAATGTTTCTAATAACTATTCTCATATGCATGTAATATTTTCTCCTCCCTTAAAGTAAGAGTCCATGTTTCGTTCCACGCAATATAACTGAGAGAATAACATTTTTGTATATTATGTCAGTTTATCGTTTTTTTAGAGAATTTGGAACGAGAAAAGCCCTTGTAATGTATTCTATTCTATAGTGTTCTGTCTTAGTGCAGGTCTCTCATTGCATTCCCGGTCGCACAGGCTCCTGGATGAGGTTTCTTTCGGGATTTTTCTTCATCTGTAAGACAAATGTCAGGAAGCTTTGAGGCTCAAAAGGTCCCCGAACATCATCTGACTATCATTATCCCACGATGTGGAAAACAACGGGAAGCTACTGTTATCATGCTATGCAGCTTTACTAGGGAATTGTAGGTATGGTAGCTTCCCGTTGCTTTCCACATCGTGGGATAATGATGGCCAGATGATGTTCGGGGACCTTTTGAGCCTCAAAGCTTCCTGACATTTCTCATACAGGGAAGAAGAACCCCGAAAAACCCCTCACCCAGGAGTCTGTCCCGACCGGGGCTCGAACCCGGGCCCACTGCGTGATAAGGCAGCACGCTATCGCGAGACCACAGTGGTGGACATTTGTAATGCATAATAGCATGCCTTTCCAGATAATTGTATTGTAAGCCCATGTTTTCCCTTTACAGAGATTCCCTACAGGGAAGAATTTGAACCATTATAATTTAGTTACACTTGTTTTCTTATATATGTCATTTGAGTGGTCCGTGATCAGCGTTCCGCCTCATACTGACATCTAGGAAACCAAGGTAGTACTAGGACGGGAAAATTCGATAATTTTGCTTAGAGGCCTTTTCATTCAGACTTAAGGATTTTTGAAGAGTCTGAAAATCTTCAGACTCGGGACCCACTGCTTAAAGTTCCTCCCGGAGGACTTGCTCTTTGGATTTTTCCATCCTAAAAAATCCATCGACCCCGGCCGGGTTTGAACCCGCGACCCTCGGGACCAGAATTTAAGTTGGAATGTATCTAACTTGCAATTATCAATAATTGCAAATTTTATGCAAGGAGCATAACGACTAGTTCACCGCGGCCGATTTTTCCAGATAATAAGGTTACAAAAATAGCGTATACAGTTGATAAATAAAAAAAAAATCGTCTGTACATATTGGGACGGATGGATATGATGGAAATGATAGTAAATTGCGTCTAATAGCGGGTCACTATAGTCACAGGTAGACTCGTGCTAGCTGCCACGTGCGCCAGGTGATGCGTCACGCGCTGCTGCCACGTGACACAGACGTCATTAAAATTATTCTTTTGTTTAACAGGTGGCTGTCCGATCCAGAGTCAATGCAAAACTTTGTCAATTAAATTTAACTCTAAAAGTAATAAGCAATCTACAGAAAACGAGACTTCTTCCTTTGAACTTCTACAATATAAACCATCAAAACTTACTTAACATTTTTTACTTGTTATTGACGATGGTATATCATTGTTAAAATTCAGTAAAATCTAACTTAATTAACATATTATAATTAATGACATTTTAAAAGAAAGTAACAAGTTTATGTAAACGCTCTTTGATTTACTATTTTTAGATGGAGCTGTTTCAAAGAAAGAAAGCCCAGAAGTGCGCAGGAAAAACCTTGTAAGTTTCTCGTTTATTTCTGAATGCTATGTTAAGTTTTTAAGTATTTAATTATAGAGCTCTGGTATCGAAATTTGCGCCATTGTATTGTAGTATTATAATTGCCTAACTCAATCTATAGGCTACTAATAAAATGCATGATAAAATTACGATTTTTCACAAAATAAATTATAAAATTAGTACAAGTAAAGCGCTGTCATCTACAGCTTCATTAAAACTTAATGTATTGTAGGCTACAATAAATTTTAAAGATTTAATCAAGTTATGGCTGATGATGGAACCGAATTTCGAAAGGATAAAAATTAATTCTTATAATTTTAAAAGTTCTAATAAAGTTGATGCTGATGATGGAACCGAATTTAGAAAGGCTACAATAAACTTTAAAAGCTATAATTAAGGTAAGGCTGATGATGAAACCGATTTCAAACCAACATATATTTTTAAAAAAATAATCAAGTCAAGTACCAATGCTCCTTACAGGTTACAACTGTTTATAATTTTATATATATTTCTATTTCATTTAGCAGGTTTCACAATGCTTCACATCTTCCTGCACCCAATTAATCTACTGTCATTTTCCTCCACATTTCTCTGTCATTCCAAACTCCATCATCCAATCCTTTTTCCCTCATGCTGCACGTTATATTTTGGCCATCCTCTTCTTCTCCTACCAAGTGGCACCCATTCTGGTATTATTCTTGGGGTTCGAATTCCATCCAGGCATTTATTTTTCTTGCCATGCCATATTAAGCTTGCATTGCTCAATGTTAATCATTTAATTATAATATATATATATGTCCACCGCTGTGTTATCGAGGTAGCGTGCTGACTTGTCACGCAGCGGGCCCGGGTTCGATCCCCGGTCGGGACAGTTTTTCTGGGTGAGGTTTTTATCGGGGTTTTCCCTCACCTGTAAGGCAAATGTCAGGAAAACTTTAAGGCCCAAACGGTCCCCGAAATCATATGGCCATCATCATCATCATCATCATCCTTATCATTATCACCACATCATCGTTATCATTATCCTTCACTGGTGTGGAAAGCAACGGGAAGCTACCACACCTACAATTCCCTAGTAGAGCTGCAAGCATAGAATGAAAATGCTATGATTCCAGTGAAGGACCTGCCTTCGGGCAGAATTACTATGGATGGATAACTATATTTTTGACATTTGGCAACGAAGGCAAATATGATATGAAGAGAAAATAATGCTTCAGTCGGAATTTGAACCCGAGTCTCCAACCATCTGAGCCACTCAAGTATTCCAACACAAACATATATTTTTCTTATATATATGTAGTACCGTTATTCTCAATTCACACAAGAGGTAGCGGGAAGTTGTTCCAACTGACATCTAGCGGCCACCACAACAGTAAGCAAATTTACTTGAGTAGCTCAGATGGTTAGAGCGCTAAACGTACAGCGTTTAGAGACTCGGGTTCAAATCCCGACTCAAGCATTCATTTTTATTTTCATATTACTACTACTACTCACTGGCAATATCAAACCCGTAGGTTCATGGCCGCACGGACATAAGCTCTCCGTACATCCCTATCCTGAGCTAATGCTTTCCAATCATTCCTGTATAATCTACTTCCCTCAAATCATAGTTAATTTTTGGCTTGGACTCCCTGAAGCAGTCCCCGCCCGGAGAACCGAATGGGGGACTATTTGACCTCCGGAAAATTTTACCCCAGTTGAACCCATGTCCGCATTTCTTGACGGTTGTATTTTTACGGTGAAAGATCGTCACTCTTTCGACCAAGGTACTTTTTTCGTCTGGCTTTTCGCCTTCGACCAGTTCGGCATGGGTAACCCTATCGGCAGCAATGCTACCGCCGGCATAGCGCTCAGGATAATTTAAGCACGCAAGCCACTCCACCACGACAAGGAAAAGATACCATGGAGGGTTTATTTTCATATATATATATATATATAGCCGAAGCGAGTACATGATTCATATATTCATATCAAACAAGGCGAATATCATATGTATGATTTGGATGATTAGTTATGTTCCGGAAATATTTACACCTTAAATTTTCCTGATATTTGCCTCACTCAGAAAACGTATCCCAACGGAGATCGGATTTCGTCCCGCTGGATCTAGACACCGACATTAATACTACACATATCGGCGGTCACAGAAATATATTAAAGCGTGTGAAGTAAAAAAAAAAATTAATAATTGGATTTTAAAATGTGATCTTTTGTTTGGGAAATCGCGTTCCAGAACTTCTGCCTTCAAATGATCAACTGGGCCGTGCTATATGGGATTGTGAAGAATGAAAGCAGTTAAAATGATTCTGTTTAAGTTCATAGAAAAGCAAATATTGAGAACACTCGTTGCTCAATATCTAACTTTATGAGCAAAGAAAAAGAGAAATGGGTCTGTTCGATAAAAAATAAAAAGCAAATAAAAAGTTTTGCTACTGCACTCGTCTGCCCGCTTGGATATTGCAAATCCTCTGTCTTTCTTCTGCTTCAGAATTCCTCCAAACTTTTATTTTGTTTCACTTTTTTTAAATAAAAAACCTGAAATGGACATTTTATCTATGTCATTCTAACTTCTGCTAAAATTTGTCAGAATAAGTATTTTAATAATAATAATAGTAATAATAATATTGGGGCACGCCGTAGCATCGTGGTTAAGGCACTGAGCTACAAGCCGGAGGATCGAGCGTTCAAGTCCCGTTGGGGTCAGGATTTTTAAACTGACCCAAACCCTCTGGCGGCACTATGGTCCTGGGGTCGACTCAGCCTCTAACGGAAATGAGTACCAGACGCCTGTTCTGGGGGTAAAGACGGCCGTCACGTAGGGCTGACAACTCGGCTGACATCAAGTGCCGATCGTCTAGAAAAAGTGGGAGCCTTAACCTCCTACTACCAAGGATCTCCTGAGGCCTGTTGTGGGATCACTTTACTTAATAATAATATTTATTATTATTATTATTATTATTATTATTATTATTATTATTATATTTTAGAAATTTCACTGCAGTTTTCCTACAACCCATTGTGAATTTTACTCCTCCATACATCCCTATTCTCTGCATCACTCTCTGTTACGAAATGAGAACTTTTATATCTACACACATGGTCTTTTGATGTATGAATGTAGTAGTAGTAGTAGTAGGACTTTATTAGACAAAAAGTAAGATATTTACAATATTATTTACAAATATGGGTCGCACGGGCAGTAAGCCGTACGTGCTGTTGACAGTCCGTTACAATGAAGTAATAATTGGTAATAGTATAAAGAAAAAAAACAATAACATTACAATTACATAAAGAAAACACAATAATTGTAGATGTGTATTATTGTGTATGGACTGTAGACATAGATTATATATATATATATAGTTTCTTTTTTTTCATATTTAATGGAGGTGTGTGGGTATTTTGTTATGTATTCTTATATGTATTTTATTTTTTATTAACCTTTTCACTGCTGAGATATTTCCAGCCTTTAAAACCCTCCTTGCTCAATGCAGGGAGAAATATGGAAAAAGTTTATTTAGGTTCCTAGAAGATGGCAGTATATGCCTGCTTAGTTTGAAAGCAATGCAATACGTATTATATAACTAGCAGGCGTTTGGAGTTGAGAATGGATATACACACCCATAGCACAGCAAGCATTTTCTTTGCCAACGGATATACCCGTTCGTAGCAGTGAAAAGTTTAATGGAAAAATAATGCACGTACGGCCAAGCAGGGCCATGCGCAATGTAAACGCAAATGGATTTTCTTTCTTTTGAAGTAGTGGTTATGCTCCTTGCCTCTGGTCCCGAGGGTCGCGGGTTCAAACCCGGCCGCGGTCGATGGATTTTTTAGGATGGAAAAATCCAAGGAGCAAGTCCTCCGGGAGGGACTTTAAGCCGTGGGTCCCGAGTCTGAAGATTTTCATGCTCGTAAAAGATCCATAAGCCTGAATGAAAAGGCCTCTAAGCAAAATTTACCGAATTTTCCCGTTCTAGTACTACCTTGGTTTCCTAGATGTCAGTATGAGGCGGAACGCTGACCACGGACCACTCAAATGACATCTACACGAAAACAAGTTTAATTAAATTAGTACGGTTCAAATTCTTCCCTGTAGGGGGAGAGCTCCTAAATCTCTGTTAAGGGAAACATGGGCTTACAAGATACAAGAAGATTGAAAATAGAAAGGCAATAAATTCCATTACTACTACTATTACTTTCGATAGGAGTAGGTTACGTATGGCACCGCGATTCGCCTTCTCCCTTCTCTTGATCATCACCTCTCATACAATACACTTTACACTACCACAAACATATATTCATCCAGCACTCCTTCCTGAACACAATGCAAGAAATCATCATAAGTAATGCCACGAGTGATTTCCAAATTATCGATAAATTCACGAATCACGAAGTGAGGAGTGAATTTATCTAGAGAATTTGGAAATCAAGAGTGGTATTTGTTAGGACTTTTTAACGAATAAAATTAAGCTGTTTACTCACAAATCATTATTTAACTATAGTTATTTTAAAATATTTATATATTTAATGTAAACGGCGATGTTTGAAAACAAATGAGAAACGATAGGTACGCTTCATCTGCTTCTTTTGTTTATCACTGCAACCAGATACTATTTATTGCCAAAGGAACGCAATATTGTAAGAATGTTCTCTAGTGGAGAAAAAATGAAACACATCAAACTGTATATTAATTCATTTTTGATGTCGTATGATGTAAATATGACAATTATATTTTTCTGGATTATTACCTAGGAAAAATACATTTAAGAAAGTGCAAACAGTGCTTTCTTTTTTTGGTGGTATAATCAAATGCTACAAATGTTCTTATATTAACTCCTGCAAGCGCTATGTGTTGACATCCATGCACTATATATACAATCTGGTAGCCGTATTTCTTACAGAGTCAGTCACTGCAAAATAATGGTCAGACCTGTTCAGAATATTAAAAAGGAGGAGCTTTCTTTAATATGGTAAGTTTGATATTGATAAATATTTGGTGAAACACGACTGTGATTGGTTGTAAAACAGAAATCATTGAAACGTGATTGGTCATTGACTCCCATTTGGGGCATGAGTTAAATAATCTATGTAAAGTGGTCTTTCAAAGTGATGTGTAAATTGAACATAGATTACATCTGATCAACGCGGAACTTGAATCACAAAAAGTGCAGTGAGTGGCATTAGAACACACCTTTATTATAGAACACACCTTTATTATAGAACACACCTTTATTATAGAACACACCTTTATTATAGAACACACCTTTATTATAGAACACACCTTTATTATAGAACACACCTTTATTATAGAACACACCTTTATTATAGAACACACCTTTATTATAGAACACACCTTTATTATAGAACACACCTTTATTATAGAACACACCTTTATTATAGAACACACCTTTATTATAGAACACACCTTTATTATAGAACACACCTTTATTATAGAACACACCTTTATTATAGAACACACCTTTATTATAGAACACACCTTTATTATAGAACACACCTTTATTATAGAACACACCTTTATTATAGAACACACCTTTATTATAGAACACACCTTTATTATAGAACACACCCTTTATTATAGAACACACACACCTTTATTATAGAACACACCTTTATTATAGAACACACCTTTATTATAGAACACACCTTTATTATAGAACACACCTTTATTATAGAACACACCTTTATTATAGAACACACCTTTATTATAGAACACACCTTTATTATAGAACACACCTTTATTATAGAACACACCTTTATTATAGAACACACCTTTATTATAGAACACACCTTTATTATAGAACACACCTTTATTATAGAACACACCTTTATTATAGAACACACCTTTATTATAGAACACACCTTTATTATAGAACACACCTTTATTATAGAACACACCTTTATTATAGAACACACCTTTATTATAGAACACACCTTTATTATAGAACACACCTTTATTATAGAACACACCTTTATTATAGAACACACCTTTATTATAGAACACACCTTTATTATAGAACACACCTTTATTATAGAACACACCTTTATTATAGAACACACCTTTATTATAGAACACACCTTTATTATAGAACACACCTTTATTATAGAACACACCTTTATTATAGAACACACCTTTATTATAGAACACACCTTTATTATAGAACACACCTTTATTATAGAACACACCTTTATTATAGAACACACCTTTATTATAGAACACACCTTTATTATAGAACACACCTTTATTATTATAGAACACACCTTTATTATTTATAGAACACACATTTATTATTTATAGAACACACATTTATTATTTATAGAACACACATTTATTATTTATAGAACACACATTTATTATTTATAGAACACACATTTATTATTTATAGAACACACATTTATTATTTATAGAACACACATTTATTATTTATAGAACACACATTTATTATTTATAGAACACACATTTATTATTTATAGAACACACATTTATTATTTATAGAACACACATTTATTATTATAGAACACACATTTATTATTTATAGAACACACATTTATTATTATAGAACACACATTTATTATTTATAGAACACACATTTATTATTTATAGAACACCACTTATTATTTATAGAACCACATTTATTATTTATAGAACACACATTATTATTTATAGAACACACATTTATTATTTATAGAACACACATTTATTATTTATAGAACACACATTTATTATTATAGAACACACATTTATTATTTATAGAACACACATTTATTATTTATAGAACACACATTTATTATTTATAGAACACACATTTATTATTTATAGACACACATTTATTATTTATAGAACACACATTTATTATTTATAGAACACACATTTATTATTTATAGAACACACATTTATTATTTATAGAACACACATTTATTATTTATAGAACACACATTTATTATTTATAGAACCACATTTATTATTTATAGAACACACATTTATTATTTATAGAACACACATTTATTATTTATAGAACACACATTTATTATTTATAGAACACACATTTATTATTTATAGAACACACATTTATTATTTATAGAACACACATTTATTATTTATAGAACACACATTTATTATTTATAGAACACACATTTATTATTTATAGAACACACATTTATTATTTATAGAACACACATTTATTATTTATAGAACACACATTTATTATTTATAGAACACACATTTATATTTATAGAACACACATTTATTATTTATAGAACACACATTTATTATTTATAGAACACACATTTATTATTTATAGAACACACATTTATTATTTATAGAACACACATTTATTATTTATAGAACACACATTTATTATTTATAGAACACACATTTATTATTTATAGAACACACATTTATTATTTATAGAACACACATTTATTATTTATAGAACACACATTTATTATTTATAGAACACACCATTTATTATAGAACACACCTTTATTATAGAACACACATTTATTATAGAACACACATTTATTATAGAACACACATTTATTATAGAACACACATTTATTATAGAACACACATTTATTATAGAACACACCTTTATTATAGAACACACCTTTATTATAGAACACACCTTTATTATAGAACACACCTTTATTATAGAACACACCTTTATTATAGAACACACCTTTATTATAGAACACACCTTTATTATAGAACACACATTTATTATAGAACACACATTTATTATAGAACACACATTTATTATAGAACACACCTTTATTATAGAAAACAATCTAATAATTTCACGCACATTAATACTAAACATAGAGAATATGATAAAGGTGTTGAAAAAATGTTATCATTCATTCGATGAAGGGATCTCAAGACATTCGTTCATTAGGGAATATTTACTTGATGTAAATAAAAATTATAAGAACTTTCAGAAATGTTATTAGTTCTATATTCATATTAATTACATTGAAGATTTATATGGAGTCGAACATTTTCTTTCACATTTGGCAAATAATAATTTTATAAATTCCCCTTTTTTTTAAGGTTACCCATGAGTGAATTTTGAAACTCATCATCATCATCATGAACAAATTCGTTTTAGGCCATGTGGCCTGTACGGTAAACCTAGCGAAGATGGTCTTGATCTTTCCACCGATGTTTTGGTCTTCCTTGGTCCCTATGTCCAGTTGGGGTATATTGGAATGCCAATTTTGGAAGTCTATTTCTTGCCATTCTTCTCAGATGATTTTTCCATTCTTGTTGGTATTTCTGGATCTGTTCATTTAAACTTGCTACTCCAAGTTTTCCTCTGATAGTAGTGTTCCTTTGGTGATCCAGTCTATTAACTCCTAACAATGATCGTAAGAAGCGCATTTGGCTTACTTGAAGTTTATGAGAGTTTCTTTTATTTAAAATCCAAATTTCACTTCCGTATTTTAGAGCAGATTTTGATGTGACGTTATGTAATCTTAGTTTTGTCTCTGTCCTCATCTGTTTACCAAAATGTCTTCGTATTACCCCATTCATTTTATTATATTTTTGTAATTTTGAATCAATGTCACTCTTATACTCTGCAAATACACTTCCTAAGTAAGAGAAATCTGACACTTGTTCTATAATTTTTCCATCAATCTCAATTTTCACCCGTTGTATGTTTTTTCCACACATTGCCATTGTTTTGGATTTTGATGTGGAAATTTTCATTTTGAAACTCCGGAATGAATATAATTATGATGATTAAAGGTTGGGCCCTCCCTTATTATTTTTTGAATCAGATGTTATCTGTAATAATAAATATAATTGGCGGAGAGCCTGAAAAAGTTTGAACAAGGTTAGGTATGGGGTGTAATCTTATTCTGCTTATTTTGATAATTTTGATTTTTTTAGAGTTCATTTAATGGGTTGGAGCGTATTCATTAAAAATAGATTATTTTAAGTTTAATGTGGAGGATATTTTGATGCACTCGAAAATTCGAAAAAATGCACAACATTTTCGAAAAATGGTCCAGGGTTGCATCAGCTTTTACACCAAGACTTGGAACAGTTCATGAGTGTAATACATCTGTAGCAGTAACAATGATTCGAATAAATGTGTTTATTGGCAGGACCGCGCGGTTATCTACATCTAGAAGATGAAAGTTTCTTGCATTTCTTTCATTCTGAGGTAAAGATATTTCTTTCAAATTTGTATCACAAATAATTATATTCTTTTTAGTCTAATCATCTTACCATAATATCAATATAATTAAAATAACCTCAAAATATCATTTCCTATAATTAAATATTAATTACAACTTCTTAAGTTACAAGGAAGAAACAAAACCAGAAATTGTGTTTGTGTTATAAATAACGAAAAAGATGGCGTCCTGCGAACTCAACTTTGGTAACTATTTTTTGGAAACTAAATATGAAGTCAAAAAGTTTCTAAAATTAAGAGAGAAGAAATTTAAAAGATTAGCGGACATTAAATTCATCAACCAATGTTTAAAATTAGAATTGGTTCCCCTGTTCATCAGGAAAACCGTCAAGGATAACAATAACAACAAACAACAACAACATTTGGAAAACAAATTACTTAAACTAGAAAAGAATAAACACTATGGAATAATCAGTAATCTGGATATTGAAATATATTTGTTACATATCAAACTGTCTAATAAAATATTAGGAAACATCATGTGGGAAAACCTAGAAAATAATTTTTTTCACTTTTTTGAACCTAACCATGAAACATAAAATTGAGAAACAAAAGATAAAGATAAATAATTTGTTAAATAAATCAAAGGAAAGGGAAAGGAAGAATGTACCAAATATTAATATTGAGGTAAGACCATCAGACTAAAAATAATATAATTAAAATAACCTCAAAATATCACTTCCTAAAATTAAATATTGTATCACAAATGTCTACCAGTATGAATTACCTATTTGCTAAATTTCAAGTGATTTGTTCTTTTAGTTATCAAGTTACAATTTTTTTAACTTGAATTAATTATGAAAGTTCCTTGCAATGCAGTTTTCATTATTTTGTTCCAATATTTGCTATGGATATTCATTACACTCATTGTTTCCAAAGTTGCATTGGATTTTTTGAGTGCAGTTAATACTTTTTGAGTAATTTTTTTAAATTGATACTGATGGAAACTGAGATATCTATGACAATACAAAAAATCATACCTCATGAGCATTTCGAGTATGATTAAAATCCAGTGCATGTTTGATTCTTACAGATAAGTGTGGAAAGTTTAAATTGAATAGGGCAAAAACAGCAGTGCAAGGATTTTTTTTTAAATGGGCATGCGCTTAAAAAATAAATTTTGGAAAAAAAAAGGCTACAAAGTGTTTCATGCTTCTGAGTGCTCTAAATATAAAAACCTCTGATTAAATTGCTTGTGCCATCTTACTGGAGACACATGTGACATCTGCTCTAATGGTATTAAAACACAAGAAGTTGTGACTTTTCAACTGATGTTATTCTTTTCTAGACTTAAATTGAATTTATTTAGCTGTACGTTAACGGCACTACGTTTACTCTTACCCTTTTCAAGAAATGTAATAAATCACAATTAAATTGAAAACTATAATATTAAATTGTAATATATAGTAGATTTTCGTTTACTGTCTTGTAATATAATTATTGATATTATTGTATTTTAATGAAACATGCGTTCTGATCTGCTTCAATGGAAGAGCTGGCTACATGGTTTTACTCCACAGGGGTAAATAAATATCGTGTCCGTCTTTGTAAGTTAAAGTCCTATTCAGATTGGATCAAATTCATATAGGCTTATAGAATGTATCTTTCAATTCATTAAAATACATGCAACAATTAGTCCATCATTGTGGTCTCGAGGTAGCGTTTGTTAAGTCTTTATTTTAATAATATCATAAAATTGTAATATGTATGTAATTTTTGTATAACTCTACTATGCGCTGGTTGAGTGCAAGAGAAGGCCTTATGGCCTTAACTCTGCCAGCTAAAATAAAGCATTATTATTATTATTATTATTATTATTATTATTATTATTATTATTATTATTATTATTATTATTATTAGATGGTGTGTGTAACAATACAGAGAACATTCAAAAATAAAATTAGGAAAGAAACCAAGATAAAAATGTATAATGTTATGGAGGTTCCCACAATATTGTATGAATGTGAAACTTGGCTCCAATGAAAAAACAGAAGGATAGAATACAGACGGCGGAGATGAGGTACCTAAGACAAGTTAAAGGATGTACAAGACTTGATAGAATAAGAAATGAGGATATAAGAGAAGAATTGAAAGTACAGCCTTTATTGGATAAGGTCACGAATTACAGACAGAAATGGATTGATCATATGGATGGAATGAGTAAGGAGAGATATCCATTGTTAGCAAGAAATTATCAAGCAAGAGGAAGACGTGATGTTGGAAGACCTGGAAGACGTTGGGCTGATGCATTATGAAGTCGGAACGGGCAATTACCTAATTCCTGGAGTGATGATGATGATGATGATGATTATTATTATTATTATTATTATTATTATTATTATTATTATTATTATTATTATTATTATTATTATTATTATTATTATTGCCTTGTCACGCAGCGCAGCGGGCCTGGGTACGATGCCCGGACGGGACAAGTTTCTTGGGTGGTGGTTTTTTCCGGATTTTTCTTCTCCTGTAAGATACATGTGAGGAAACTTTAAGGTCCAAACGGTCCCCGAAAATCATCTCGCCATCATTATCAATAATTAACATAGTCGTTAAGTTTAGGATTAAGGCCTCTCCTGGCGCATTATTAACATCATCATCACCTATCATATATCATCGGGGCAGCGTAACTCCGACTTCCAGGTGCCTGATCCTCAGAAGTGGGTTACAATAACGCTGTAAGGAGAGAATACCAGATTGTCGAAATGACAACATGGTGGTATTAAGCAAAAAAAAAAAAAAATAAATAAATAAAATAATAACAATGATAAAATGTGTAACGATATAGAAGTGGACACATGCTTTTATAGGACTACTAGCTAATACCCGGCGTGCGCTGCTACGCCTAAACAAATTAATTATTCATTTAATTAAATAAAAATAAAACATAAATTTTTATGTGATTTTTCATATTTATTAAAATATAAATTAGTTACAGCTGTTTCGGTACTTTGTACCTTCTTCAGACATGATAACAAATTAATGAAGGTACAAAGTACCGAAACAGCTGTAACTAATAAATTTATATTTTAATATCACATAAAACTCTAAGTTTTATTTTTATTTAATTAAATCAGTTATGGATTTTCATAAAATAAACACCAATTCAATTGATTATTAATTATTATTTTTAAATTTTCGTTAGAGGACAATTGCCACACCTAATGGTTTTAGAGCATAACAGCAGCTGAAGGCTCTACGTACCTAAAATGCTGTATACCCCAAGTTACACATTGCAACGAACCAAACATGGCGGTTTGCTAGAGTCAAGTCATATTTTCCGATTTCAGATAAACCCCCACTTCTAATGTTGGATTTCGCTGAGTTTTGGATAATATCTACCTCGGTTTGTTTTAATAGGATATAGTTTCGTTGTGAAACATCAATAACTGCGACCGCTAGAGCTATTTTCTTAATTTTGTTTCAGGTGAACTCCTATACCTAATTGTTTTAGAACATAATAAACACTCATCGTACCTGAAGAAGGGGAATTTAGACTTTTATCTCTCTCTCTCTCTTTCTCTCTTTCTCTCTCTCTCTCTCTCTCTCTCTCTCTCTCTCTCTCTATATATATATATACAATGTCAAAAAATGGGCATACCTATCCAAAATACACATGTATATTCATTAAATTTTGCAGATGACCAGGTATTAATAGCACAGGACCACGATGACATAGAATATATGGCTAAGAAACTAAAAGAAGAATATGAAAAATGGGGACTTTATATAAACATTGAGAAAACTAAATATCTGTGTATAGGAGAAGAAATGGAAAATATAAATTTTAACAATGGAGAAGAACTAAAACCTAGTATTGAATGCACTTATTTAGGAACAAAATTAGACCATTCAGGCCATAACACAGTGGAAATTATAAATAGAATCGCACAAACAAAACAAGCAATAAATGCTTTAAACTCTGTTTGGTGGAGCAAAAATATTACAAAAAATAGAAAATTACAAATTCTCGTATATCAAACCATAATTCAGAGCATTTTAACATATGGTGCTGAAGTCTGGCAAATTCCTACCAGGGAAATAAAAAGAATTTTAAGTACAGAAATGGATGTTTTATGAAGATCAGCTGGAAAATCTAGAATGGATAGAATACGAAATAAAGAAATAAGGGAAATTATGGGTGTACAAGAGGAGCCGGACATCATAGAAAATAAAAGATTGCAGTGGTATGGTCATGTCAAACGAATGCCAGAGCAAAGATTGCCAAAAATTGTTATGGAATGGATCCCAATGGAAAGGAGGAAGACCGAAGAAAACGTGGATAGAAGGGGTACAAGCAGCTATGAATATCAGAGGAATGGAGGAAGATCAATGGATGGATAGAGAGGAATGGCGTTTGGTTTCCGGAAGACGGCGGCAGCTGCCATGATACCGGATGATGATGATGATGAATATATATATATATATATATATATATATAGGTAAGTCTAAATTCTCCTTATAGATTGAGGACTTATAGAGGGGACCAAGACAATTAAATTTAACATAGGAACCCATGCCCGGAAATGTACCTTCTCCGTTACACACAAAATACCACTACAACACATGTTCTCTTCGACTCCTGCTGCCTGTCGTCTGAAACCACTTACAAGAAGGGCTCGATGTGACGATCACCGACTTCAATACAGATACGGTACCTCCGTGCCATGTTCTCGTACACACGATCACCAACCCCTGGCTTTTCAACATCCGCCACAGCCATAACTCAAGGTCATCCTCGGATCCTACAGGGGTATCGTAAATTAAGGTTTACTTGTGATCTCACAGGTAGTAGTCTAGTGGGGTCAAGTCGAGAGAACCTGCCATTGCACCGAGCTTCGCCGAACAATAACATCATCTCTGCGTATTCTGCAAACGTGTACGCCATGGATAACAGCAACGCTGTACCAATTAAGTACACCGTGATTCAAAATTGACTTTACAACTTTACAAGCTTATAGAAATTTATTTAGAAGACCTATAGAATTGGTTTTAATGTCATATGATAGCACAACTCATCAAGTTTTCACCGACATAGTTTTACAGTACCTAGTTCTTTCACCTTCTTTTTCCACCTTCTTTTTCCAAGAAAAACTATCAACGGTACGATTTATCTGGATATGCTACAACAGTTTCTTATCCCACAGATAGATGCAGATGACCAAGAAGGACACATTCAATTTCAACAGGATGGTGCACCTCCACATTACCTTATCGAAGTACGTGATTTTCTGAACATGAGGTTTCCTGGTCGGTGGATTGGTCGTGGGGGACCAACAACATGGCCACCTCGGTCTCCTGATTTAACGCCACTGGACTTTTTCTTATGGGGGTTCCTTAAAGATAAAGTGTACGTTCCGCCCCTACCTGCCAATCTTGCTGAGCTTCGAAACCGAATCACCGCCGCAGCTGCGTTACTGAAGCCGGATATGCTGCAACGTGTGTGGGAGGAGATTGATTTCAGGTTGGAAGTTTGCTGCATGACCAACGGAAGCCACATTGAACCACGTTGACTGAATAGGTGAAAACTTGATGAGTTGTGCTATGATATGACATTTAAACCAATTCTGTAGGTCTTCTAAATAAATTTCTATAAGCTTGTAAAGTTGTAAAGTCAATTTTGAATCATCCTGTACATACACCTTGAATTCTACTGTGTACTGTCGTGAAGGATTACTACTGCACAGTGCAGGTGAAAACTTCTCTGGGCATCTCACAAACTCAACTGAATAGCACATAAACAAATTTGCAGTGGACATGCGACATCAGGTGAGCGGGGAATGACGTATGGACTACCCTAGTCAAGACTACTCTAGTGAGTGGCGCCGAAAAAGCGCGTGTGATGATTTTTCGTGTAGCGGAAAATCGGTGCGTTTCCGAACACAAATTATTATGCTACATTCAATTGTCTTGGTCCTTACTACATATCCTCAAACTCTGTAAGGGGAATTTAGACTCACTCTGTATATATTTAGCGACTCTGGAGCATGCGACGTGTAATTTGCCCATGAGAGAAGCAATCGTTTTCTGAATTCAAACCGCACACTTGCAAAGATTGCCCTTCAACTTTATTGATAGTCATACCGAACGCGAGGCGTATTGTATTGGAAATTGAAGTCGTTTGAACTCGAACACGCTGGTATTCGAATGCAACGTTGCGTAAAAAAAAAAAAAAAAAAAAAAAAAAAAAAAACGTGAGAGCATGTTCGAATGCAACGTTGTGTTAAAATTTCAAGTCAATTGACCGCGACTACTTTTAGAGTTTTGCGACCATAAACACACGCAAGCTGAATTTTTTATATAAAAATATCTCTTTAAGGTACATTTTAAACAATATTTTATGTTCCCATACTGATTGAAAGGAAATCGTGTACACACTGTACAGCGTTTTAAAAAAATTAATGGTGCAACTCTTTATGATGAAAAGTTAAGAGTTTTGAAGAGCGATTCACACCAGTACGTAATGTGTGCTGTCTCCTATGAGTACAAAGCGAGCGGCGTAAGCCTCTCTTCATGCAGTATTCGTATCATTTGTATAAGTGGAGCAGTCGGTAAGGTGCTCTCCTGCGACGATATGGGCCCAGGTTAAATCATGGTCAGAAAGGATTTCTTTAAATGACGTCATTAATTTTCACAATGCCTACACGTTACTAGGCCTCGTTGAATAAATAAATTCGTGTAAATAGGGAACTAAATCATTTAAAGAAACATGTCATATATAGAAAATGAATGACAATTGTAGCATCTCTTTGTTTCGTTTAAAAAACACAAGGCATACAGGATTGTTCATTTCCACAACTAATGCAAAACGCATCTGATTAATTTAAATTAAGTCACGTTAATATATAATCTCAATACACAAGTAAGTCCTGGAGTGTTGTATCGCTTCATACAGACTATTTCTAGCGGGGCGGTTGTGGTCTAGTGGAGAGAATGTCTGTTTCCTATGCATGAGGTCGCTGTTCTATCCGGCTATCGTGCTCTCTCTCTCTCTCTCTCTCTCTCTCTCTCTCTCTCGTCCTTATTTCAATTAATTTTGTTTCTTTTCTTTTATTTGTTTTGACTTGTTTTATTTACAGAATTTATCGCACTACTCATTTACGCAAAATGATTTTCCCTCGCACTACAAGCAACAAATGGAACGGATTTTAGTTTTTCAAATAGTTGTGCAGTTGTGAACCAAGGAGCTGATCTCTGATCATGCGCAATGGCTTCTGTGCGCCATCAATTCTTTCAAAGGCTGTACATGATGTTTTCGTCAAGAATTTTTTTTAAATGCCCCAGGTTTGTCTTTCGACATTCCTAGTTTCTCTCCTGGCATGGCGTACTTGTAACCCACTTCTGAAGTTGGGGCGCCTGGAAGGTGGGGTTACGTTGCCCCGATGGTATGATGGGTGATGATGATGATGGTAATGATGAGCCAGGAGAGTCCCAAATCCTAAGCTTAGCCTAAGATGAATATGAATGATGATGATTGCGATGGCCGTATGATTTCGGGGACCGTTTGGGCCTTAAAGTTTTCCTGACATTTGTCTTACAGGTGAGGAAAAAACCCGATAAAAACCTCACCCAGAAAAACTGTCCCTACCGGGGATCGAACCCGGGCCCGCTGCGTGACAAGGCAGCGCTACCCCGAGACCACAGCGGTGGAACTTGTTTTAATTTATCGTGAAATGCATAATTTTCCCTTTCAGATAATATTGTCTTTTCATTAAGTATGTCTTACTTTATAGTTATTTTTGTAATCTATGATATTATTGGTTATCCCTGAGGGGATAGGCTTAGAAACTCTATGGCATCTGTACCAAGGGTTTCTAAGACACTCAAATGTATAGTAATTAATAATACCTGTAGTACATATGAAACTTCCTGATGGGGTAATTTGTTAGGAAAAGGAAATACATAAATCCATTAACCCATTAACCAATAAACTGGCATTATCGAACCGAAAGATTCATGGCCGCAGACATAAGCTCTTCATATATCCCTATCCTTTTTTTTATTTAGAGCCCCACCACCACCCCCCGGGTTACCTCGGGCATAATGCCCTTATCCCCGGGTCTGCTCTATGTCCCTATCTATATCTTATTTTTATTGAAATACATAATAAATATACAATTCGGGTATTTGTAGTGTGTTGTTACATAAAATTAAAATAAAGTGTGTTTTGTTTGTTTGTGTATATGTGTATGTGTGTGTATGTGTGTGTGTAGTAGTAGACTGGTGACGTTTCTAACGCCTCTCTTGTCTTCGCTGGTCTTCGTCTCTTCTTAATCCCAAGACTCTTCTTGTGTACTTGGTGAGGCTTCCTTCCCGGTCCAGAATTCTAAGGCGGGCAGCCATTGTGTTTCACCGATCATGGCTGCTTCCTGATCGGTGAAACACAATGGCCGCCCGCCTTAGAATTCTGGACCGGGAAAGAAGCCTTCAAATCCCTCACCAAGTACACAAGAAGAGTCTTGGGATTAAGAAGAGACGAAGACCAGCGAAGACAAGAGAGGCGTTAAAAACGTCACCAGTCTACTACTACTACTACTACTACACACACACACACACACACACACACACATACACATCCTGCTGATCTAATGTTTCTCAATCGTCCTCATTGTATTTAATCTTAATCAAATTATGATTTATGTAATTCTCCCACCTCATTCTTCGCCAATCTACTGGACGCTTTCACTTGGTTTTTTTTACAAGGAGTCCCATCCCCTCTTTCATCCCCCATTCGTGCCACATATCCTGCTCATCGCAGTCTATGAGACTTAAGTGTTCTTACTCGTATTACATCTGGCTTCCCATAAAAAATCATGTAGCTCTTTTTATGTAGTCTTCTGCATTTACCTGTCTGCTCGTCTCTCTTTGGCTTTGGTTCAGATACATTCCTAACAAGTTTATTCTCACTCTTAATATTTCTTCTTCCCTTCAAGTAAGATATAATTTTTTGCATCCATTTAACTGGAAAATTAACCGTTTTGTGTATTTATAATTTAAAGTTTTCTGAGAGAAGTTGGGATGACAAGAACTCCGCAGTGTTTAATAGCATGCGTCCTCCATGTTGAGTCCATGTTTAATTCCATTTCACGCACGCTGAGAACTGTAAAACTGTTCAAAACACGTTCAAAATCAATAATGGAACATAAATAACAGCGTTATTTAATAGAATGTGTGTGTAGACTTTTAGAATTTCATCTCAATCTCTGTTACTGCATCATCAACATATAGCCTATAAACCCCTCACCCATTACCTGTCAAAATGATTTAACATATGTTTTTAATTAATAATTTAGTTATTATTGTATTAGGAATGGTCAAAGAAATGTAAACCAATGGAATTAAAATTAAATGAGAACAAATACATACAAAACTTATTATTCGCAGATGATCAAGTAGTAGTCACTTCAGGATGTGAAGATGCAAGCTATATGGGTAGGAAACTAGAGGAAGAATACTCAAGATTGGATTTAACAATTTATTATTACTAGTGGTCGCCCATCAGTTCGAAATTCGACCACAATTCATTAAATTTTTAAGTATGTCACAAATACGTCATTATGCATTAGTGTTGAAGCAAAAACACAGAAATAAATTATTAGTCACAGAAATAGACTTTTTTTAAGAAGATCGGCAAGAATATTAAAATTAGACAAAATAAAAAATAATAAAATAAGAGAAATTATGAATGTAGAAAAGGATATTGTACAAGAGATTGAAGAAATCCAACTAAGACGGTATGGACATATAATGAGAAGAAGGGACACAGAAACAAACAAAGAAGTATTAAAATGGATACCGCCTGGAAAAAGGAAACGAGGATGAAGTGAATTCAAGACAACATGAAGAAGATATGACAAGCAGACACACAAGATCGGGAAGTGTGGAAGAAAAAAAACTGTACATTTTGGTTGAGAATACTTGTTTAAATAACAGAAACAATCCCGAATAAAAAAAAAGTTATTGAAAATATGAGTAAAATGGTACTATAGAAAAGGAAATAAATTGTATTACGTTTTCCAGGCTTAGGCAGGTTTTTTTCCGGGGTTTCTCCCATTTTCCCCTGCCACAAATTTCATTGCACCATTTCTCCATACTCATCCATTTCATTTCATTCATCCGTCCCTGTGACGGTGCGTCAGCAGTGGTCAGCCGGCACCCTTGTAGTTCACAGACCTCTATAAATATAGGGGCTTCATCTCATCTCATCCCTCGACCCGACCCTGAGTTGGACACGAGTTGAAGATATTTACTTTACATTTACCAATCAAAATTCAATTTATTTTTATTTATGCAAATATAACAATTATTTACATTTTATATTGCAGTTTAATGAGAATATTTATAAATTCGACCAGTCTCATGGGCTAATGGTCAGTGTTACTGACTACTGTTCATGAGGTCCCGGGTTCGATTCCCGGTCAGACCAAAGGATTTTTTTCTTAAAGGGAATTATTCCCGTGGTTGTCCATGATCTGGAATTTAGGTTAAGTTTAGGTTAAGAATTCTCCTGGAGCTTCATTGTAATTTATCATCGATCATATCATCGGGGTAACGTAACTCCGCCTTCCAGGTGCCCCAACCTTAGAAATGGACACAATTCCGCCAATGCAAGGGAAGAAAGCCAGAAATGTCATAAAAGATAACCTGCTGACATTAGACAAAAAAAATTATAAATTTGCTCAACAATGATTTGAAATAACTTTTAAAGGGTAATTGTTAAGAGGATCTTTATCTAATAGATATTTTAATTATTACGATGGGATTTTCATTCAACAATGACTAACAGTTAAACTATTTAGATTCTATTTAATGTTAAATTTATACATAAAATATTTTTTAAAAATAAAAGTATTTATCTTCTTTTTCTTCTTCCTTCCAAATATTAGGCCAAGGCCTATTACGATCCTATAGAAAATTTTCCCTCCAGCGTTTCATAGGACGGCCCAGAAATCTTCGTCCTCTTGGTATATAGACCCTAATTATAAACAGCTTTGGGGATCCGATTTGAACTCATTCTTTCAAGATGGTGTTTCCAATTTAGTTGGTATTGTTTAATATATTCCAAAATTGGCGTAGTCTTCAATTCTTTTAAGATATCGGTGTTACTTTTCCGATCCCATCTGGTGTAACCTTCTGTTCTGCGCATGAATCTCATTTCACTAGCCATTATTCTGCTTTCATGTTGTCTTTTTAGTGTCCATACTTCACTACCATAGGTCAACACTGGTCTAGCCAAAGTGTTATATAAACGTAATCTGGTGTATTTTTTGTACAAGGGATGGTTTCATAACTTGATTAATCCCAAACGTTTATAATAACTAAATTTTTTCAGGGATATCCTTTTCATCCCAGATAGAGATAATATATCCAAGATATTTAAATTGATTAGATCTCTCTAAAATTTCATTCTGGAGACGGATTTTACTTTGCATGGGGTCCTTCCCATAAAGTGCCATAATTTTAGTTTTGTTAATTGATATTTCCATATTAAATTTGGAAGCTATTTTTTGTAAATTATAAATTGATCGTTGCAAATCATTTTCAGAAAGTGCCAGAAGAGCTAAATCGTCTGCAAGAAGAATAGCATCGAGTTTCAGGTTCCTATTGATGGGTATATATCCCGTTAAGTATTTATTTATTTTAATTTTATGATTTATACATTTTAATATCTTGCTTTAATTATTTATTAATTTAAAAAATGGAAGTCGACTTAACGTAGCATGACATTTTGTTTCTTGCCAGAATCGAGAGTGTTTTACGAATTCACTTCGTAATTCCTGTCTCAAGTAAACCTCAGCTGTATACATCTCTGCTCATCCTTAAAACACCTCTTTAGTCCCTATAACTACACAGTCTAACCTAGATATGTAACCAGCGTGCCTCTCTCAATTATTCAGTGGAAGACATTCAACAATCAAAGTGCCACGCTGCAAAAACCATGCGCTTACATAAAAGGAAGACATTCCTGTAATCAAGAGACCTACAATAGGACAATACATTAATTAATTAGGTGTCACGTCACTATAATTACCTGCAACCCTGATGAAATTACAGATGTGGAAAATGATGAAATTCCTTAACACATTTCCTCCCACTAGCATGTATTTTAATAATAATAATAATAATAATAATAATAATAATAATAATAATAATAACAATCTTCCTTCTTGTAAGCCCATGTTTCCCTTAACAGAGATTTTTGGCGCTCTCCATCTACAGGGAAGAATTTGAACCATACTAATTTAGTTACACTTGTTTTCGTATAGATGTCATTTGAGTGGTTGAGTCAGCGTTTCGACTCATACTGACATCTAGAAAACCAAGATAGCACTAGGACGGGAAAATTCGGTAAATTTTGCTTAGAGGCCTTTTCATTCAGGCTTAAGGATCTTTTACGGGCCTGAAAATCTTCAGACTCGGGACCTACGGCTTAAAGTCCCTCCCGGAGGACTTGCTTCTTGGATTTTTGCATTCTAAAAAAATGCATCGACCCCGGCCGGGATTGTACCCGTGACCCTCGGGACCAGAGGCAAGGAGCATAACCACTAGCCCACCGCGTCCGATAATAATAATAAAAAATAATAAAGAGAAATAATATTAATAATAAAAATAATAAAGATAATTAATAATACAAATAATAAAGATTAATAATAATAATAATAATAATAATAATAATAATAATAATAATAATAATAATAATAATAATAATAATGAATATGAAGGGGTATATTAGAGGATGTGAAGAATTTGAGTATCTGGTAGTAGAAGTAGATAAAGAGAATAAACAAGAAAGTGATATTAAGAACAGAATAAATAAAGGAACAGCAATGATGAATGGCGTCTTATGGAAGACATAACAAGAAAAAATAAATTACAAATATATAATTCATTGCTGAGAAGTACTGTCACATATGAAACTGAAGTTTGGAAATTCAATAAAAAGTTAGAACAAAAACTTATGTCGATGGAAATGGATTTCTTGAGGAGAGCAGCAAGATGTTCAAAATTAGAAAAAAATAAGAAATACTACCATACGAGAAAAAAATGAATATTAGGTATTAAATAGTAGATTATGTAAGATATAAGCAATTAAATCGGGGCACGTACGACGAATGCAAGAAGAAAGGTTACCCAGGAAAACATTGGAATGGTTTCCACCTGGAAGAAGAAGGAAAGGAAGACCTCGAAACTCGTGGATGCAAGAAATAAGAACTGGAATGAGAACAAGAGGACATAGAGTGGATGGATAGAGACGAGTGGAGAAGGAAAATAAAACTTTAGGCACAGAAAATGTGTGAACATTAAGAATCTGTATATAAATAAATAAATAATTATATATATATATATATATATATGGATGCAAAGCATGACTCTTATTTTAAGGGATGACAAAATATTGAGTATTTCAGAATACAGTTCTTAGGAAAATTTTTGGGCAAAAGAGAGATGAATTGACAGGTGAATGGAGTAGTTCTTACAAAACATTTTGGGCAAAAGAGAGATGAACAGACAGGTGAATGGAGTAGACTTCATAACAGTGAGCTACATGATCTTTATAGAAAGCGAACTATAATAAGAATAGTTAAGTCTCTTAAACTGCGATGGGAAGTATATGTCCCACGGATGGGGAATGAAAGAGGGTCATGGAACAATAGTTCGAAAAAATTGGTTAATAAATAAAGAAATCATAACTGTTTAAAATAAGGAATGACTCGTCAGAAATCCTATAGAAATACTATTCTAACGCAAGTCTATCTTAGAATTCTAGAGATTAAATGAATGTCATTCATATGTCGGTGGGCACTGTGAAAACAAAATAAGAATTCGATATTTCAGTTACATCATTACATCACAATTCTCATCATGATCATCATCATCCAGGGATTAAGCCTCTTGGCTCGTTCCGGTTTCATGAGAGCCATAATTGCTAAAATTGTTCAGACCATCTTCTGTGTGGGCGACCAACATTTCTCCTCCCGTGCGGTTTATAATTTAGCAATAATTTTGGAAATCTTCCTTTTGGCATTCTATCAATATGTTCTTTCCAGTCGTTCCTATATTTCATTATTCGGTCTGTAAGTTTGAAAATATTTAGTTCCTATCTTATATCTTAATTTCTTTTCTTATCCAGCAGAGCATATCCTGCTATATTTCTTAAAAATCGCATCTCAGCTGATTCCAATCTTTGTTCTTGTCTTTTAGTGATCGTCCAACATTCTGATCCATACATCAATACAGGAATAGCCATTACTTTATAAAATTTAATTTTTGTTTATTTTATTGTGTTCTTAAGGGTTCTTTTAATAGTGCTATACATTAGATTAAATTTATTTATTTTGTCATTAATATCTTCAATTTTAACATAAGATAAATTGAAACCTAGATATTTAAAACTGTTCACCTGCTCCAAAATTTTATTATCAATTACTATTTTTGCTCTTAAGGTATCATGTCCTTTAAATGCTAAAATTTTAGTTTTATTCTTTGAAATTTTTTAATTCTATGAACATGTAACAGAAACTTAATCTCAAAACAAGAAGACTTAGAACAGTAGAAAATCGTTTTTCCGATACCGTACGACTATCGTATTATATTAATATTAATTTATTTCCCATGCGTAGTCTGTCCCTTATTTCTACTTGTAAGGTTCCTGTCATCAGTTTTGCGTATAAGGAATGTCAGACGCATACTCTAGCCAAATATTGGTGAACTAAAGCCGATATGCCAACGATGGGGAAAAGAGGTGAAACGAGCGTCATTCTACATCTTACTCACTCCACGTCTACCACTGCAAGGTCAGGTGTATTTCTTCTCTTCCGAGTTCGATTGTTTATAAGTCGAGACCAAAGCTGTGCAGTGGCAATGCATAAGTATAGCTCTGTTACGTTTTCGTTACCAACGGAGAAGTTGGAACTATTGAAATCAGAAGGGGAAGGAGAACGTAGAGGAGGTACATGTACAGGACAGGTAAGTAGGAATGAATCGCTGCAGTCCGAAAGTAGTCTTGTGACATTGTGAGAGTGCGTTAGCTAATCTTTAGAAGGAACTGTTCTGAATAATCTGATGTTTATCTAGTCAAAACATGATAACAGCGCTGCGACTCCGATCGGTAGAGGAACGTCGGGTAATTTGGACCTCTGTTTGGAATTAGTTGTTTTTCTTCTTTTAATTAAGGGATTTGAATTTTGTTTAATGACAGTGTTTATCATTAGTTTTGTAACTATGAAATATCATTGTTATTTTATTCAAATATGGAAACATCTTCATAATTTATAATTTTTTACATTACAAGAAAGGTCCACTTTAACCTCCATACTCGGGTAAAGTGGACCCCGGGGTCCACCTTAGTTTTTAGTCTATTTTTAAGTTTATTTACTCTATTAATTTATAAGACAGCACAGATTAATCTGAAAATATGTATGACTGATCATAATTGAAAAGAGTTGATATTTATTTAATGTTTTGAAAAATTGTTGTTAATTATAACATACACACGTCATTCAACTGCAGAAAGCGACGATCTTTGGGTTTAGTAAAATTACAAGCATATTATATAAAATTAATTAAGTGAATGTTTTTTATAGATAGCATCCTCATTGATAAAATATACGTATTCGTGTAAAGTGGACCCTGAGGGTCCACATTAACCTAATTCCTTTGTTATGTTTAATTATTTTATACAGCCACCATGTCACATAATATCAAACCAAACCATCAGTATATTAAAACAGCATCTACATAATATAATATCTTTAGGAGTTTTTTCAACATTTGTAATATTCAGTAGCAGAAATTAAGAATTGATTCTTAGCTCGAAAAACTTTTATAGTGGTCATTTTCATAAATATCACAAATAAACCCTTCTTCGCACTAATAATAAAAGAAACTGACCTTGAACCCGTCAAAGTTGACGAGAGGAAAAAGTTCATATATTTTCTGTTCGAGGGCAGCACCAATTAAAGATCAAACAGAAGGGTCGACATTACCCGAACTTCTGTAATAATTATGTTGTTAAATTATTGTCATCTTAGTTAATAGGGTGCTGATAAATGTTAATAGAAAAAAAAGTGTTTACATTTTATTAAAATTCCGTCGCCGTGGCGTAGTCGGTAGAGCCCCTACCTTCCACTCCGGCGACTCGGGTTCGTTTCCCGACGGGGTAGGAAATTTTAAATCTCCACCTTGAGTCTGGGTGTGTGTCCTGTCCTTGAGTATAATTGTGAGAATAAAATAAAGTTATCAAAAAGGTAAAACAAGAAGGAAAAACAGTAAACGAAAAGGGGAAAAAATGTATTAACATTTGTTTACATAAATAGAGAAGAAATAATGATGTTGTGTTACTTCATTCGGTAAGCAGACCGAATGAGTAACGAACACAGTAAATAGAATATAACAGTTGGAGAGGTTCAACTATGATTGAGGGGAAGAGGAACATAGTGTGATACTGATGATCTTGAAGAAGATTTTCGGGTTGTAGGCCGTGGTCGTGAGGCTTGTATTTCCCCGACGTTTCGCCAGAGACTGCGTCTGGCATCCTCAAGGGTTGTCTTGAGTCGTGAGGCTTGTATTTCCCCGACGTTTCGCCAGAGACTGCGTCTGGCATCCTCAAGACAACCCTTGAGGATGCCAGACGCAGTATCTGGCGAAACGTCGGGGAAATACAAGCCTCACGGCCACGGCCTACAGCCCGAAAATCTTCTTCAAGATCATCATAGCAATTCCGGCCGTGAAAGTCTACGTGAATACAATAGTGTGATACTGTTATGCTATATGCCAAAGGCTAAAAGTTCAGAACACTCCTATTCTTTGGGCTGTTAAAACCTTAAAAGTTGATATTCCATCAACTAACTTGCCCAATATCTGGATTCAACTAAAAAGTTATTCAGTGTCGATTTATTCCCTGTTGCTTAGAATGTCGAGAACTTTGTGAAGACCGTCGTTTGCCGTTTTGACTGCAGAGTCAATATCAGCCTGTAATTGCTGTTTACTATCCATGTCTTTAAGGCTTCCGAGATTGATTTTTACGTTGTAATAGGCGCCCCACACGCTGGTTTCCAGACACCGCACTCCTACCTGCAGATCGGACGTGGTACCTTTGTTACAAACTCTTGCCATGCGCTCTAGAGTTGGCCAGAGCTTGTTCACCTCAATGGCGAGATTGAACGGAACTTTGACTGCCTCCAGAAGTCCGTTTTGCAATGCTATCTCTCTCGCCTCTTCTTCCTCTGCCGTCTTACGTGGCAACTTCAAGGCCTCCTGTCAACAAATTTAAACCGAATCATATATTCTAACATTTAGTCTGTTATTAATGAAGACTATTAATATTTTCCACAATTTATATAAAATTTCACAAATAAACAAATGCACTCATCATATTAATATAATAGCCCAACGATTTAACATGGAAATATCAACAAAATCTAAAGTTATGGCCTTTCAAGGGAAATTCCCAGTAAGAAGTAAAATTTGTATTCAGAATTCAATATTAGAGCAAGTTAGTTCATTAAAATACTTGGGATATAATCTAACTTATAATGAGGAATGTGATATATCCTTTAAAGTACAAAACTATAATAAAGCTTTAAGAATTATCAACCAAGTTTTTAAACCATCAAAAGTGCAGAGACACACAAGAATGAAAATTTATAAAATTCTCGCTAGACCCATAATTTGTTATGGCAGTGAATCTTGGACCATCAAAACTCAGGATGATCGTCATATTACAGCCACGGAGATGAAATTTCTGCGACGAACTGCAGGTTATAGCCTTCTAGACCACCAAAGAAATTCAACAATAGCCAGAGAGTTAAACATCGTACCTATATCTGAATACCTCCAAGAATATAGAAACAATTGGCTAGCCCATATTCAGCGCATGGATCGTCACAGAATACCAAAACAAATTCTTCACTACATTCCTCGAGGCAGAAGATCTGTGGGTCGACCTTTTCGGAGATGGCGGGAGACCGTAACGGGCCACTGGGCCTAATACTTGAAAGGACGATGATGATGAACAAATGCAAAGTTTTAAATTCAATTGAAAATTCAGTAGTAGTAGTAGTAGTAGTAGTAGTAGTAGAAGCTATTGGCTGGAGATTGTGGTACCAGTATTAGTACAGTAAAACTTGTTCAAAGCGGAATCGCATGGGACCATTTTTTTTCCATATTGGACAAAATTCCACATTATAAAAAAAAACAAAAAATAACTGATCTTAGATTATAGAGTACCGTATAGGCCTATGTAACTTTATGTACTTGGATTAATTGTAGTTTCGCTGTGGTTTAAAAGTGAAGTATAGTATATATGAGCTACTTCAGCGGTAAATTGCGAAAAAAACAGTCCCGTTTCGTCAGCGTTAAAAATGTCTCTTAGGCGCGTATCCTGAAATTGAAGTATACAGTTTCGGTTTCCACTCACTAACTATACTTTCGTCCACATCCTTTGATTCCCCGCAAATTTAATTCCACACTACATTGTGTCGTCTTTTAAAACTGTACAGCCAACCTGGATGCTTTGGAATCGTTATTCTCTAGGGATGTAGCAACAGCTAGAGGTTGACTTTGGAGCATCGGTACGGAAATTTGGAGATTTTTGATCGTGCGCTTGTAAAACACTCTCACACTACTTAGTTGGTTTCTTCATTTACATTATTTATTTTTTGCTTTCCTGTTGGTTTGATCATTTCCTTGCATCCATTCATTATTTTTTTCTTTGTGTTTTAAAATCTCATAAACTTGGGTTTTTTTCACTCTGGTTCCGAGGGTCGCGGGTTCAAACCCGGCCGGGGTCGATGGATTTTTAGGACGGAAAAATGCAAAGAGAAAATCCTCCGGGAGGGACTTTAAGCCGTGAGTCCCGAGTCTGAAGATTTTCAGGCTCGTAATAATCCTTAAGCCTGAATGAAAAGGCCTCTAAGCAAAATTTACCGAATTTTCCCGTCCTAGTACTACCTTGGTTTCCTAGATGTCAGTTTGAGGCGGAACGCTGACCACGGACCACTCAAAATCACATCTATACGAAAACAAGTGTAACTAAATTAGTATGGTTCAAATTCTTCCGTGTAGGGGGAGAGCGCCTAAATCTTTGTAAAAGGAAAACATGGGCTTACAATACAAAAAAAAAAGGTGTTGTATTAAAGATAAAGTAATCCCACTACAGGCTATGAGAGACCCTTGAGGTAGTAGGAGGTTAAGGCTCCCACTTTTTCTAGACAATCGCCACTTGATGTCAGCCGGGTTGTCAGCCTTACGTGACGGTCGTCTTTACCTCCAGAATAAGCGTCTGGTACTCATTTCCGTTAGAGGCTGAGTCGACCCTAGGCCCATGGTGCCACCAGAAGGTTTCGGTCAGTTTAAAAATCCTGACCCCACCGGGACTCGAACCCTCAACCTTCCGGTTTGTAGTGCACTGTCTTAACTACTATGCTAAGGCGTGCCCCAAGTGTTGTATTACTCGTCTATATTTTAAAATAGAGTTTTGGCGCTGGTTTTTAGTGCCTTGCAGTTAAAAAGGGAGATAATTTTTTTAACACGGCCTTTATACATCACAACGCTTCTCTAGAAGAAATTTCAAGATAGGTTTCGGCATGCAATAGTGACAGTTATTTTGTTAATTGATTGTTAGTGGTTCCCTTGGTTAGATTTTTATAGATTTTTATATTATCACGCCTAAATGGATGGACGTGGAAAAGATTAGTGTTTCGAAACAAGTTTTTCTTTTTTAATTTTATTAGCACAATAAAAATCCTCACCATGTACTTGTTGAATGCAGCCGTATCTGTGTCCACCAATGGCAGGAAGCTGTTCATCGCGCGATGCAATACTGGAATTAACTCGCGCATCTGGGAGTCGAGATGCTCAAACTGTCGCTTTCCATACGTCATCTGTCCAACCATAGTGCCCAGAGCCGATCCCTATAACATTTATATTACAAACTATCATTCCTAAAGTGTTTTTGTGCAGTTGCAAAAACAATTTATGTTAATATTTACCAAGTTCCTAGTACTTTAGTCAAAATTATAAATAGTGCTAGAGATTTTTATGCACTAAAAGTTAAGATTGCAACACAGATAGCTTGTATTATTCAACTGTTAGTATGTGCAACCAAGACAAAAGACAGTCTAAAGTCTTACTTCTCCTTATACTATGTTGCAATCTTAGCTTTTAATGCATAAAAATCCTAAGCCTAATTGTAATACAGTGTGCACATAAAAGAACTAGTTTCTAGTAATAATATTATCACTCAGATGAGGCGTAGAAAATTGTGTGTAGACTGAAATGAAACAGGAAAGAAGATAGTTTTAGCTATGTTAGTGGGCGGATAGCTTTCTTTTGTTTTGTTTCTATGGCAACAATAGTAACAAAGATGGCAACTATTCAACAGAAAGCGTTTTGTGTTTTCCAGTTTGAGAGTTGTAAATCAGTAGTGACAGTTCAACGTGCGTTTCGTAGGCAGTTTAATCGTGATCCCCCCAATGCCAACAACATCCGTTGATGGCATATTCAGTTTGCAGCGACTGGTTATCTGTGTAAAGGCAGAAGTGTGGGACGGCCAAGAGTGTTAGAAGAGAATGTTGCTGCTGTAATATTTGAAGCGCAAAGACAGCGTAATCAGTAGGCTTTAGAGTCTGTAACAATTGTAAATGGTAGGGACACATATGTAAGCGTTTTCGTAAGACCTTTCACGCTGTCATTGCTGGGTTGGTCGTCATGGTTCAGATGACAGGGCTTATCTCCAGTGGCCTCCTATATCACTGGATCTCAACCAAAGCATTTTTTTTCCTTTTGGGGTTTTGTAACGGACAGTGTTATGATCCCAACTGGATTTCTTAGGCTTAAAGGACCTTCGGGACTTGGAAAATCCGGTAGCGTTTATCTGGCCGAGCGTTAGTATGAGGATGTTCAGTATACATGTTTTGAAATAAACAAATGGAGTCTTATTTTAAACTATTTTATTACTAAAGTATAAATAATTAGAAACCCTAAGTAGTCTAGCCCTAAATCTAATCTAAGCCTATATTAAAAACTACAGTACTTACTTGGGGGGTTGAGAAGATGGAGTTGTGGAATTTATAAATCTAACCTAACCTACATGATTAAAAATGTTATATCCCCTTTTGAATTTATATTATCAAAAATGTTAATTGTACTTGATTCAAAATATAAAAGTACGGACTATATATTAAGAAAAATGGTCGGTCACTTACCCTTCAGCCGTTTACACACACAGACAGACACGAGGCCCTCACTTCTCAAGTGTTATATACTCAAAATGACCTCAAGTCACCCTAACTGTACTCACTAACATTCCAATGAACTAAATGTAGGGATGTTTACAGTTAGCTTAAGCAAAACTTTGCTCTGAACTATATCATGTCTAAACTCTATCTCAACAGACTTTGAATGTCAGAACTCTACCTCAAAAGACTTTGCTTGAATAATTAAAATAATCTATAAAACAATAAAAAACTATATATAAAGACTATGTATTCATAACAGACAGAGTCTACGTGCCTCCACTGTCTGCTAACCTGCCCGAGATGAGAGACAGGATTCGAGAAGCTGTTGCTGCCATCAATCCAGACATGCTTAATAATGTATGGGAAGAATTAGCCTACATGTTGGATGTGTGTCATGTAACAAATGGGGCTCACATTGAACACCTATGAACTTAAAATGTAATCTGGAGACGTTACTCTTTAATTTAACATGAGTTTTTTATCATAGTTAGTTGAAGTATTAATTCAACACCTTTAAAATCGCTATATTCATTTATGTACACCAGGTATATTAACCACTGCGCTACAAGCCAGAAGGTCGAGGGCTCGAGCCCCGTGGGGTCAGGATTTTTAAACTGACCCAAACCCTCTGGCGGCACTATGGTCCTGGGGTCGACTCAGCCTCTAACGGAAATGAGTACCAGAGGCTTGTTCTGGGGGTAAAGGCGACCGTCACGCAGGGCTGACAACCCGGCTGACATCAAGTGCCGATTGTCTAGAAAAAGTGGGAGCCCTAACCTCCTACTACCCCAAGGGTCTCCTGGGGTCTATCGTGGGATTATTTTCTTTACTTTTAGGTATATTAACTATATGCCAACTATACTGAATTTCCACTATATTAAGGCGGTTTTCCAATTCTCTCCATAAACGCCGCAACATATAAATATCAACAAGTTGCACAACTTAAATCATTGTCCATCTGCTATTTTTCATACAAGATGAGGTAATTAAGACACCTGATTCATGCTCTCTTTATTGAAAAAAAATCGAACAATCATAATGTTGTCGGCCGCGGTGAACAAGTGGTTATGTTCTTTGCTTCTGGTCCCGAGGGTCGCTGGTTCAAACCAGGCCGGGTTCGATGGATTTTTAAGATTGAAAATCCAAGGAGCAAGTCCTCCGGGAGGAACTTTATGCCGTGGGTTCCGAGTTTGAAGATTTTCAGGCTGAATAAAGAGGCATCTAAGCAAAATTTACCGACATTTTTCATCCTTTATATCTTATTTGCCTACTAGATGTCTCATTGGGTCAGTATGTTGTCCGCATACCATTCATGACATCTTTGTGAAATAAGAATAACTAAATTAGCTTGGTCTGGTAACTCCTAACAAAGGAGAGGTTATGGCCCAACATTGGGCTGTTACGCCATTATAGATGTAGTAGAATCATAATATTATCCCTTCAGTCCTACGTTCCCTGGTCTGTCTCTTCCACTTCTTCCATTAGCTTTCCAATCAAGGATCATCTTTGATATATTCTTCCATTCTTAAAAGGTGTCCATTTCAAACATTTTTCTTATTTTTTTCTAATATGATTTTTTTTAACTTGCATTTGCCCCAAATAACCAGTCTTATAAGAACATGTCCTATTCGGAGAGGATTTTTAATTCTGAATCACAAACTTTGTTTTTTTTTTCTTTTTTGCCACCTAAGAACTGGAGTGGTTACCCTGAGTGATCAGCTAAATGTCAGTGTACCACCAAAGACCAGACGAATATTTAAGACAAGACACACCATTCACTCATACATTCTTACCAAAAAAGGCGAATATGATATGGTTGGTTATGATGGCGCGATGATGTTCGAGCACTATTCGAGACTTACTGTTTATTAGAGTCGAAAAAAGAACTGGGGAAAACCTTACCCAGGAAATTTGTGCTCACTGGTGATCGAGTCCGAGACCATTATAACAGAGCAGTGGACGTGTAGTGTATATTTTAATTCAATAAATAGTTCTATGTGGGTCGCAGTGGTTTAGAGATTATGTTTTTGTCTCTGATCCCGAAGGTCGCGGGTAAAATCCCGGCCCCATTCGGTGTATTTTCAGGATGGAAAAATCCAAGGGCAAGTCCTCCGGGAGGGGCTTTAAGCCATGAGTCCCGATTCTCAAGATTTTAGGCTCCTAAAAGATCCTCAGTTCTGCGCCGTAACCGAGTGGTTAAGGCAACAAACCTTGGCACCGCAGAGCTACGGACTTGCGCTGGTTCGAGTCCCCATGGGGAATACATTTTTCTCATGGAATTTCGGCCAGTATTGGGACCGGTACCCACCCAGCATCGTGAGACATTTGGGTAGCTACATTAAGTATCGACTCCGTGTAGAGAAGACCCGACATGCTGATCAAATGTCATCCCTACACTGGCCGGATGCTAGGCCAAGGACCTTCTAGGCCTGTCGCGCTTGGAGTTTTTAATAGATCCTCAAGCTAAAAAAATAGGTCGCTGAGCAATATTTAACCGACGTTCTACCATCCAATAATACCTTTGTTGCCTATTAGATACTTCTTGAAACGACATGCCGACCATATGTTACTCATGACATCTGTGAAGTAAGCGGTAACTAAATCAGGTTGATTAAGAAATCACAAAGAGATGCCAGGGCACTATTTGGGCTCTAAAACCCATAGATGGAAATTATTTTATCATTGTGTAAAGTTGATACTCCTGATTTGAATTACATAAGTTAGGCTGAATCTCTCACCAGAGCTGCTAGCAAAGCCGCCACTGAACCACC
This sequence comes from Diploptera punctata, assembly GCA_030220185.1. Taxonomy (NCBI): domain Eukaryota; kingdom Metazoa; phylum Arthropoda; class Insecta; order Blattodea; family Blaberidae; genus Diploptera; species Diploptera punctata. The sequence continues at coordinate 1,153,458 of JASPKZ010007262.1, forward strand.
TCCAGGGGCCGATGTCCTCGCTCCAACACTCTTAACAAATTTCTCCGTGGTCAGGTTTATCAGAGGTCCTGGACATGATGTTACACCCAGTCTGTACTCGATCACACGTTCTCTATAATAAAGGAAGTAATAGTGACTACCCTTTCATTGCTAACACTTTTGATCATATTATATTGAAGTTGTTTAGGTGTATACCAAAGTCTAAGCTGCCCTAAAAAAAAGACAAAAAAATATTCTAGCTATTTCACTTGTATTGCGTCATACTACTTTTGACCAATAAAACTGTACAGCTTATCCCACAATGATTATAATTTTACTAGAATTTGTTTGATTTTTATCACCTCCCTAGCATTCTTTTGTCTACATTTCAAGCTGAAAGGTTGTTATATTACTGTAAAAGACGCATTTTATTCGTCATTTATTTCCCGAATACATTATAGATCAAAACATTCATTAAACCAGTAGTTACATATGCTTGGAAACTTGGGTCCTAAAAGAAACTATAAAACAGAAATTGCTAATTTTTGAAAGAAAAATTTTATGAAGAATATTTGGACCAAATAGAGGAACTGATAATTGTTGGAGAATCAAAACAAATAACGAACTAAACAAATTAATCAAAAATCAGAATATAGTAAACCACATAAGATCTCTCAGAATTGGTTGGCTTGGACATTTGATAAGAATGGATGATCAGAGACTGGTCAAAAAACTCTACAAATGGAAACCTATAGAAGAGCTGTTGGAAGACCCAATATCAGATCGGAGGATGACACAATGAACGATCTACGGAAAATGAAAGTGAGTAATTTGAATATGGCAAGAGAGAGATTGGCATGGAGTAGGATTGTTGAGAAGGCCAAAACTTTCACTTTTGAAGTTGTCGTGCCTTAAGATGATGATAATACATTATAGATAATCAACTGAAAATGGCGGTTTCATCCAAACTTTTGAAGAAGCCAACAGTATAAATAAAATTAAATGATTGACAGCACGACACCAATCAACACTAAATGAAACAGAAACGTTGTATGTAATCGCCGATGTAGTTCAATGATGAATACACACTGCCATCTAGTGAAACGAAGAGATGATACATTTTGAAGACAGTTCAGTATTTTAGTACTCTCCGTTGCCGTGGCGTAGTCGGTAGAGTCCCTACCTTCCATCTGGCGACCCGGGTTCGATTCCCGGCGGGGTAAGGGATTTTAAATCTCCACCTTGGGTCCGGGTGTGTGTCCTGTCCATGTGTCTATATGTGAAAATAAAAGAAAGTTAACAAAAAAGGTAAAACAAGAAGGGAAAACAGTGTAAACGAAAAAAGTAAGTAAATTAATGCTTTATTGTTTTACAGAAGTTTATTTATTTTTAAATTTTGTATACTTTCGTCTAATCGTGGAATAGTTGATTGAATCCCACTTGTGGTTTGATTTTCTTTGGAGATTACTGTAGATGAAGCATCAGCTAACATTAACCTTAAATAAAAAAATACTTGTAGTTCCAAAATAAAATATCATAAAAATGAGATTATATATATCGTGTATTTCTGCAATTCGATAAGTAATGGCAACACTATTGTAAATCAGCGATCTTAGTGGTGACCATTGTAATCTTGTAGTATGTTGTTGATCAGTCTTTGTTGTATAAATCTGTAATATTTAAAATCTCGAAATAGCAATTTTTTGCGAATACATTCACTGTTTCTCAGATGTAAGTAATACTGCCCTAACAAGATGTTCAGTAGAATTTGTTTAGAAGGTGGAATTGGGAAATACTCGAACATACACCAAATTCACCAGACAGGAGCCCTTGTGACTATAACTTATTCTCAAAAATCAATGGACCTCTGCTAGGCATTCGATTACAATCAAGATTTGATATCCAGAGAGCTCTAGATGGATCAGATAAAAGAAATATCCAGAAACGGTGCTGCAGAAGGAGTGCGCCAACTTCCAAGTATTTGGCAACGTATAGTTGACTTGACTTACTTTTTTTTTTTACTTTTGAGGGCCTCTCCACTTTTCAGCAGTTACCCTGTATTCCCATTCGCCATTCTTGCCGATCACGCCATTCATCCTCCTCCAGATCTCGGTCGTTCATCAATCTATGGATCTCTCCTCTCCAAGTTGTTCTTGGCCTGCCCCGTTTCCTTCTACCAGAAGGTGACCATTCCAAAAGAGTTTTGGGCCACCTATCATCCTCCATTCTCCTGACATGGCCATACCACTGAAGAGCTCGTCTTTCGATCCTTTCCACCACTATCTCCTCCATATCCATCATCTGCCTCACTTCTTCATTTCTTCTTCTTTCCAACCTGGACACCCTGGCACTGCATCCTATTCCATCCATCTCCACTGCCAAGATCTTAGCTTTTTGTCCCTCTACCAAAGTCCATCCCTCAGCACCATAAGTCATTATGCTTTCCACAACAGACTTCAAAATCCTCTTCTTCGTGTGGTTTGACATGGTCCTACTCCACAGTACTCCATTCAATATTTTTATGGCTCTTCGTGCTTGTACTAACCTGCTATCTACTTCAGCTTTACAACTCCCTGATTCATCAATAAGTGATCCCTAATATTTAAATTTTTTAACAGCTCTAATAATTCCTTGGGTTAGGGATATATCTCGTCCACTTCCTCCTACTACAAGATATTCAGTTTTTCCCATGTTTACTCTTAATCCTCATATTTCAAAAGCATTTAGAAGTTTTCTCATCATGTATTTCACATCCTCACGACTCTGAGCTATCAACACTTGATCATCTGCAAATAATAAGGAATGTATTGTGCCACCTTGGACTGGTACTCTCATGCCTCCACAATATCACTTCCACTGCTCCAATATAAGTTGACTTGTCAAGAGACTATAAATGAAGTTCGTAATGTCAAAAGTAACCTAAATACATTTTTATAATGTTATAACAGTGTTATTATTTATCGAATGCTCTAGTATACAGATATGTGTATTTTTTATTTCAATTAAGTGTATATGAAATGCGGAACATGCTTGAAGCGTGCAATGATCCTCTGATTAATATGGTTGACCTTGAAGAGTGCAGAAATTGATTTTAAACAAGATTTGTCTTTTTACTGTGTCGATGTGGTATTTCAGTTAAACTAGCAGAAATGCTCTAGACGCTTCCATCCGAGCTTGTAGTATCCCTGTTGAATTCCGGATTTAGAAACTTAAAATCCATCTATCTCAAATGCATTAAACCCACGACTTTTCAATGACCTTTGAGTATATTGGGAATTGCTCTCTACTCAAATATAAGTCAGTCCCGATGGACTAGTGTTCGCCTCTCATATTAACAAGGGAACTATCAACCAATGCGTACTAAAACCTCCCTTCAAATTACACCTAGAGAAGCGTTGTGATGTATCAAGACCGTATCCAAAAAAAAAAAATAGATGCCTTTTTAACTGCAAGTTATAGAAATCGAAGTCAGAATCCAGCAATGGGGCAACCCACTGTTCGGAGCAGATGGACTCCCTCCGTAAGAGCGGGGTGCAGTGAGACGGGACGCTGCGCGGACGGCAGGTAGTGAGGGTTATCCTATCTACCAATTCGGGAATTGTATTACTTCCCTGAGTTTGAATAAGTGATATGGAGCTGGATTTTGGTGCCTTGCAGTTAAAAACGTCAAATCATTTTTGGACGCTATGTAATGTGGGTATGGTAGCGTTTGGTTGGTTAAAAGGGATAAATATGTATCGGGCTATTTTACAGATTGGATGATTAAATATGGTGTGATAGATAATTATTGGGTAAGTTACGTTGAAATATCGAAGTCTTAAAGATTTAAAAATATGAAGTTTGTAACAGAAACAAAGTGTTGTTTATAATTCAACGGATATGAATCTCTCACTGGATCACACTAAAAAAATACAAAAGCATCTGATTCTTCCCAAAAGCTATATATATATATATATATATATATATATGTCCACCGCTGTGGTCTCGAGGTAGCGTGCTGCCTTGTCACGCAGCGGGCCCGGGTTCGATCCCCGGTCGGGGCAGTTTTTCTGGGTGAGGTTTTTATCGGGGTTTTTCCTCACCTGTAAGACAAATGTCAGGAAAACTTTAAGGCCCAAACGGTCCCCGAAATCATATGGTCATCATCCTTATCATTATCATCCTTCACCGGTGTGGAAAGCAACGGGAAGCTACCACACCTACATAATTCCCTAGTAAAGCTGCAAGCATAGCATGAAAATGCTATGATTGCAGTGAAGGACCTGCCTTCGGGCAGAATTACTATGGATGGATATATATAGTGGAAAGCAAAGGGAAACTACCCACCTACAATTCCCTAGTAAAGCTGCAAGCATAGCATGAAAATGCTATGATTGCAGTGAAGGACCTGACATGATAAGAAAAATAAATGATTGGACGGGATTTGAACCCGGACCTCTGAATTGATATTCCAGTGCGCTACCAATTACGCTACCAAGCAGATTTAGTACAAATATGTATCCCGTCCAAGCATTTATTTTTCTAATGTCATATTAAGCTTGCATTGGTCAATGTCAATAATTTAATTATAACATTTAGAAGTGTCACTGCCATAAAGTAAAAATATTCTCTTTAATTTGCTTACTTGTTATAGAAGCTACTAGAGGGCAGTGCAGACCGAGTTCCCGCTACCTCTCGTAATAGAGAATCTATACAAAGAAAATAAAAATAAATAAATAAAAGTTTGTATTAGATTTGCTTGGTAGCGTAATTGGTAACGCACTGGAATATCAATCCAGAGGTCCGGGTTCAGATTCCGTCCAAGCACTTATTTTTCTTATCATGTCAAATTAAGTTTGCATTGCTCAATGTAAAAAAGTAATGATTACATATATCTACTAGTCTACCTCAAAGTCACGCCTTTACCAAGCTTAGGGGATGTTTTAATTATTTTCGATCTACATATGAGGGAATGGACATGGTCTTAAAGCATCAGAACTAAAATATTCTGGTATGTAAATTACTCTCTTTTCGCTCCCTTCCCACGACATATATGGGATGACATTGTCTGTCCAGTTTTAACTTTGACAACGTTTCCAATAAGTAGGCGTAAACCTGTCACATAATTTCTGAGAGTTTAAAACTGTATCCTACATCCTAAGCAAATCTCTAGTTTGACACGTTTTTCACTACACACGGGCTTGATACATCACAACGCTTCTATTGGAGAAATTTCAAGGTAGGTTTCGGCATGCAATGGTTGACAGTTCCCTTGTGAGATTTGCGGATTCAAACTGCAAGGAGTCCATCAAGGACGTAAACATCTTGAGTATGTCTTTCTTCGGAAGGGAACTAAAGCCAGGGATTGTCTGTTGTAGATTTATGACACGTAAGACAATTTATAGCGTAAAATAAGAAACCTCTAAACGAAATTACTCGGTTCTTTCACTGGAGTTGATTTTTGACACTAATGACCTTGAGATGTTAAAGAGCATTGTTAAATAAATTATCACATATCTATAGATCCCGCACTCAAAACTTGTGTATCCGTGACGTCACTCTTATACAAGGGAAACAACAGGTGGATTGTTACTATTCACTGACTTAGGAATATCGGCTCACTTGTTATTTCTGAAGAGATATTTCTATTTAAAAATTATTCTAAATTAAGTAAATCAAGGGATAAAAGCAGGATAAAGACTGCGGAAATGCTGTTTTTACGTAATGTGAAAGGATGCACAAGAGTGGATAGAATAAGGAATGAAACTATACGAGAAGAATTAAATATATATATAAAATTGAAGATAAAATCAGCGAAAATAATAAGAAATGGACAGAATACTTAATGAGAATGAACAACGAAAGAATACCAAACAGAACCTTCCTGTATAATCCCAGAGGAACAAGAGATGTTGGCCGACCACGTAGAAGATGGACACTTTTAACTTCGCCGGAACAGGCTGCATAGCCTAAACCTTTTAGTAGAAGAAGAAGAAGTAATTTCTACCTATTTGTTTTATAAGTACTTTGTTATAAGTATAACTAGCAAGAAAATGGGATATCTATTATCGAATGGGTCAGATTAGAACACGATCCCAGCGAGTGATTTAAGATTCACAAGGGACTCGTGAGTGTTTTATAATATTTTATTTACGGCGTTTCGTATTTGTATAATTTTTTAAAAAAATCTATAAATAGTATTAGGTCTATCAAATATGTAAGAATAGTAAAAATTTTATTTCTTATTTATGATTAATATTTCTTCTGGAAAAGAAATTAAATGCTCCATACTATATTGGTAAGTAATTATGTAACAATATGTTTTTAAAAGTATATAACAATAAAGACGCACTTTTCGTTTGTTAATTAATTATCTAATGGTCTACTTATCCAACAAAATATTAAAATTATCCCACTCCTACTCTTAGGAGGCGCTTGGAAATTAGAGGCTGAGTCAATATCGGGGTCATGATGCCGTCAGAAGGTTCAGGACATTTTAAAAATCCTGACAACATTGGAACTCGAACCCTTGACCTTTCGGCTTCTAGTTTATTGCTATGACTTGGCAACAAGGTAGATAAAATAAATGAAAGCAATGTATCTTACATAAAAATTAAGATAAATACCTGGCAGGTGCCGTCGTCTTCAACTAGGTTATTTTAAGAACTGTAGGCCTTTCGGAAACTGACTTCCATCAGCAGCTAACTGTAGTTTTTAGTAAGTTAATAACAAAAATTAACTAACAACAGTTAGTAGCGCATATACTTCTGCTAATGATGGAAGCCGCTTTTCTGAATGGCCTACGTTTCTTAAAAGCTTTTTTTTTATTTTTAACCTAGTTGAAGGAGACGGGACCTGCCGGATATTTATTTGAATATTTTACTTTGTGACTGTTTCTCTCAACGGAATTTTAGTATGAATTTTGTCAGTATTGAATATATCTTAGTGATATATTGACAGGTGGGATCAAATAAAAAAGAATAATAGTTATTTAGACGATTATTTACAAAAGCAGAGGTTTAGTAACGAGATGCCTAAGTTAGAACACGACTGAAGGGAGTATTCTAAGAGCTGAGTGTTACTAAACCTAATTTTGTAACGTGTTGTACAATATTTTATCTATGTTCAGAATATTTTAGTATGTGTTGTATATTAGGTATATTTAATAAAATGTGTTTATTGCGTAAACGATATATTTAGAGAAAGTATGAGGGCTTTCAGAAAAAGAGACGATAAATCAACAAACATTGTTGTTATACTATCTATCAATCATCATTAAAGTGTATTTTACGCTTTGTTGAACCTGTGTTTTATGTTTTGATAGCGTGTTTTGTTAGAATATAAAGGTTAGGTTTTGTTGCCTAGTAACTACGAACTGAACCGTCACTGATTGTTATAATAGTTTAACAAAATAGAAGGATCTTCTTGGTGACTGTATAACTCATGCTCGAAATGGGAGTCAATGACCAATCACATTTCAATGAATTTTTATTTACAACCAATCACAGTCGTTTTTCACCTCGATTTTATCAGTTTAATTTTACTACTTTAAAATCAAGCTCCTCCTTTTTAACATTCAAAATAGGTCATAGCATTATTTTGCAGTGACTGCATGTGACTACCAGATTTTATATATAGTGCACGAATTTAACCACACAGTGCTTGTGGGATATAATACATAAACATTTGTAGCAATTGATTATACCACAAAAGAAAACACTCTTTGCACTTTCTTAAACGCATTATTTCCCGGGAACTTACGTTCCAGAAAAATATAATTGACATATTTACATCATAGGACATCAGAAATTAATTAATAACCTATAATGTTGGTTATAAATGTCTCCACTAGGGTGCATTCTTACAATATTGCGATCCTTTGGCAATAAATAATATGATCTGGTTGCAGTGATGAACAAATGAAGCATAACAAAAGTTTCTCATTTGTTTTCAAACATCGCCGTTTACATTAAATATATAAATATTTTAAAATAGCTATATTTAAATAATGATTTGTGAATAAACAGCTTAATTTTATTCGTTAAATAGTCCTAACAAATGCCACTCTTGATTTCCAAATTCTCTAGATAAATTCACTCCTTACTTCGTGAGTCGTGAATTTATAGATAATTTGAAAATCACTCATGACATTATTTATGATAAATTTGTATTATACATAGCCAATAAAAAACCCAAACCATCAAATTAAAATTTAAAAGAGCCAACTAGTTTCATAGCGAAGTTCTCATTTTCAAGACTAATTATTGATTTTTATTTTTTTTTATTTGCATTCAATAATTATTCTTGGTCCACCGCTGTGGTCTCGAGGTAGCGTATGCCTTGTCACGCAGCGGGCCCCGGTCGGGGCAGTTTTTCTGGGTGAGGTTTTTACCGGGGTTTTTTTCTCACCTTTAAGACAAATGTCAGGAAAAATTAAGGCCCAAATGATCCCCGAAATCATATGGCCATTATCTTCATCATGATCATCATCCTTCACCGGTGTGGAAAGCAACGGGAAGCTACCACACATACAATTCCCTAGTAAAGCTGCAAGCATAGCATGAAAATGCTATAATTGCAGTGAAGGACCTGCCTTCGGGCAGGATTACTATGGATATAATTATTCTTGAAAATGATAGCATCGCTATTGAAACTATTTGGCTCTTTTAAATTTTAATTTGGTGATTTTTTATTGTATAATATTTATAAATATAGTAGATACAAATAATTGTTTTACTTACTGGGGTTGGAAATGCTTGAGAGAGGACAATCCTAATTTGTTGACAATCAGCCGTACTTTCTGGTCTTCGTCAAGCACGAACAAGTCATCCCTGGTGATATAATACTCTGCTGCCTGCAAAATGGCTTTAAGGGGCACAAGACCCACAATCTCAGAGCCGATGACGGGCAGATTAAGTTCTTGTGCATCACGACATATCTCTTCAAATGCTACATGCAGAGGAGTGATGTCATGGTCAATGAGATTGAGTGAAACCTGTGCCATGTTGGCTTCATCCAAGTACCAGCCGATTCCTTGCACGGCTTTAAGTCTGCCAGGCTGTTCAGGACCCCTGCCTTGGTCCCGCACATTCAGTGCTATGCGGTGTGCTTGCTCCTTGGTAGATAACAGATTCACATTGTACGCAATTAGGAATTTACGTACTCCCACCATGCTGGCGCCCCAACTTGGTATAAATTCTGCCGGTCCAAAGTCAGGAGCCCACTGAGGATCCTTTATCTAAATTACAAACAGTAAATACAATACAGGTACATCAATAATACATTATACATTGCGTCTCACTCGACTTGTGGCCTGCTAGCGCGAAAATTTTAGAATAGAATATATTTATTTAGCCTGGTGGAGTTAAGGCCATGTGGCCTTCTCTTCCACTCACCAGAACAAACATATGTTACATATGAATACAAAAAAATTACAATAATAGTCATATTAAACAGGACAAACATATGTTACATATGAATACAAAAAAATTACAATAATAGACATTGAACAATTAATTATCTGTCATATTGAATAATAATGAAAATAATGTCTAATAATACAATGAAACTAAATACAACTAAAATTAAATTAATGATACAATGAATAAAAAAAAGGAATAATAGCTCGAATCTACTATACGTAAAAAGAAAAGAAAAAATACAAAGAAAGTAATAAACTACAATGAATTAATCTACGCTTTTTATACAAGGCATTAGGTAAATATATTAACAAATCGTAAGTCTATTTTTATTAAATAATGCAAAAACGCATTATTAATTCTTAACAAGTAGTATTAGTGAGTTGTTTTTCTGTTAGTAATTTTATTTTCAATTTGTTTCTGAAAGATGGTAAAGTTTGGCAGTCTCTGACATAGGGTGGAAGTGAATTCCATGTTCTAGCAAGAGAAACTGTAAAAGATTTCGAAAAATAGGTAGTGTGATGAGGAGGGATATATAGGACACTGTGCTCAATGACTGCGGGCAGTGAGTCATGAACTCGCGCTGCATGCTGGCGCCTGGCCGAGTGAGTCAGTCGAGCTATATGCTTGTATGGTGAAATTCGTGTTCTACAGCAATACTGTATTCTCGTGTTGTAAAATGTTATAAAGTAAAATTAAACACTTAGTTAAATTCTATAGAGATCTTAGTTCATAGTTATCGTTATGCCTCGATCTGTGTTCACAGTACATCATAGGGTATTTTTTCCACGACTATTATCTCATGCCCCAAATGGGAGTCAATAACCAGTCATGTTTCAATTAATTTTGTTTTACATCCAATGACACTCGTGTTTCACCTCGCTATTTATCGAATTCTGTTTACCAAAATGAAGAAAGAACCTCCCTTTTTTAATATTCGTAACAGGTCAGAGCATTATTTTGCAGTGACTGACTCTCCAACAAATATGTTGAATATAGTAAATAATGAACAGATACATTCGAACTACACATTTGATAATTGTGTGTTCAATATACTCAAAGGTCACTGAAAAGTCGTGGGTTTAACACATATTATATTTCAGGACAGAGTTTTGATTATGGCAGGACAAAAATTGCAAGGCTAACTGTAAAATCACTGCATTTAGACTAATGGAATTTGTAATACAGTTCGTTGGAGATGTAGGTCAAAAGCTTAGTATATAACCCTGGCAAAATAGGGGACTCGTGTCTGTCTGTTGAAGAGTGTTCTGATGGGTAAGTCTGCATACCATTTTCTTAATATAATGTATCTAGGACATTTAGAAAGGAAATCAAGTAGTTTTAATAGTTTAATGCTAGATTTCAACGTGTAGAGTTAGTAGATAATTATTAAAATGTAAATTAGGGTAGATTTATAAACCCCCATATCCCTCTCTCAAACCTTAAGAAAGTTCGGATGTAGGTTTTCTTAATATAAGCTTAGATTAGTTATTTAGGGTTAGAATACTTAGGGTTATTCTAATCATTATTCTCTAGAATTAAGAATAGATAAAATTAAGAACCCATTTATTTATTTATGTTCAAAAAACACGTATGCCTTTGTAACTAATACATTCACTTACTAACGCTCGACTAGAACCTCATGCTACCAAAATTCCAAGTCCCGAAGGTCCTTTAAGCCCTAAGTAAACCTACAGATTATAATACTAAATCACCATATCGGCAATGTAAAATATTAATTAGTCATTACTCAGACAATGTAACCAACGTATCATTAAACTCTGCTAGAAACAAATGAACGCTGTACTAATCTGCACATTTTTTCACTCTAACTTACACAATCTAATACTAACTTGACCATTTTCGCATCCTAACCTGTCCACTAATGTAGGTGTTCTCTTGTAACAGAATCACCTTATATGTGAGCAATCGTGTTTTGCAATTGGCTCCTGGGAACGTGTGTTATCACTAGGACTCCGAATTTAAGGAGAAATGTTTTTCTCCGTCTATGTCTGAAGACGAGGCCCAACTTAAAATACTACTACAGTCATTAAGTTCTGAGACTTTACGCCTGGAGGGTAGGCACCCACAATAATCTGGATGTCTCACAAGATGCCGATAACTTGGCGTATACTTAAACAGAACCACATCCTCCCTCAAAATCGCCGTTGGCCGTTATGCACATTTGCCAACGTTGATATAGCTGCTGGAAGCACCGCTAAAATATGTTGGCAGGAAGATCCCGTATGGCTTCTCTTGTGGCAGAATGAAATATACGCCCATGTAGGATTGCTTTCATGCGAGGAAAGAGGAAAAACCCGCATGGCGCGAGATCAGGTGAGTACGGAGGGTATGGCAAAACTGTCACCTGTTGCCTTGCAAGTTCCTCTTGGACAAGGACAGAACGATGTGCGGGGGCGTTGTCGTGTAGCAACAGCCAATTCTTTGTACGCCAAAGCTGAGGTCGCTTACGGCGAATTGAATCGCGTAAACGGCCAAGGATCTCTTTGTAGCGGGTTTTGTTTACAGTTGCACCTTGTGATATGAATTCCATGTGAACAATTCCATTTGAATCAAAAACAAGCATCACCTTGCCTTTCGATCTGTCTTGTCGCGGTTATTTCTGTCGTGGTGATAACGGAGTTTTCCAGATGGCGGATTGTCGTTTCAGTTGCGGATCGTAAAGGAAACATCATGTTTCGACTCCAGTTTTTATCCGGTTGAGAAACGTCGGATCTTCGTCAGCACTAGTGATGAAGTCACCACAAATCGTCATGCGGTCATCACGTTGGTCTTGTGACAGGATTCGTGGCACACTGTGCTGGGTAACACGAGACATGTTCAGTCCATAAGACAGAATTTTGTAGCAAGTACCATGGCTGACTCCTACCGCTGCTGCCAGATAGTCTAGTGATTGGAAACGGTTAGCACGCATCAACGTTACTACTTCTTCACTCTTGCGTTTAGTTCGAATTTTTTGTGGCCGACCAGTACGCACTTCATCTTCCAACTGTATCTTCCTTGCAGAAAACGTCGGTGGCACCTAAACACAACACTGCGACTCAATGCGTTCTCGCCGTAAACTTACTGCATCATTTGAAACGTTTCGTCAGCGGTGTTGCCTAATTTCTGACCGAATTTTATGTTGCTCTAACTCTGACATCTTTCATTCTAAATTCTCCAATATACTTCCGTTTTAATGAACATGGAATTCCTTTTTCAAACTATGTTGAATATAAATATATATATATGAAAGAAGAAGCATTTTCAGTCATCAATTTTTTTTTCTCAATGTATGTTTGCATTTCACTATAATTTTGTAATTTTAAACATTTTTTATTGTATTCATTAAAAATGCAGTTCAAACTATAATTATTATTTAATTTTAATTGCCTTTTTGCCTCCTTTTTTTTCTTTTTCTTTTTTTTTCAGTTTTTAGGCATTTTTTAGTCGGCCGCGGTGGACAAGTGGTTACACTCCTTGCCTCTGGTCCCGAGGGTCGCGTGTTCAAACCCGGCCGGGGTCGATGGATTTTTTAGGATGGAAAAATCCAAGGAGCAAGTCCTCCGGGAGAGACTTTAAGCCGTGGGTCCCGAGTCTGAAGATTTTCAGGGTCGTAAAAGATCCTTAAGCCTGAATGAAAAGGCCTCTAAGCAAAATTTACCGAAATTTCCCGTCCTAGCACTACCTTGGTTTCCTAGATGTCAGTATGAGGCGGAACGCTGACCACGGACCACTCAAATGACATCTATACAAAAACAAGTGTAAATAAATGAGTATGGTTGAAATTATTCCCTATAGGGGGAGAGCGCCCAAATCTCTGTTAAGGGATACATGGGCTTACAAGAAGGTATTTTTTAGGATATCTTTAGGTCTTTTTAAAGGCATTTATAGGTCCTCAACTTCCGAGCCCTACTAATTGTTATAACATTGGTCAACACGACACAAAATGTCACTTGTTCTCCGATGGAATATTCACTATTGTAACAGTTGCATAAAATAGCCAAAGATTAAGAATATTACATTTTGAAGGCTTTACAATATAGTTATAATTACAGTAAAGTAAAGTGATCCCACAACAGGCCCGGAGGCCCTTGGGATAGTAGGAGGTTAAGGCTCCCACTTTTTCTAGACAATCGGCACTTTATGTCAGCCGGGTTGTCAGCCCTGCGTGACGGCCGCCTTTACCCCAGAACAAGCGTCTGGTACTCATTTCCGTTAGAGGCTGAGTCAACCCCAGGGCCATAGTGCCGCCACAGGGTTTGGGTCAGTTTAAAAATCCTGACCCCTCGACCCTCCGGCTTGTAGCTCAGTGCCTTAACCACTACGCTACGGCGTGTCCCCTATAATTACAGTACAATACTATTTTATGAATATGTGCTCACTCTATTGGCCAAATCTTCGTATTCCCCTGCTCTTATCTGGGCAACTGTTGTGCGGTAACCCTGTGAGGCGGCAGCACCATACAGATATACAGGTACACGTAGCTCCTCTGACATCAGTTCACTCAACTTCCTGGCGCATTTACAGCAATCTTCTAAAGTGACATCACTCACTGGCACGAATGGACACACATCCATTGCTCCGAGACGAGGATGAGCTCCTGAATAAACACATTTTTCTTCCCTTAAATATGTTACTATATGTTTTGGATACTGAAAATATTGAAAATATATAACACTATTATTCTCCCAGTATTATCATTTAGATGTGAAACATGGACTTTTACTTGTATTGAGGAGAAAATATTACCAGTATTTGAGATAAAAATTCTTAGGAAAATGTTTGGACCAAAGACAGATAAACAGAGAGGCAAATGGAGAAGACTTCATAAGAGTTAGCTTCATGATCTTTATGGATATTATTTATTCAATGCCCCAGATTGTCATTTCGAAATTTCTGGTGTTCTGCCCTGGCATTGGCTTAATTACAACCCACTTCTGATGTTGGCGCGCCTGGAAGGCGGAGTTCATTACCCCGATGATACGACGGGTTATAAAGCAGGATTTTATTATCATAATAAATATGAAAGTTAAAGTTAATAATTTTATACTTTAAAATTATTTTAATATTTAAATACAACTTAAATAAATAAATAAATATATAAAACTATTATTTTACCAGTTATATTATATGGGTGCGAAACATGGACTCTTACTTTAAGGGAGGAAAGGAGATTACAAGTATTTGAGAATAAAGTACTTACGAAAATTGTTGGACCAAAGAGAGATGAACAGACAGGAGAATGGAGAAGACTACATAACAATGAACTACATGGTCTTTATAGGAATCCAGATATAATAAGAACAGTTAAGCCTCGTAGACTGCGATGGGCAGGACATGTTGCACGTATGGGGAATGAAAGACTTGCATGGAAGGTTCTTGTAGGAAAGCCAGAGGGAAAACGCCCAGTTGGTAGACCAAGAATGAGGTGGGAGAATAACATTAACTATGATTTGAGGGAAGTAGATTATACAGGGAATGATTGGAAAGTATTAGCTCAGGATAGGGATGTATGGAGAGCGTATGTCCGCGCGGCCATCAACCTACGGGTTCGATAGTACCAATGAGTAAGTAAGTAAGTAAGTAAGTAAGTAAGTATACAACTTAAATAAAGAAAAACATCTAAACAATTAATTGATGTTCATTGTTGAATAAAAATGTCTCAGTAACAATTAAAGAAATTGTAGTACATAAGTCTTTCTAAATAATTATTTTAAAATTGTTTTAAGTCATTGTTGTCAGAATTATAAAGCTTTCTGTTATAACTGTAATAAGAACACCTGCTTAACTTCATATTTTTAAATAAAAGTATACTAAATTCTGATTGGATGTTAAAACAATTAACTTTTTGAATTACCAAATCAAATTTAAACCTTGTATTTAATGGTCCTATAACCAATAGAATATAAAATATAACATCATGTGATGTTTTTTAAAATTATAAAGAATTACACTTCAGTCTGCATACAACTTTCAACAAACATAGAATCAAGAAGAATTCTCCTGATAAAATGTGATATTTAATACAAGAAGAATAGTTGATTCAAGAAAAGAAAATAAATTAATTTTAATTGACGGTGAAGAATAATACCACCTACATTTACTTAATCTGCTGGGAACTTTACAAAGTGAATAAATGTGAAATTATTTCTACAAGAAACATTTTTTTATGATTGTGAAGTGTTTTCCTATTCAGTGTACCAACTTCCGACCCTAAGAACAGAATCCAGCTCTACCGAAAATTAAACCCAACCTGAACCAGTAATTCTTTTTGGGACACCAATCCTTCAAAATGTTACTACAACATCGAGCATGAAGAGAGTTAGCTGCTTCAAAACATCGCCACAACATGGGAAAAGAAATACTTCTTCAGTTACAAATGGTAATGAAGCGCCAGGAGATTTTTCTTAACCTAAACTTAATCTAAATTCCAGACTATGAACAACCACAGGAAAATTCGTATTGTTTGACCGGGGATCTCATGAACAGAAATGAGAAACGCTGACCAGCCCATGAGGCTGGTCAAAAAAGTTGCCACTTGCATGTGGTGTTTCCAAGCGGTCATCTATCCAAGTACAAACCATGCCCAATTTTGCTTGACTGCGATGATCGGACGAGAACCGGTATTTTCAGCATGGTCTTGCTATTTACAAGGAAACTAGATAGAATAAGAAACATTAAGTTTTATAGTTATATGCATGTATATACGAATATCAGAGTAAAAACGCCCAGTAGGTAGGACAAATAATTTCAGGTGTGAGAATAACATTAACCATGACTTAAGGAGGTGAATTATGCAGGGGAAGATTGGAAAACATTAGCTCAGTATAGGGATGTACGCAGAGCTTATGTCAGCGCGGCCATGAACCTTCGAGATGATAATGTCAATGAGTTAGTTATGTGCATTTTCCGATAATAAGAATTGTAAGTAATTAAATTCGAATACTTGTAAAATAATACGTACTTTCCATATAACACTATATTTTCTCCCTTTTTTTTCCGCACATTGCCATAAATGTTATTCTCTCAACTTTTCCCGTCCTAGTACTACCGTGGTTTCCTAGATGTCAGAATGAGGCGGAACGCTGACCACGGACCACTCAAATGAAATCTATACAAAAACAAGTGTAACTAAATTAGTATGTTTGAAGAGAAAAATTATACGCTCAGACCGGGACTTGAACCCGGGACCCTTGGTTCTCTAGACCAAGTGCTCTACCAACTGAGCTACCTGAGCAAGTACCGATCTAAACGCAAATCCTTCTCTATATACATTGTAATTCCCATCCACCAAATGCTGTGAAGCCATGCTTCTATCTTGCAAATGGCGGCTCCTTTATTAAGAAGACATATTTGGGAATTATACATTACAGCCAGTACGGCTTTTTCCAACTTCTTAATAAAGGAGCCGCCATTTGCAAGATAGAAGCATGGCTTCACAGCATTTGGTGGATGGGAATTACAATGTATATAGAGAAGGATTTGCGTTTAGATCGGTACTTGCTCAGGTAGCTCAGTTGGTAGAGCACTTGGTCTAGAGAACCAAGGGTCCCGGGTTCAAGTCCCGGCCTGAGCGTATAATTTTTCTCTTCAAATATGATTTATCCATCATTGAGATGTACGAAATCAATAATAATAAATTAGTATGGTTCAAATTCTTCCCTGTAGGGGGAGAGCGCCTAAATCTGTATTAAGGGAAAATATGGGTTTACATTACATTACATAACATAACTTTAGGCTATGTAGTTTAACTGAAAAGTTCCCCTTTCTAATCATCTGCATCTATTCGCCGCTATAAAATTGTCAATAATTGTTGAATTCTCTTGATACCTCGTGTGGTGGGGAAAAATATCCCAAAATGACACTAGATGTGGTGGGGGCATCCACATTTCTGACAATCAGCACGGCATGTCAGCCCTACGTGCTGACCGTTTTTTTCAGTGAGAGTCTGATGTACTTTTCCGTTTGGCATTGACTCCATGACATGTTCCAGACGCAACGGATGGATTATACGGAGTTTTGGCTCCGTCGTTCTGGCTTGTGACATCCAAAATTGAGGTACATACTATAGTGATTGTCCAGCTTCTAATCACTGCTAAATAAATTCTCTACTGCATTCTAATATCGATTTTATGGTAAAAACCTAAAATCGAATCCAAAAATTGTATCAATCGAAACAAATCTATATGCGAAACTTCAAAGTATTTTTATATGTTATATATAAAATGACAACCAGAACCCGGCTGTAGGTGTATTTATTAAATATCTTGTAGTACAAATTTAGTTGTATGAAATCCATGCATGTAACTCACTCTATTAATACAACATAATTAAACACCAGAAAGTCTCAAATAACTAACAAATATCTGTGTTAGATTTCTCATAAACCAATAATAATTATTTTAGTAATAATTTGTTGATGGCACTGCCATCTATGATGACTCTAAGAAACTTGTTGCACCAACACCATACCATTGAGTGATAATAAAACAGGAGGAGAAATTATAACAGCATCAAGATAATTATCTAACTACTTCAGATACCAGTTTAGGCCAGTGATTAGAATTGTATAATTTATTTTATTCAATGTCATCACGTTGTCATTTCAACATTCTAGTATTTTCTCCTGTCATGACGTTATTGTGATCCACTTCTGATCCTAAAAGATGGAGTTATGCAGCCCCGATGATATATGATAGGTGATGATGTTAATGTTGCACCAGGAGAGGCCTTAATCCTAAACTCAGTGAACATATTAATGGTGATGATGGTGGCTAGATGATTTTCGAGAATCGTTTGGGCCTTAAAGTTTCCTGATATTTGTCTTACAAGTGAGGAAAAACCCGAAATAAAAACACCGTCCAGGAAACTTGTCCCGACCTGATATCTCATAACACTTATTCCACCGACTCTTATCTGGGTAACAGTTGTTCGGTAGCCCTGAGAAGCAGCAGCACCATAATTAATACAGGTACATGTAGCTCCTCTGACAACAGTTCACCCAACTTACTGGCGAATTTACAGCAATCTCCAACAGTGACATCACTCACTTGCACGAATGGACACACATTCATTGCGCCGAGACCAGGATGAGCTCCTGAATAAATAAATTTTCCTTCCCTTAAATATATTACTATATGTTTTGGATACTTACAATATGTAACACTATTATTCTCACAGTTACATTATTTGGATATATATCATTGAAGCTTATTTTTGGAAGGAGAAAATATTACGAGTATTTGAGATTAAAATTCTTAGCAAAATATTTGGATCAAAGACAGATGAACAGACAGCCAAATGGAGAAGACTTCATAATACTGAGCTACATAATCTTTATAGGATACTTAATTATTTTCATTCAATACACCAGATTGTCATATCGATATTTCTGGTGTTCTCTCCTGGCATTGCCTTAATTGTAACCCACCTCTGAAGTTGGGACGCCTAGAAGGCAGAGTTCGTTTCCCCCGATGATACAATGGGTAATAAATGATAATGAAGCGCCAGGAGATTTCTTAAGCTAAACTTAATCTAAATTCCAGACCATGAGCAACTGGTCGAAAATTGTTATTGTTTGATCGGGAATCGAACCCGGGACCTCATGAACAGTAATAAGAAACGCTGACCAGTCAATGATGCTAGTCAAAAAAGTTGTCAACTGCAGGTGGTGTCCCAAGTGGTCATTTATCAAATTACTAACAATGCCCAATTTTGCTTGACTGCGATGATCGGAGGAGATCCGGTATTTTCAACAAGGTATGATCGTTGCCCGGGAAACTAGATATAATAAGAACAATTAAGTTTTGTATACTGCGATGGGCACAACATATGGCACGAATGGAGAATGAAAGATCATCATCATGAACAAAATCGTTTTAGGCCATGTGGCCTGTACGGTAAACCTACCGAAGATATTTAGCGGGGGTGTAAGAGGCATTAATGTGCATTCTATAGCCTCTCCTACCTAATTCTCAACCTCACCTGCACGTGGTACACCCTGCTTTTAACTAACGAGGTAATGGGGCCCGAGTCACGGCGGTATAACCGTTCCATCAAATATGGAGGAAATTCCATATTTTGAACGCCTGACTAGAGGGTATAACGTAGCAGCCCTACCACTAGTCTTGCTCTGTGGATGGCTG
Organism: Diploptera punctata; assembly: GCA_030220185.1. NCBI lineage: Eukaryota > Metazoa > Arthropoda > Insecta > Blattodea > Blaberidae > Diploptera > Diploptera punctata. Next base: position 1,172,983 of record JASPKZ010007262.1, read on the forward strand.
GTAACGAACCCAGGGGACTTCCTACTACTCGAAGAATCTTAAGCAAAGACTAATGATCACACTGATGACGACAAAGCAAGAATGAAAGATATGTATGTATATATATATATATATATATATATATACATATCAGAGTAAAAGCGCCCAGTAGGTACGACTAACATGAGGTGAGAGAATACAATCAACCATGTTTCGGGAAGGTGAATTATGCAGGGGAAGATTGGAAAACATTAGCTCAGTATAGGGATGTATGTACAGCTTTTGTCAGAGAGGACATAAACCTTCGAGTTGATAATGCCAGTTAGCTAGTTATGTGTATTTTATATTTTTCCCCCCGATATTAAGTGTAGTAAGTAATTAAATTCGAATACTCGTAAAATAATACGTACTTCCATATAACACTATTTTGTCCCTCATTTTTTTTTCCGCACATTGCCATACACTTTGTTCTGTCAACATATATTTTCATATTACAACTTTACGCTATATTGTTTAACTGAAAAGTTCCCCTTTTAATCACCTGCATGTATGCCCAGCAATACAATTCTCAATAATTCTCTTGATAACACACTAGTCGCTACCTAAAAAAAACTATCAGACAATGGCACTTTTTGTGGTGGGGGCATCCACCATTTTGGCAATCAGCACGGGATGTCGGCCCTGCGTGCTGTCCGTTTTTGTTTCAGTGCAGTGAGAGTCTGAAGCACATTTCCGTTTGGCATTGACTCCATGTCGTGTTCCAGACTTAACAGATGAATTGTTCGGAATTTTGGCTCCGTCTTTCTGGCTTGTGACGTCATATATTCAGGTACATGCTATTGTGATTGTTGAGCATTTAATCACTGCCAATAAAATCTCTACTGTATTATAATATCGATTTTATGGTAAAAACCTAAAATCGAATCCAAAAATTGTGTAAGTAAATAACCTACTTGATGAAAGACTACAAAGAATTTTTATATGCTATATATAAAATGACAACCAGGACCCAGCTGTAGATGTATTTATTATATACCTTCTAGTAAAAATTTAGTTTTATGAAATTCATGCGTCTAACTCACTATGTTAATACAAGATAATTTAATACGAGAAAGTCTACAATAACTAAAAAATATCTGTGTTAGATTTCTCATAAACCAATAATTATTATTTTAGCCATCATTTGTTGATGGCACTGCCATCTATGATGACTCTAAGAAACTTCCAGCACCAACGCCATTCCATTGAGTGATAATAAAACAGGAGGAGGAATTATAGCAGCATCAAGATAATTGTCTAACTACTTCAGATACCAGTTTAGACCAGTGATTAGAATTGTATAATTTATTTTATTCAATGCCACCACGTTGTCATCTCAACATTCTAGTATTCTCTCCTGTCATGCCGTTATTGTAATCCACGTCTGATGTAAGGACGCCTAAAATATGTAGGTATTCAGCCCCAATGATATATGATAGGTGATGATGGTGATGTTAATGTTGCGCCAGGAGAGGCCTTAATCCTAAACTCAATGAACATATTAATGGTGATGATGATAGCCAGATGATTTTCGAGAATCGTTTGGGCCTTAAAGATTCCTGACATTTGTCTTAGAGGTGAGGAAATAACCGGAAATAAAAACATCACCCAGGAAACTTGTCCCGGCCTGGGATCTTATAACACTTATTCCATCCGGCTTTTATCTGGGCAACAGTTGTGCCAACTGCACGTGGTGATCCCAAGCGGTCATCCATCCAAGTACTAACCATACCCAATTTTGCTTGACTGCGAAGATCGGACGAGAACCAGTATTTTCAACATAGTATGGCTGTTGGCAGGGAAACTATATATAATAAGAACAATTATGTTTTGTAGACTCCTATGATCCGACATATGGCCCGAATGGAGAATGAAAGATATATACATATACTAGAAGTCCCGGCCACGCGTTGCTGTGGCTAAGGTATACGTTAAAAATTTAAATTAAGTTGCTGTCTTTCAGCCAGATTACTTAAAACTAATACTTACACACGAAATTAATAATATTGTAAATAAAATAAACACTGAACACACTTAAATTATGAAATAATCAATATTTGTAATTCAATTGAAATTCGCGGTTGCAATAAAAAGCACAGCCATCTGGATCTCTCTTTGTTAAATAATAAGCCAATTACCTTACCAAATTACCTTACTCCGCCATCTGTTAGAATCGTATGGAACTCACAGATAATTACACCGCAATCTGTTAGAATCGTATGGAACTCTTTGTTAAATAATAAACAAATAATTTGCAATAAAAAATAATGCGACTATGAATTTAGTTATAAACTACCCTAAGTCTCAAGTTGGATCAAACTGCACACAGTGTGCAAAATTTTATTAAAATCGGTTCAGTAGTTTAAGATTCCATCGCGGACAAACAACGTGACACGAAAATTTTATATATTAAGATATAGGAATATCAGAGTAAAAGCGCCCAGTAGGTAGGACAAATATAAGGGGAGAGAATAACATCAACCATGTTTTGAGGAGGTGAATTATGCAGGGGAAGATTGGAAAACGTTAGCTCAGTATAGGGATGTACGTAAACCTTTTGTCAGCGCTGCCATGAACTTTTGAGTTGATAATGTCAATAAGCGAGTTATGTGTATTTTATATTTTTCCCCCGAGATTAAGTGTTGTAGGTAATTAAATTCGAATACTTTTAAAATAATACTTCCATGTAACAATATTTTGTCCCTCAATTTTTTTTTTCGCACATTGCCATACATTTTGTTCTGTCAACAATAGCCTATGTACAAAAATTCAGAAACAACTGGAAATCTCATGTACGAAGAATGAGCAGAACAAGAATACCACGTCAGATCTGAAATTACCAGCCACCAGGCAAGAGATCTCTGGGCAGACCCTTCAAACGTTGGATTGAGACCGTAACAGACCACTAGGTCTATCACATGAAAGGAAGAACAAGAAGAAGAAGAACAAATATTTTCATATTATAAGTTTAGGCTATATTGTTTAACTGAAAAGTTCCCTTTCTAATCATCTGCATGTATCCGCCGCAATAAAATTGCCAATAATTGTTGAATTCTCTTAATAACCCACTAGTCGCTAGCTAAAAAAAACAATCCCACAATGACACTTGGAGTGGTGGGGGCACCCGCCTTTTGTCAATGAGCACGGGATGTTGCCCTACGTGCTGTCCGTTTTTTCTCCAATGAGAGTCTGATGCACTTTTCCGTTTGATATTGACTCGATAGCATGTTCCGGACGGATTCTTTAGACTTTTGGCACCGTCGTTCTGGCTTGTGGCGTCAACAATTGAGGTATGTGCTATAATAATTGTTGATCTTTTAATCACTGCTAATAAAACGTAATACAATCAGTACTTAGTGATGGGTAATTCGAGTGTGAGTCGTTTAAAAGAACGTTTCACGTTTCACTACTGTGAAGGGCAAAAAAGTTACTCATTTTTAGTAAACTGCCAGTTCAGAGTTCACTACTACATCTTGAAATTAAAATGTACTTTTTATTTCAAGCTCTGAATGTCTCACTTCAAATCAACTTTAGCTCATTCGTTCTTTAGTCTACATTTCTTCGCCCATCGACCTTGCATGTCCCCACCTCTTTCCTACGTAGTCTACATTTCTTCGCCCATCGACCTTGCATGTCCCCACCTCTTTCCTACGTAGTCTACATTTCTTCGCCCATCGACCTTGCATGTCCCCACCTCTTTCCTACGTATTCCATATCGATCGTACCGCAGCGAGTGTACTGCCTGGTCGGAGTGAAGTGTCTGAGAGGAACGAACTAACTTGCCATAATGAACTGTCATAGAGGAACGAACCATCTGGCCAGAGTGAAGTGTCGTAGAAGAACGAACGACCTTGCCAGAGTTAAGTGCGTTAGATCAACGAACTGGTATCAAAGAACGAACTTCCTGGTCAGAGTGAAGTGATTTAGAGGAATGGACTACCTTGAGAGAGTGAACTGGCTTTAAACACTTCAGTACTTCAAACTCTCAACATTCGACACGCTCATTCATCCATTATGGCACTCTCCCGTCTCTTGCTCACGTCATCACTCATACGCAGCATTACTAACGCTACAAATCTAATATAGTCTAAAATTACAAGCACTTTACATTAAATAATACTACACTAAATTACGATTTACACTAAATTATAAACCACACAGAAGGTGAAATGTTGGACTCCCACACAGTAGTTGGATTGAACAATCTTACCAATTCTAGGTTTCGAGAAACCGGAACGAGCCAACAGGCTTAATCCCTGGATGATGATGATGATGATGACTTTACATTTTATTTGCTGGAATTCGGAAATTATTTAATAAAAATTAATTTTATCCAAGTTCTAAAACAATATCATTTACTAGGTTTTCAAAAACCTATTGCAAAATTTACCAAAAATCTTACCTTGCTATATGTTTATAGCGAATATGCCGTGCAAGTTTAAAATTAACCTCCCCCCCCCCGAATTAAACTGTTTTAGAACAAAAGTTACACTTTGCTTTACCATCGCCTAAATCGGTTAAGAGACCCCAAATTCCACTATTTTTTCTTGACCGCGAACTAGAAGCCATTCTGCAAAAGTGCACATACAAGGCTAAATTTGATTGGCCTACCCAGTGTTCATTGTCTTTATATTTTTAGTTTAGAGATTGTGAAGTTAACATCAATCAATTGTCAATAGTACGATTTTGCATCTGTTCTTCTTTTTAAAGAAATATTATGCAAATAATATGTGTAAACAATGCATATATAAATGAAATAAAATATATCTTCCTTAAAATCTCCATATGTGTTCCTTAAACGTTTTAAAATACTCCACACAAATTTTGTCAAATTCTTATGCAAATATTATGCAAATAATATGTGTAAACAATACATACTCGTATATAAATGAAATAAAATATATCTTCCTTAAAAATCTCCATATGTGTTCCTTAAACGTTTTAAAATACTCCACACAAATTTTGTCAAATTATAGTTTCTTCTTCTTCTTCACTTCACGGGCTAGGCAAAATGCCTGTTCCGTCTCACAGTTGTTCTGTCCATCTTTTCACTGGCCTTCCTACATTCCCTGAACCTCTTGGCTTGTAGTTAAATGTTGTTTTGGTAATCTTGTTACGTTCATTCTTTCTACATGTCTAAACCATTTTTTCTATATCCTTTGATTTGATCATTAATGGATATATATTTAACTCTGTTCTTATATCTTCATTCTTTAACCGATCCATTCTTGTGCAGCGTTTTGTTATTCTAAGGAAATTCGTTTCTATATTTTGTATTCAACTTTGTAATTTCTTGGTCAATATCCAAGTTTCCCTTCCATAAAGTAATACAGGGACTGCCAATGTTTTATAAAACTTCAATCTAGTATCTCTTCTTATTTTGTTCTTTAATGTTTTATGTATAATTCCACATATCATTTGAATCTTAACATTTTCACATTTAGGTCTCTTTCAGGTTTTGTGTTTATAGTAAAATTACAACCCAAATAATTAAAATGTGTTACTTGTTCCAGAGATTTGTTGTCTATTATGATTTTTGATCTTATATGTTCACTTCCCCAAAATGCCATTATTTTCGTTTTTTCCTTTGATATTTTAAAATTATATTCTTGGCATAGCTGATTTAATTGATGTAAAGAGTACTGGAAAATTATTTTCATTTCCTTGAATAATAACCACATCGTCCGCATACGTTAATATAGAGTTACGATTTTGTTTTTATCAACATATACAACTTTAAATAAAATGTGTAAAGATTGGAAATCTGTATTTAAATATAATTATGCAAGGGAGGACGGTTATAACAAATATAAAAAGAGGGAAGTATAAATAATTATAAAATAAACAAAAGTATGGTAGCAGTTATATCAGAATTTTCATACTCAAATAAATTAAAATAGAGTTTACAGGATTATTTCTGTTTATCATTAAAATCCACAGCTACCATGTGGTTGGTTAATATGTCAAGTCTCTTCCTGCTTCCCCCGCCAACCCTTTATATTCTTGCTGTGTGAAGCGAAGGATCCCTGAGGGTTCGTATTGGCCGATTGGACATAGCTATGTCATCTGTTGGTGATATGGTTAAGATATTTGAAGGCGATTTTTTTTTTTTTTTTTTTTTGGTATGACGAATTGAAGGGCTTCGCTAAATTTTGTGAACGAACTAGTTGAATTGAATGGTTCACAAAAGTGAGTGCGAGTGAACGGATTACTTCTCGAAATGAACTGGTTGGGCACAACGCTAATCAGTATTGCAGTCTAATATCGATTTTATGGTAAAAACCTAAAATCGAATCCAAAAATTATGTTTCATTCATATCCCCAAATGAACTATCCAAGCATTTTCATGTGTTATATATATAAAATGACAACCAGAACCCAGTTGTTGGTGTATTTACTAAAAATGTTCTAGTACAAATTTAGTTGTATGGAATTCATGCGTTTAACTCACTCTATTAATACAATATAATTAAACACGATAAAGTTTCAAATAACTAACAAATATCTGTGTTAGATTTATCATAAAACAATAATGATTATTTTAGTATTCATTTGTTGACGGCACTGCCATCTATGATGACTCTAAGGCACTTCCAGCACCAACACCATACCACTGTGTGATAATAAAATAGGAGGAGGAATTATAACATTATTATGACTATTTAACTCATGCCCCAAATGGGAGTCAATGACCAATCACGTTTCAATGATTTCTGTTTTACAACCAATCAGAGTCGTGTTTCACGAAATATTTATCAGTGTTATAATTACCATATTAAAGAAAGCTCCTCCTTTTTAATATTCTGAACAGGTGTGGCCATTATTTTGCAGTGACAGAGCCCGTGAGAAATACGGCTTTCAGATAGTATATATAGTGCATGAATGTCAACACATGCCGCATGCGGGAGTTAATATAAAAACATTTGTAGCAATTGATTATACCACCAAAAAAGAAACCACTGTTTGCACTTTCTTAAATGTATTTTTTCCCAGGTAACAATCCAGAAAAATATAATTGTCATATTTACATCATACGACATCAGAAATGAATTAATATACATAGACTTTCACGGCCGGAGTTGCTATGATGATCTTGAAGAAGATTTTCAGCCTGTAGGCCGTGGTCGTGAGGATTGTAGTTCCCCAACGTTTCGCCAGAGACTGCGTCTGGCATCCTCAAGGGTTGTCTTGAGACGTCGGGGAACTACAAGCCTCACGACCACGGCCTACAGCCCTAAAATCTTCTTCAAGATCATCATAGAATTAATATACGGTTTGATGTGTTTCATTTTTTCTCCACTAGAGAGCATTCTTACAATAATGCGTTCCTTTGGCAATAAATAGTATGATCTGGTTGCAGTGACAAACAAAAGAAGCAGATGAAGCGTACCTATCGTTTCTCATTTGTTTTCAAACATCGCCGTTTACATTAAATATATAAATATTTTAAAATAACTATAGTTAAATAATGATTTGTGAGTAAACAGCTTAATTTTATTCGTTAAATAGTCCTAACAAATGCCACTCTTGATTTCCAAATTCTCTAGATAAATTCACTCTTCACTTCGTGAGTCGTGAATTTATCGATAATTTGGAAATCACTCGTGGCATTACTTATGATAATTATGTAACTACTTCAGATAAAACTTTAGGCCAGTGTTTACAATTATTTTTTTATTCAATGTCATCATTTTGTCATTTTGACATTCTAGTATTCTCTCCTGTCATGAAATTATTGTAATCCACTTCTGATATTAGGGCGCCTAAAAGGTGGATTATTCAGCCCCGATGATATATGATAGGTGATGATGATGTTAATGTTGCACCAGGAGAGGCCTTAATCCTAAACTCAATGAGCATGTTAATGGTGATAATGATGGCCAGATGATTTTCGAGAATCGTTTGGGTCTTAAAGTTTCCTGACATATACGAGGAAAAACCCGAAAAAAAACATCACCCAGGAAATTTGTCCCGACCGGGGATCTTATAACACTTATTCCATCCGGCTCTTATCTGGGCAACAGTTGTGCGGTAGCCCTGCGAAGTGGCAACACCATAATGTAGGGTATATGTATGGCTCCTCTGTCAGCAATTCACCCAACTTACTCGTTCATTTACAGCAATATTCTACATTGATATCACTCACTGGCACGAATGGACATGCATCTATTTCTCCTTGACGAGGGTGAGCTCTTGAATAAATAAATTATCCCTTCTCTTAAATATGTTACTCTATGTTTTGGATAATGAAAATATATAAAACTATTATTCTCCCAGTTATATAAAATGGATGTGCAACAAATTGGCTTACTTTTAGGGAAGAAAAAAGATGACGAGTAATTGAGAATAAAATTCTTAGGAAAATTTTTGGCCAAAGAGACCTGAACAGGCAGGCAAATAGAGAAGACTTTATAACAGTGAGCTATATAATTTTATGGGAAACGATATATAATAATAACTGTTTAGTCTCGTAAATTGCAAAGGTACGAATGGATATTGAATGAGATTCATGGAATCATCTTGTACGAAAATCAGAGGCACAGTGCCCAGTTGGTAGACCTAGGATGTGGTGGGAGAAATAGATTTGAGGGAAGTAGGTTATATAAAGGACGATTGGAAGACAGATCAGGACAGGAATGTATGGAGAGCTTATATCTCGCGGCCATGAATCTGCGGGTTCGATCGAGCCAGTAAGTTAGTTTTGTTTTGGATGGAAAATGCTTCTTATTTTTAATCTGTATTTGACCAAAAACGTTGTCCTGGATTACCATTATCTTTACAATAATAATCTACAGCACACATTGTTGCTAAACCTAAATTCAGATCACGAGAGGTCCAGAAATAATGTTCTTTAAAACAATCCTGTAGTCCGACCAGAATCGAACCTAAAACCCCATGTACTGTAATCAGAATTTTTAACATCTAATCCACGTAGGTAGTGTACCACGAAATAATTGCTGCCGAAAGGATTACACATATCGGACAGGACGAAGGCGAAACGCCAGTCGAAAAAAGTACATTTGTCGAAAGAGTGGCGATCTTTCACTGTAAAAGAGTAACCGTCAAGAAACTCGGAAAGGGTTCAACTAGAGTACTTTTTTTCTGGAGTAAAATAGTCCCCCACTCGGAACTCTGAGCGGTTACTACTTCAGCTGTGGTGGGGGCTCGCGCCTTTCTGGTAATCGGCAAGGGATGTCCGCCTTGCGTGTTCACCGTCTTCGTCCTCAGTGAGGGTCAGGTGCATTTTTCCGTTTGGTATTGACTCCATGGCATGTTCCGGATGCAACGGATAGATTGTTGTAAATTGTGGTTCCGTTGTTCTGGCATACGATAGATTGATTCACACTTTTAGGTAATAATATAGGAGCAACAGATTCCTCTGAATACTAATATGATAAACTAGCCCACCCCGCTTTCATAACGGAGCCACCGGCCACACTGTATGCACTCGTATGAGAGCAACCGACCACACACCGTGTGTGTGTGTGTGTGTGTGTGTGTGTGTGAGCTGCTAACCACAACTGTTTGTGTGTGTGTATGAGTTATTAACAACTGTGTGTGTGTGTGTGTGTGTGTGTGTGTGTGTGTGTGGTGTGTGTGTGTGTGTGTGTGAGTTACTAACCACACACTGATCGTATTAGAGCGACTAACCACACTGTGTTAACAATAAAATTTCTTGGCATTTTATATTAATTCTCCAAGGAAGTTCTAAATTGGCTCAAGTATTCCTTTTAACAAAATTTATTGTTTTACAAATTTGAACATATTCAACACGTCAATCGAATTTATACTTTCATGATAAAAATTAGTTTCGCTTCGCTAGTTACCTGTACCTGCCAACCCTTGAGTTACCGTTAATCACTGTATAACAAAAACTTTTTGTGTGGTCCCAAATAATAATCAAATTAATTCTAGGAAATACTAATGTTAAGTATTTCTTTTAACACAATGTATTGTTTTGCAAATTTGACCATATTTAACACGTCAATCAAATTTACACTTTTATAATAAACATTAGTTTCATTTCGCCAGGTAAATATACCTGCCAACCCTTGAGTTACCGTTAACCACTGTATAACAAAAGCTTATTGTGTGGTCCCAAACAATAACAAAATTAATTCTAGGAACCACCCCGCTTCATGTGCTCCCTTTGAATAATAGTTTTGTTGGGTCCTCAATGGAGGCAAGTTCTATAGCGATTATTGAGCTTTTGATCATTGTTAAACTAGAAATAGCAATAGAACAACAATAGCACCAATAGTCACATATGTGATTGAACTGTACTGGGAAAAACTAAAAATCAGTGACATGCAAAAAGTAGGAAATCTCAAAGCAAGATTTATAAAAGGATAATGGGAGCTAGCTAATATGCACCAAACAGACTAATGTATGTAATCGGCAGGATACAATATTCCTAGAAGACATAAGGACCAGAATACCCGTACAACTACCAAGCACAGAAACATATTAAATAGCAGAAGCAGGAAAGAAGTAGAAAGATAAAGAGATGGACACCGAAATCTTTGGAATAATATACAGACAATGGAAGAACAGCAATCAAACACAGTGGTACGTCATTTTAGGGCTCGCGATGCATGGATTCCACCATTTAATGTTCATAAACATATAGTTTCATCAAGTGAGTGAACAATGTGCCTGCAAAGTGTGTGAAAAAAGTGTTAATTTTACTACTTCATCAAATGCAAAATAAGTACATGCTTACTAATCGACAACAAATAACTTTGAATGCTCTTTTTGAGTGCAACTATTACTTACTATTATTAATGAGCATTGCTAATAAAACCCAATGCATTCTAATATCGATTTTACGGTAAAAACCTAAAATCGAATCCAAAAATTATAATATTACAGTTGGTATACAGGGAAAGATTAAAAAAATATATTTTATATGTTACGTATAAAATGACAACCAGAACCAACTGTTGGTACATTTATTAAAATCTTCTAGTACAAATTCTGTTGTATAAAATTCATGCTTTTAACTCATTGTATTAATACAATATATTTAATCGCAAGGGCAGCAGAAGATAATTAACAAATATATGTGATATATTTTCATAATCCAATATTAATTATTTTATCGATAATTTATTCACCTCACTGCCATCTATGAGAACTTAAAGAAACTTCCCTCATCAACACCCAGCCGTTGAGTAATAAAACAGGAGAAGGAATTATGTTTAATAACAGCATCATCATAATTAGCTAATTCAGATAACGGCTTAGGCCAATGTTTAGAACTATATTATAATTTATAACATTTACAGCTCTTATTTCTCCGGCTCTCATCTGGGTAACAGTTGTGCAGTAGCCCTGTGTGGCAGCAGCACTATACAGGTCTACGGGTACATGTAGCTCCTCTGACAGCAGTTCACGGAACTTCTAGGCGCATTAACAGCAATATTCTACAGTGACATCACATCTATGGACATCACTCATTATCCTAGAGGAGGGTGAGCTCCTGAATAAATAAAATTATCTCTTCCCTTAGATACTGTATGGTTTGGATACTGAAAATATATACTATTATTTTTCCCAGTTTATTATATGGATGAGAATTGTGGTAGTCTACATTAAGGAGGAGAACAGATTACGAGTAATTGCGAATAAAATTATTGGGAAATTTTTTAGACCAAAGAGAGATGAACAAACTGGCATATGGAAAATACTTCATAACAGTGAACTGCAACAGCTTTAAAATAAACCGTACGTGATAAGGACAATTAAGCTCGTATACTGGGATCAGTAGGTCATGTGGCACGACTGGGGAATGGATGAGGATCATTGAAGCTTCTTGTACAAAATCCTGAGGCAAAATGTTCTGTTGGTAGACCAAGAATGAGGTGGATGAAATATATTTGAGATAAGTAGATTACATAGGGGACGATTGGAAAATAACTCAGGATAGAGATGTGTGGAGAGCTTATGTCGCGCGGCCATGAACCTATGGTTTGATCGAGCCAGTGAGTTAGTCACGTTTTGCTTATCCTTTTGAATGTGATTTGACGAAAAACGTTGTGCTGGATTATCATTCTCACTGCAACAATAATCTTCTGTAGGTACACATCACTTAACTTAAATTCAGATCATGAGAGGCCACAGAAATAATTCTCTTAAAAAAATCGTCTAGTCCAACCAGGAAGATTCGAACCCGGGACACCATGAACCGTGGTCAGATGTTCTAGCCAATGAGGGTAGTATACCCTGAAATCATTGCTGCCGAAAGGATCACCCATGCCGGAAAGTCAAAGATGACATGCCAGACGATAAAAGTATCTTAGTCGAAAGAGTGGCGAACATTCACTGGAAAAGTACAATCGCCAAAAAACGTGAACAAGGATTTAACTGGGGTAAAATATTTTGAAAGTAAAATAGTCCCCCACTCCAAACTCCATTCGAAAACTACTTCACGGAATCCATGGCAAAGGTATAAACTAAGAGTCATGAACATATAATGTAAGCATATTATGTATTATTGTGGCACTAGAGGTATTTACACGGAAATCAGGTACATCATTCTTGGATATAGTCCATTTAAAGGAAGGTAGGTGACAAGGAGTAGGCCTTCAGCAATTAGAAAATTTTACATTATACTATGGGGGTGCAGAAAGTTCTGAATTCGGAGAGGATAGTGAACTACATGATCTTACGGGAAGCCAAATGTTATAAAAAATATATAAATTTCGAAGGCTGAGATATACTGTACATGTAGCACGAATGGGAATGAAAGAGATGCATGGAAATTTATTGTAGGAATACCAGAAAGAAAGGCCAAGAATGAGGTGGCAGAATAACAATAACCATGATTTGAGGACGTGAATTATGCAGGGGAAGATTTGATAACATTAACTCAACACAGGGATGTATGTAGAAGTTTTGTCAGCGTGGCTATGAACCTCCGGGTTGATGATATCATTGAGTTAGTTAATATATATGAACAGAGTGTTTCAGATTATGTACTACAAACTTCTAGGTGTTGTACAGGGGACTTAGTAGATAAAGTTTTGATAAGGAACCCGTGTTTGGAAACGTATCATTTCGATGTAAAATATGTTTGAAGATCGAAACACAATGGGCTGATATCGTGTGATTTGTGTAGACAGAATCAGAGTTCACGTCAGTCATTGAGCAGTACAGGACGAGACAGTACAAGATGGACGAATACACATTCGAAGAGTACCCTGAATTGTTGCTAATTTACGGCGAAGCTGGATGTAATGGTCGAGCTGCACAACGCACATGTGAAGAACCTTGTTTACGATACACTTGTCGAGACGGAAGAAGATCGTGCACGAATTCTGGCTGCAGCAGAAATTATTGAGCTCACACCGGGTCTTGTGAGTATGAAAACATGAGTCGCAGGTACAATTTGTACAACGAACAACAGAGTCGCCACGTGGAACCACACTTATAGTACAACCCCCTAGAAGTCTGCAATACTTATTCTGAAACACAATTCGTACTATATCAGCCCATTGTGCTTCAATATTCAAACCTATTTTACATCAAAATGGTACGTTATTGGACATGGGTGCTTTATCAAAACTGTATCTACTCTGTCCTATCTACAACCCCTAGGAGTCTGTAATACTTATTCTGAATTGGAAATGTGTAATATAATATTTCCATATTACACTATTTTGATCTTGATTTCTTTTCCACATATTGCCATAAATTGTTTCTGTCAAAATATTTCTATAGGCCTATATTATAATTTTTGGATATTTTTTTAACTGAAAAATTCTCCTTTCTGATCACCTGCTTGTATCCGCCGCAATAAAATGGCAATAATTGTTGAATTCTCTTGATAACCCACTACTCGCAAGCTAAAAAACTATCCCACGATGGCAGTTGATGTAGTGGAGACCCCCTCCTTTCTGGCAATCAGCACGGGATGTCGGCCCTACCTGCTGACCGTTTTTGTCCCCAGTGAGAGCCTGATACTCTTTTCCGTTCGGTATTGACTGCATGACATGTTCCGGACGAAACGGATGGATTGTTGAGAATTTTGCTTCCGTCGTTATGGCTTGTGACGTGTTCCCTTGAGTAATAGCATTGTGGAGTCCTCATTTGAGGTACATGCTATAGTGATTGTTGAGAATTGAATCACTGCTAAATACAAACTCTACTGCCACAGAGAACCGAGCTCTGTATTCTAATATTATGGTAAAAACCTAAAATCGAATCCAAAAATTGTATAAAAAATATATAAACGGAAACTTCACATTATTTTTATATGTTATATATAAAACCAGAACCTGAACCCTGCTGTTGGTACATTCATTAAATAGTTTCTATCACAAATTATGTTGTATGAAATTAATGCGTTTAATTCAGTTTGTTAATTCAATATAATTAAACGCGAGAAAATCTCAAATAACTAACAAATATCTGTGTTAGATTTCTCATAAACCAATAATAATTATTTTAGTATTCATTTGTTGACGCCACTGCCATCTATGATCACTCTAAGAAACTTCTAGCACCAACACCATACCATTGAGTGTTAATAAAACACGAGGAGGAATTACAATAGCATTATTATAACTATCTGACTATAGTTGTTTAAGCCAGTGTTTGCAACTTTTTATATGTTCTTATTTAATGCCACCACGATGCCATTTCGACATTCTAGTATTCTCTCCTGTCATTACGTTATTGTAATCCACTTCTGATGTTAGGGCACCTAAAAGGTGAAGTTATGCAGCCCCGATGATATATGATAGGTGAAGATGATGGTAATGTTGCGCCAGGAGAGGCCTTTCTCGTAAACTTAACGAATATGTTAATGGTGATTATGATGGTCAGATGATTTTCGAGAATCGTTTGGGCTTTATAGTTTCCTGACATTTGACTTACAGGTAATGGAAAACCACAAAAAGTCAACCAGGAAACTTGTCCCGACCGGGGATCTTATAACAGTTATTCCGCCGCTCTTATCTTTGGCAAATGTGCGGTAGCCCTGCGACGCGGTAGCACCATAATGTATACACGTACATGTAGCTCCTCTGACAGCAGTTCACCCAACTTAATGGCGCATTCACATTTATCTTCTACAGTGACATCACTCACTGGTACGAACTGGGCACCAATGGACACACATCCATTGCTCCTTGACGAGGGTGAGGTCCTGAATAAATAAATTTTCCCTTCTCTTAAATATGTTAGTATATGTTTTGGATCCTGAAAATGTATATCATTATTTATTCTTCCAGTTATATTATAATAATAATAGTAATAATAATAGCTTTATTTTACCTGGCAGAGTTAAGGTCTTAAGGCCTTGTTTACCACTCAACCAGGTTTAAAAAAAATACAAACAAAAAAATAGTCTTAAATCTAAATTACAGTGTATATATATATATATATATATATATATAAACAATTACAAGTTATGAGTAAAATACAATTAATATTTATAATGTAATTTGATTTACTCTAAATTTAACGAATTAAATATATATGTACAAGATATATAAAAAAACTAGGAAAAGATTAATGACATAGTATAAAATTAAATAAATAGAGGAAAATTAATTATTAGACAACAGGTAACTGTATAAGCGTGACTTAAAGGTACCAAGTGAAACAAAATAGCCTACTTTTAGGGAGGAAAAAAGATTACGAGTATTTGAAAATAAAATTCTTAAGAAAATTTTTGTACCAAAGAGATGAACAGGCAGGCAAATGGAGAAGATTCATAACAGTAAGCTACATCATGCTTTATAGGAAAGCAGATGTAATAAGAACAGTTAATGTTCGTAAACTGCGATGGGCAGGACATGTGGTACGAACGGGGAATGAAAGAAGGTATTGGAGGCTTCTTGTACGAAAACCAGAGGCAGAATGCCCAGTAGGTAGACCAATAATGATGTGGGACAATAACATTAACCATGATTTGATGGAAGTAGATCACAAAGGGGACGATTGGAAAACAGATGTCGTAGGGATGTATGGAAAGCTTTTGTCGTGCGGCCTACGGGTTCGATTGAGCCAGCGAGTTATTTAGTTATGTTTTGGATGGAAAAAGTTTCTCCTTTTTAATGTGTATTTGATCAAAAACCTTGTGCTGGATTTAAATAAAATGATCCCACAACAGGCCCACAGGCCCTTGGAGTAGTAGGAGGTTAAGGCTCCCACTTTCTCTAGACAATCGGCACTTTATGTCAGCCGGGTTGTCAGCCCTGCGTGACGGCCGCCTTTACCCCCAGAACAAGCGTCTGGTACTCATTTCCGTTAGAGGCTGAGTCGACCCCAAGGCCATAGTGCCGCGAGAAGGTTTGGGTCAGTTTAAAAATCTTGACCCCAACGAGACTTGAACCCTCGACCCTCCGGCTTGTAGCTCAATGCCTTGTGCTGGATTACCATTCTCTTTAAAATAATAATCTTCAGTAGGTACACATTATGACATAATCTAAATTTAGATCACAAGAGGCCATAGAAACAATTCCCTTTAAAAAAATCCTAGCCAGGCATGGGGAGCTTGGGCTCCGAGAGTTCATAACAAATCCTCCCGGCGATACCCATTCCACTCATTTGTACCTGCACTGGAGATGTAGGTACATGGTGATTGACAGTACACAGTGAGAGTCAGTGGCGGTCAATCCAGCGTGAGAGTGACAAATTCTAAACACTGATATCATTTTAATAGGGACTGGGCAAATTATTATTTTTGCATTGAGAATGGCACGAAAGTTGTTTGTTTATTGTGTTCTACGCGGTTCCGTCATGTGAAACACTGTAATATCCCACGACATCTCAGATCTTCACATGCAAATCAATACAGACAGGCGCAGGCATGACTAGAAATATTTCAGATCTTCACATGCAAATCAATACAGACAGGCGCAGGCATGACTAGAAATATTTCAGATCTTCACATGCAAATCAATACAGACAGGCGCAGGCATGACTAGAAATATTTCAGATCTTCACATGCAAATCAATACAGACAGGCGCAGGCATGACTAGAAATATTTCAGATCTTCACATGCAAATCAATACAGACAGGCGCAGGCATGACTAGAAATATTTCAGATCTTCACATGCAAATCAATACAGACAGGCGCAGGCATGACTAGAAATATTTCAGATCTTCACATGCAAATCAATACAGACAGGCGCAGGCATGACTAGAAATATTTCAGATCTTCACATGCAAATCAATACAGACAGGCGCAGGCATGACTAGAAATATTTCAGATCTTCACATGCAAATCAATACAGACAGGCGCAGGCATGACTAGAAATATTTCAGATCTTCACATGCAAATCAATACAGACAGGCGCAGGCATGACTAGAAATATTTCAGATCTTCACATGCAAATCAATACAGACAGGCGCAGGCATGACTAGAAATATTTCAGATCTTCACATGCAAATCAATACAGACAGGCGCAGGCATGACTAGAAATATTTCAGATCTTCACATGCAAATCAATACAGACAGGCGCAGGCATGACTAGAAATATTTCAGATCTTCACATGCAAATCAATACAGACAGGCGCAGGCATGACTAGAAATATTTCAGATCTTCACATGCAAATCAATACAGACAGGCGCAGGCATGACTAGAAATATTTCAGATCTTCACATGCAAATCAATACAGACAGGCGCAGGCATGACTAGAAATATTTCAGATCTTCACATGCAAATCAATACAGACAGGCGCAGGCATGACTAGAAATATTTCAGATCTTCACATGCAAATCAATACAGACAGGCGCAGGCATGACTAGAAATATTTCAGATCTTCACATGCAAATCAATACAGACAGGCGCAGGCATGACTAGAAATATTTCAGATCTTCACATGCAAATCAATACAGACAGGCGCAGGCATGACTAGAAATATATAACTATATTTTCACACGGACATGTTAATGATATATACTTTTAAAATACATTAGGTGACATGCATGGAGTAAAAATCCATAAATTAAATATAGTAGAAATATGGGATATTGTATGTTTTGTTTACACAGGGGATGATAGGATGGGATTTTTAAATAATCTAAAGCACCAAACACTTAAAAAAATAACAGACAACCACTTTCAGAGAATTCAGTACGTGCTAGTTACCGGATTTCAAAATTGATTGCTGAGAAATCATATCAAATCTAAAACACTCTCCAGATTAAACGATGACACCTTTGTCTCAATATTACGTCTCTCTACGAGTACTACCAGCCTGATATAGATAAATTAGTGCCAGCTGTCTACTACGCGCCCTTCGAACGTTTGCACAGATATACGTAAAGTACGTACGATTGGAAGGGATTAGTGCATATGTTACAGGTTGTAAGGTTGCGCCGCCACTGATACTGCATGGTACGCCGAGAGGACAATAACAACAGTCTTGAATGCAATGAAAGGTGGAATGCGGAATATGTCATACACCCCTCATTCGCCAGCTCCCCATGCCTGTCCTAGGCCGACCAGAAATCGAATCTCAGATCGCATGTACTGTAATCAGCCACGAAGCTGCTGTACCATGAAATAATTGCTGCCTAAAGTATTACCTATATCGGAGATGTCGAAGGCGACACGCCAGTCGAAAAAAAGTACCTGGGTCGAAAGAGGGCGATATTTCACTGCAAAAGTACATTCGTCAAGAAACGGTGACAAGGGTTCAACTAGAGTAAAATTTTCCGGAAGCAAAATAGTCCCTCACTCTGAACTCCGTACTTCAGGGGATCCATGGCAAAGGTACAAAGATGGAGATAAGAACGTGGAATGTAAGCATATTATGTAACTTAGTAGTGTGGCACTATAAATATTAACACGGGAATTACATATATCACTCTTTGATATATCTAGTAGGGCATCAGCAATTATGAAATTTTACTTTATACTAGAGGGGGGTGCAGAGAGACCTGAATTCGGAGGGGATAGTGAACTACATGATCCTCCGGGAAATAAATGTTATAAGAAAATATAAGATTCATAGGCTGAGATGGGCATGTCATGTAGCACGAATGGGTAAAGCGCTCAGTAGGTAAGCTAAGAATGAGGTGGGAGAATAACATAAAGGATGATTTGAGGAGGTGAGTTATGCAGGGGAAGATTGGAAAAAAATTAACTCAATATAGGGATGTATGTAAAGGTTTCGTCAGCGCGGTCATGAACCTCCGTGTTGATAATGCCAAGCAATTAGTTATATATAAAGGATGTTTCATCATAAGTATCACAGCTAAGTGTTGTAGAGGGTACTTAGTAGATAAAGTGTTTATAAGGATGGCATGTTCGGAAAGGTGCCATTTAGATGAAAATAAGTTTGAAGTTCTAAACACAATAGGCTTAG
Organism: Diploptera punctata; assembly: GCA_030220185.1. NCBI lineage: Eukaryota > Metazoa > Arthropoda > Insecta > Blattodea > Blaberidae > Diploptera > Diploptera punctata. The sequence continues at coordinate 1,192,328 of JASPKZ010007262.1, forward strand.
TAAATAAAGCTTTTATAAGGATTCCATGTTCGGAAAGGTACGATTTACATGTAAAATAACTTTGAAGTTCTAAACACAATAGGCTTAGTAGATAAAGTTTTTATAAGGATACCATGTTCGGAAAGGTACCATTTAGATGTAAAACAAGTTTGAAGTTCTAAACACAATCGGCTTAGTAGATAAAGTTTTTATAAGGATTCCATGTTCGGAAAGGTACCATTTAGATGTAAAATAAATTAGAAGTTCTAAACACAATAGGCTTAGTAGATAAAGTTTTTATAAGGATTCCATGTTCGGAAAGGTATCATTTAGTTGTAAAACAAGTTTGAAGTTCTAAACACAATAGGCTTAGTAGATAAAGTTTTTATAAGGATTCCATGTTCGGAAAGGTACCATTTAGATGTAAAATAAGTTTGAAGTTCTAAACACAATAGGCTTAGTAGATAATGTTTTTATAAGGATTCCATGTTCGGAAAGGTATCATTTAGTTGTAAAACAAGTTTGAAGTTCTAAACACAATAGGCTTAGTAGATAAAGTTTTTATAAGGATTCCATGTTCGGAAAGGTACCATTTACATGTAAAATAAGTTTGAAGTTCTAAACACAATAGGCTTAGTAGATAAAGTTTTTATAAGGATTCCATGTTCGGAAAGATACCATTTAGATGTAAAATAAGTTTGAAGTTCTAAACACAATAGGCTTAGTAGATAAAGTTTTTATAAGGATTCCATGTTCGGAAAGGTGACATTTAGATGTAAAATAAGTTTGAAGTTCTAAACACAATAGGCTTAGTAGATAAAGTTTTTATAAGGATTCCATGTTCGGAAAGGTACCATTTAGATGTAAAATAAGTTTGAAGTTCTAAACACAATAGGCTTAGTAGATAAAGTTTTTATAAGGATTCCATGTTCGGAAAGGTACCATTTAGATGTAAAATAAGTTTCAAGTTCTAAACACAATAGGCTTAGTAAATAAAGCTTTTATAAGGATTCCATGTTCGGAGAGGTACTATTTAGATGTAAAATAAGTTTGAAGTTCTAAACACAATAGGCTTAGTAGATAAAGCTTTTATAATGATTCCATGTTCGGCAGTTTGAAGGTCTAAACACAATAGGCTTAGTAAATAAAGCTTTTATAAGGATTCCATGTTCGGAAAGGTACCATTTAGATGTAAAATAAGTTTGAAGTTCTAAACACAATAGGCTTAGTAGATAAAATTTTTATAAGGATTCCATGTTCGGAAAGGTACCATTAAGATGTAAAATAAGTTTGAAGTTCTAAACACAATAGGCTTAGTAAATAAAGCTTTTATAAGGATTCCATGTTCGGAAAGGTACCATTTAGATGTAAAATAAGTTTGAAGTTCTAAACACAAGAGGCTTAGTAGATAAAGCTTTTATAATGATTACATGTTCGGCAGTTTGAAGGTCTAAACACAATAGGCTTAGTAAATAAAGCTTTTATAAGGATTCCATGTTCGGAAAGGTACCATTAAAATCAGTGGTACTCACTAGAAATTACAAGAGAGCCAAATATAAGAGAAACAGTATTTGTTGACACAGGGATATCCAAAGTTATGTAGAATTTCAATAAAGATAGTATTATTTTATACTTAGAATTTAAAATTTAAATGTGATGTAATGAAGGTAAAATTATTCTAAGAGCCTTAATAAATACCTTCAAGGGCAGCATGCGGCCTGCGGGCCGCGTTATGAGTACTAAATTTTAGATGTAAAATAAGTTTGAAGTTCTAAACACAATAGGCTTAGTAGATGAAGTTTTTATAAGGATTCCATGTTCGTAAAGGAACCATTTAGATGTAAAATAAGTTTCAAGTTCTAAACACCAAAGACTTTGTAGATAAAGTTTTTATAAGGATTCCATGTTCGGAAAGGTACCATTTAAATGTAAAATAAGTTTGAAGTTCGAAACACAATAGGCTGATATCGTGCGATTTATTTAGACAATAACTTCTTCTGAGTCAGCGTTCAAGTCAGTCGGCAGTCAGTCATTGAGCAGTACAGGACGAGACAGTAAAATATTGTAGAATACACATTTGAAGATTATACTCAATTGTTGATAATTTACGGCGAAGCTGGGTGAAATGGACGAGCTTTACAACGTTCATATGAAGAACCTTGTTTACAAGAAAACTGTCTAGTTGAAGGAAGATCTTCTTGCACGAATTGTGTAATACTTGTTCTGAAACACCCTATATATATATATATATATATATATACACACACACAGAGTGGTCCAAAAGTCTCGATCCATTTCCATTGAATTGACATTTTCTTCGATGTTTTTCAGGTTCATTACGAAGTATGCTGACCATTGAAGAAATAATAATAGTTGTTTCCGCGCGATTGCGATTGGTAAGCTATGAACAAGTGCGTCAGGAATTTCAACGAAAGTTTCATAAACCAGCACCTACTAGAGCCAATATCCGGATGTTGGTGAACAAATGTAGACGAACAGGAAGTGTTCTTGATGGAAAACGTTCAGGCAGACCACAGACCTCTGCAAATGATGTTTAACGTATTCAGCAGGCTATTGAACGCAGTCCAGGCGCGTCGACTCGCAGGCTCAGTAATGAACTGGACATTCCCAGGATAACAGTCTGGAGGGTTTTGAGGTTTAAACTCAACAAACGTGCATACCATCTGCAAGTGCTACATCACTTGGAACAGGAAGATTATGCTGCCCGTCAGGCTATGTGCCATGATTTGCTTCAGGCTGTTACTAATGAAAATCTAATGAACAATATCATTTTCAGTGACGAGGCTACATTCCACATTTGTGGTCGTGTAAATAGGCATGATTGTCGAATATGGGCCGACGATCAACCTAATGCTACATATGAATGGCAACGAGATACACCAAAAATTAATGTATGGCTAGGTGTAACAGCAAGAAAACTGTACGGTCCATTCATGTTTCAAGAACCCTTAGTCACTGGAGTCACCTACTTGGACATGCTTGAATAATTTCTAGAACCACAGCTTACACAGGATGGTATTTTACACTCTGTTGTATTTCAGCAAGATGGTGCTCCACCGCATTTTGCTGTGTGTGTGCGTGCCTATCTCAATTCAACATTTCTGGGTCGCTGGATCGGCAGAACTGCGCCGAGAATGTGGACACTACGCTCACCAGACTTAACCCCACTCAAGTCCCATGTGTACAAGCCTAAGGTTCGTGATCTTCCTCATTTAAGGGAACGCATTTACGAGGCAGTAGCAGATATTACACCACGTCATCTGCTTAATGTGTTTAGAGCAACAGTGCAACGCTGGGAGCAATGCCTCGAAATGCAAGGGGGTCAGATTGAACTGTACTGAAGATTGTTCACAGACATCTGACAAATAATATATGTAACAGTCATGAACGTTGGTCAATGCTTTCAAAGAAATGGATCGTGACTTTTGGACCACTCTGTATATTCCCCGATTAAGTATTTTAAGTAATTCAATTCGGAAACATGTAAAATAATATTTCCATACTTTTAAAATATAAATGGATTGCGCACAAATGTGCAAAGGTGATAACACTGCTAACAATCACTAACGCTAACTTGGTCTTGCGTAATCATAAATTGTTTTTGTTCTTTGTGTACATGTTTCGATGTGATATATTTCGCATTTCTGTTCACACACTTCGCATATGCATGACATCTTCGGATCGTGGAATTTTTTATCTCTACACATTAGGTGGTGGAATCCATGCACGCTTAATCTTGTGATGACGTGTCGTATCTGGAAATTTGCTTCTGTCCAGTTCCTGTCTATCATCGCTCCGGTGCTGAAGAATTCCGGCCATACTTCCTCTCTTTTTCTGCGTAGTCTTTATAGCGCATGTTCATAGGGTTCTGTGGTTCTGGTTATTTCCATATACACTATTTTTACCTTTTTTCTGCACATTGCCTTAAATTTTGTTCAGTCAAATCATATTTTTATATTAAAACTTATAGCCTTAGTGTTAAACTGAAAAGTTTCCCTTTCTAATCACCTTCAAGTAACCTCCGCAATAAACTTGTCGAATTCTCTTCATATTCCACCAGTTGCTTCCTATAAAAAAAACCACAATGGCACCTGATGTAGTGGGTACTCCCGCCTTTATTAACAATCGGCACGGAATGTCAGTCCTCCGTGCATATTGTCTTTATTCCCAGTGAGGGTTTGGTGCATTTTTCCGTTTGGTATTGACTGCATGGCATGGTCAGGATGTAACATACAGAACCGATGGGTGCGAAGGATGGATTGTTGGGAATTCTGGTTCCGTCGTTCTGGCTATCGACATGGTCCCTTGAGTAATAGTACTGTTGGGTCCTCAATGGAGGTAAGTTGTATGGAGATTGTTAAGCTTTTAATGACTGCTAACAAAATCTCTACTGCATTCTAATATCGATTTTACGGTAATAACCTAAAATCGAATCCAAAAATTGCAATATCATAGTAACAGCATTGATATGAAGAAAATTCAAACATGTATGTACATTATGTATAAAATGCTAACCACAACCAACTGTTGAAACATTTATTAAAACTCTTCTAGTACAAGTTATATTTTATCAAATTCATCCGTTTAACTCGCTCTATTAATACGATGTAATTAAACACGAGAAAATCTCAGATATTAACAAATATCTGTGTTACATTTCTCATAATCCAATAATAATTAGTTTATAAATCATATATTGTCCACACTGCCATCTATGAGAATTCTAAGAAACTTCCAGCACAACACCTTACGATTGACTGATAATAAAACATAAGGAATTTAATTTACTAACAGCATCATCGTAATTAGATAACTATTTCAGACACCAGTTTAGGCCAGTGTTTAGAACTACAAATTTTTTATTCAATTCCACCATGTTGTCATTTCGAACTTTTGATATTCTCTCCTGGCATGGTATTATTGTAACCCACTTCTGATGCTGGGGCGCCTGACATGCGGAGTTACGTTGCCCCGATGATATGTGATAGATGGTGATGATGATGGTAATGATACACCAGAAGAGGTCTTCATTCTAAACTTAATATGTTAATGATGATAATGATAGCCAGATGATGTTGGGAGATCGTTTGGGCCTTAACGTTTCCTAACAATTGTTTACAGGTGAGGAAAAACATAAAAAAATGTCACCCAGGAAACTTGTCGCGACCGTGGATCTTATAACACTTATTCCGCCGGTTCTTATCTGGGCATCAGTTGTGCGGTATCTCTGCGAGGCGGCAGCAGCATACATGTACAGTCCAGTTCTGGTAACCTTAGGCGCGTGGCAAGAGGGAACATTGCCGAGTGAGGAAGAAAACTAGTAGCCATGGAAAAAACATTTTAATAATAATAATAATAATAATAATAATAATAATAATAATAATAATAATAATAATAATAACCGTAATAAAATAAATTGTTACAAAAACAACACTATTCTATAATGAAGACTTCTAACTTATTAGACATTAAAACTATTCACCAACACAGAAGAAGTAGATAATAAAATTCAACATAACTAACTAACTAACTAACTCACTGGCACTATCGAACCCGAAGGTTCATGGCCGTGCGGACATAAGCTCTCCATACATCCCTATCCTGAGCTAATGCTTTCCAATCATTCCCTGTATAATCTACTTCCCTCAAATCATAGTTAATGTTGTTCTCCCACCTCATTCTTGGTCTACCAACTGGGCGTTTTCCATCTGGCTTTCCTACAAGAAGTTTCCATGCACGTCTTTCATTCCCCATACGCGCAACATGTCCTGCCCATCGCAGTCTACGACACTTAACTGTTCTTATTACATCTGGCTTCCTATAAAGACCATGTAGTTCATTGTTATGTAGTCTTCTCCATTCACCTGTCTGTTCATCTCTCTTTGATCCAAAAATTTTCCTAAGAACTTTATTCTCAAATACTCGTAATCTCCTTTCCTCCCTTAAAGTAAGAGTCCAGGTTTCGCATCCATATAATATAACTGGTAGAATAATAGTTTTATATATTTTCAGCTTAACGTTTTTTGAAAGGAGTTGGGACATCAAAAGTCTCTGCAATGCATAATAGCATGCATTTCCAGAATTGAGCCTATGTTTAATTTCTTTTTGCATCTCATTCCTATTTGTGATTATTGTTCCTAGGTATTTGAATTCAGCCACTTCCTCAAAATTTCCCTCATTTGTCATTAGCTGTCCACTTCCATTATATACTGAATTTCTACGTGTGACCATATATTTAGTTTTACTGATATTTATTTCCAGTCCTAATTTCTTAGTGTTACTCAATAGTGTGTGCGTGTTGGCCTTTAGTATCTCCTCGCTATCGGCCAGTAGTACTACATCATCAGCATAAACTAACAGCTTATTAATACCATTCAGTTGTAAGCCTTCCTCATTCTCTAAAGATTTAATGGCATGCTCTAGTACAAAATTAAATAGTAAAGGAGACAGTGCATCTCCTTGCTTCAACCCATTCTGGATTTCAAAAGTGTCTGAAAACTGTTTGCCTACACGCACCCTACTCTTTGAGCCATTTAGACACATTCGTATAAGTCTAACTAACTTTTTAGGAATTCCGAACTCCAGCAGGATACTATATAACTTCTCCCTCTTAATTGAATCATATGCTTTTTTGAAGTCTACATATAGTTGATGTACAGTACCATTATATTCCCATTTCTTCTCTAAAATCTGTCTTAAACTGAAAATCTGATCTGTTGTAGACCTGTTTCTTCTAAATGCACATTGATGATCTCCTAGAATGTCATCAATATAGGGAGTAAGTCTGCTTACTAATATATTTGTTAGAATTTTGTACGAAGTTGAAAGTAATGAGATGCCCCTGTAGTTGTTGCAATCTGTTTTTATCTCCTTTCTTATAAATTGGTATGATAATTGATTCCTTCCATTCATCTGGAAGAGCTTCTTTTTCCCAAATCTTACTAAGCAACCAGCGTATCTTGTCCATCAATTTTTCTCCCCTGATTTTATCAGTTCTGCTGGGATCTCATCTGAACCTGATGCTTTATACATCTTCAATTTTTCAATTGCCATTTCAACCTCTAATGCACTTGGCTCTGCGACTAGCATTTCTGCTGTCTGTAAATTATCCTCCTCAATGTCCTGTTCTGTATGTACATTTAATAGCTGATTAAAGTAACCTTTCCATCTATTTAATATACTCCTAGAATCTGCAATCATATCCCCATTTTCATTCCGAATTATGTTTGTTCTAGCCTGAAACCCTTTCTTCTCTATACTAATTCCCTGATATAATTCTCTAATGTTCCTATTTTTTGCATTCATTTCAAGATCATTAATCTTCTCTCTCAAATATTCCCTCTTTTTACTCTTTAGTAACTTGGTGGTTTCCCGTCTAACACTACCCAATTGCTCTAAATTTACCTCATTTGGCTCGTGTAACCATTTCATTTTTGCTAGCTTTCTTTTCTTTACAATGTCGACACATTCCTCATCAAACCATTTCTTGTTTTGCCTCTTTTTTAAACAACCAATGCTTTCTGATGCTGACAATTTAATAGTATCTCTTATAGCCTCCCATTCTTTATTTATATCAGTTTCTTCTTCGTTTGCCACATTGTCATCTGAAGATTCCAGTACTTCAAATCTATTAGCAATTTTGATTTGGTATTCTTGTCGCATTTCATCATTTTTCAAGTTTTTTAATTCATATTTTACAGAATCATCATTAGCGTTCGTTCCTCTCATAAGCGATAGCCGTTGTCTGATTTTCACTCTGACCAGATGATGATCCGAATTGCAGTCTGTCCCTCTAACTGATCTAACATCAATGATGCTACTGTGCCAGTAAAATTCAACATAACTATTATGTTTTCAAAACTGAGGATACTTTCTGGCAGTACTCTCGCCCTCCCCTCTTACCGCGCCATACTCAGTAGATCCTTCAAAAGCGGCTACAGAATCTAGAACTGCACTATAGCTCCTGTGACAGCAATTCACCCAACTTCCTGGCGCATTTACAGCAATCTTCTACAGTGACATCACTCACTTGCACGAATGGACACACGTCCATTGCTCCGAGACGAGGTTAATCTCCTGAATAAATACATTTTTCCTTCCCTTAAACATGTTAATACTCGTATCTGTTTTGGATACTGAAAACATATAAAACTATTATTCTCCCAGTTATATAATATGAATGTGAAACATGAACGCTTACTTTTAGGGAAGAGAAAATATTACGAGTACGAAAATAATATTCTTGGGAAAATTTTTGGACCAAAGAGAGATGAACAAACAGGCAAATAGAGAAGACTTCATAACAGTGAGCTACATCATCTTTATAGGAAACTTGATATAGTAAGAACAATTAAGTCACGTAGTGTGCGATGGACAGGACATGTGGCAAGAATGTTGAATGAAAGAGAGGTATGCTGGTTCACCAATTGATAAATATTTTGTTTTTTTCATGTTTAAATTTAAACCCCATTTTTCATATTCTTCTATTACTTTTCTAGTCATATATTCTAAATCTTGTGCAATTAACAATTGATCATCTGCAAAATGTAAGTTGTATAAAGTTTTGTTGTTTGAAATAGGAATTAAATAAAACATGTGTAACTTATATATCATATGCACAACTTGTGGTAATTTATTGTTTCATTACTAATATCGATTTTACGGTAAAAACCTAAAATCGAATCCAAAAATTATAGAAATAGTATTGGAAAAAAACAGACACCTTAAATATATGTTTATATTTTATGTGTAAAAGCCAACCAGGACCAGCTATTGGTATATTTATTAAATATCTTAAAGTACAAATTCTGTTGTATCAAATTCTTGCATTTAACTGACTCTATTAATACAAGACAATTGAACACGAGAAAGTTTCAAATAATTAATAAATATCAGTGTTACGTTTCTCATAAACTAACAATTATTATTTTAGTAATAATTTATTGACGACACTGCCATCTATGAGAACTCTTAGAAACTTCCAGCACAAACATCATACAAATGAGTGATAAAACAGGAGGAATTATATTCAGTAACAGCATCATCGTAACTAGATAACTACTTCAGATATCGGTTTAGCCAATGTTTCGGACTTACATTATAACACCTATTCCGTTGTAGGCCAAGTACAGTTATTGGTCAGCCAATTTTTTTTTTCTTTCTTGTGGTCGAACGAAGTCAGCATATAGGTTTGTATTTTAAAAGTAATTTTTGAATGTACCGTACATATACGTTGGGGCATTTTAGTCAATTCTGAAAGAATGCAACTAGAGAGGATGTTCTCATGAACATATTTTATAAATTTTCATCGAACCGGAACCTATTTTGTAGTCAGGATCATATATATATATATATATATATATATATATATATATAATAAGGGAAATTATGGGTGTAGAAGAGGGGCCGGACATCATAGACATTATAGAAAAGAAAAGATGACAGTGGTATGACCATGTCAAAAGAATGCCAGAGCAAAGATTACCTAAAATTGTTATGGAATGGATCCCAATAGAAAGGAGGGAGAAAGGAAGACAGAAGAAAACTTGGATAGAAGGGATACAGGCAGCTATGAATATCAGAGGATTGGAGGAAGGTCAATGGATGGACAGAGAGGAATGGCGTTTGGTTTCCGGAAGACGGCGGCAGCTGCCATGATACCGGATGATGATGATGATGATATATATATATATATATATATATATATCCGGGTTCGAATCCCGTCCAGGCATTTATTTTTCTTATCATACCATATTAAGCTTGCATTGCTCAATGTTAAACATTTAATTATAACACACACACACACACATATATATATATATATATATATATATATATATATATATATATATATATATAAAGAGAGAGAGAGAAAAGCACGGCGTATCATAATTAGTTAAGGCAATACACTATAATCCGGAAGGTGGAGGAATCGGTTCCCGTTTGCATGAGGATTTTTAAACTGTTCAAAACATTCTGGTGGCATCATAGTCCTGAGGTCGACTTAGCTTCTAACGGAAATTAGTAACAGAAGCTTGTTCTGCTGGTAAAGGGGCCGTCACGCGGGGCTGATCTCCAATTATGCCCTCCCTCAATTTTCTTACTGTATCGAAAAATGTCCATGTGTTCACTTCATTCTCGATCCCTCCTAAAAGACCAAGAAATGAGCTGAGGCTCTTCATGTCCTTGTGTGGTGAAAGAAGTATACGTATATGTGATACAGGGTTACAAATCCTCTCCTGACATCGTCACTGCAAGGCCCAAGTAAGTGGGGCATGTAAAATGGAGAGCTCAAACGAAGGTAGAGAGAGAGGCAGAACAACAAGAATAGAAGAAGAAGTAGAATAGGCCCACTTTCAAATAAAATATCTAAACACTTTAAAAAGTTGAACATTAATGTGGCATTTAAAACTAATAAAACTCTACAAAATATAATAAAAAACAATAAAACCAAAACAAAAAAAGAAAAATTATCTGGTGTATATCAATTGAAGTTGTGGCACATGTGACAATGTCTATATAAGACAAACTGGTAGACCTTTTATCTCTCGGATAAAGGAACACATGAGAGCATACAGAAATTTAGAAAATTCAAAATATGCTAACCACCTATTCCAATTTAATCATTGTTTCGATCCAAATTTTGAAATTTTACATATTTGTGATAAGGGTAAGAAGTTAGATATTTTGGAGGCTGTAGAAATTAATAAATTTAAAAGTAGTAAAAAACTGTTAAAATCTCAACTTGATTTGAATGAATCCCCTTTGTTAAATTAAAAAATTTAAATAAATATTGTTGTATTGTTGCTTAGATCAGTTGGAACACAATTCATAATTTGTTAACATGTCTGAAGAAGGTACAGTGTACCGAAACAGCTGTCACTGAATTATATAATAAATATGAAAATCAAATAAAACTACGTTTTATTTTTATTTAATTAAGAAATAGAATTATTTACCTTTATGATGTCTCATGTCGATGAGCTTGAAAGCGACCCGTGCAGCGTTGAGAGCTCCTTGGACAACATCATCTGGCTTTCCTACAAATGTGTATACTGTCCTGTTGGTAGATGGTCCTGGATCCACATCTAGGACAGTACAACCTGGCGTAGACCTTATAGAGTCTGCAATCGCGTCTATAACCTAAAAGCAGAAATACATTTTTATATAGGCTTTATGTATCTTTTACTAGATAATTTACAAATAATGTAGATGCAAGGGTTGCTTACTTTGCCCTAAAGCTTTAGTTGTTTCCAGTAGTCTATGTGCTTACATTATTACTTTTATGTATGTATATATATATATATATATATATATATATATATATATATATATATATATATATATATATCCATCCATTGTAATTCTGTCCGAGGGCAGGTATTTCACTGCAATCATAACATTTTCATACTATGCTTTGCAGCTGTACTAGGTAATTATAGGTGTGGTAGCTTCCAGTTGCTTTCCACACCAGTGAAGGATGGTGATGATAAGGATGATGATGATGGCCGGACAATTTTCGGGAACCGTTGGGCCCTAAGCTTGCTGACATTTGTCTTACAGGTGAGGAAAAAACCGAAAGAAACCTTACCCAGGAGCTTGTCCCGACCTAAAATATAGAACTCGGGCCCGCTGCGTGACAAGGCAGCACGCTACCTCGAGACCACAGCGGCGGACATATATATTCAGCCTGTGTGTATAAGTAATTTATAGACTTCTAAATAGATCTTCATGAAAAGTTATACCTACAGATTTTAAGTTACCGTACTGCGAATATTTAGCCTCTATCTACCATGCTTCATAACAATCATGCTTCACCTGAAACGAAAATTTTAAAATCTCTCTACACTCAGATTTAATCCAGAAAGTTACTATGTGTTTGGAATAGGGAACTGGGTTGCCATTTTAACAGTATTTTTTTAGAGAAATCCTTATATAAAACTGAAGATTGCAACACAGCAGGTACATAGTAGTAAGTTGTAGTCATCCAAGCCACGCCCTCTTAAAAAAACAGTTACCACTTGTCACTGAGCTCTTGCGGATCTGTACTATCCTGTGTGAAAGTGTCGACTCTCATATTTACTATAAAACTAGTTTGAATGCCATAAAAGAAAAACTATGTTTTTTAAATCTATAGTACATGGATTTGGAAAACGTACTGCTAACCTTGCCGCTCCACCCCTCCTTAACAAACAAATACCGTTATTATGAGTTTGGTAATATCTACCCTCTGTTAGGGGGACACTGGCATAGCCCATAAGGTCCGTAGTAAATTCCTGGGTTGAATTAGAGTGTAGTGGCCGCAATTTTCGATGATTCTCAACGAAACCTGTTATTTGCTATTAAAATACACCGAGGTGGGTCAAAAACTCAACGACATTTGTTTCAAATTAATTAACTAATAGATCAATCTCACAAAAAAAGGACACGGTTACTAAAAAGAATTGCTACGTAAAAGCATTGATTTTTCTTTACGTGGAAAATCCTATAGCAACCGTTATTTTTGGTTTGTCACAATATATAATTCAATTAACCTGTAATTTTCTTTTTACTTATTCAACTAAAAATTAAAAAAAATATATATATATACATATATATAACGGGCTTCCAATATAAAACCGGACCGGCCTTACGGAGTTTCACCCGGCACGCAGTGCTGTCTCTTCCTCCCGCAATTCACTCTGCCTGCCACCCGTCCTTGAACTGTTTCTTACCTTATAGAAAATGCTGGAAATGTTGTCCTCCCGCAGTTAAACAGGCATTATACCGAGTAAACACATTTAGATTGACACATGCTGTAGTTCGGGCACTGTCAAGTTTCTGATTTCATTTCTTATGTTGTTCTTCAGTTCTTCCAATGTGTGCGGATCTGTTTTGTACACTTTGTCTTTCAGACTACCCCACAAATAAAAATCACACACTGTTAGATCTGGGGAGCGAGGGAAATCCCAACTTGTTGTGCTAATTTCGGTAATGATTTTTGTGGTGAACGTTCCAAATTTTCGCCAATTTCGTCTAATTTTTCTTCGGTGATAACCTTACGCCTTCGCGTGTGTTTCTTATTTTGTACTGAACCAGTGGTCTCAAATTTAGTCACAAGATCGTGGATTGTCGATCTGGAAGGAGGTAATTGTCCAGGGAAGTTCCGAATAAATTCCTCGCGAACGCGACGAGCTGATTCGTATTTATAATAACATTTACATACATAAATGCGCTGCTCTAATGTCAGCTGACGTCTCATCTTGTCGAACGATAGTAAACTGACTAGTTCAAGGACAAGCGGCTGGCAGAGTGAAACGCGGACGAGGAGAGAGCGCTGCCTGACGGGTGAAACCCCGTGAGGCCGGTCCGGTTTTATATTGGAAGCCCGGTATATAATTGCTGTAGCCGTAGTAGCGCACCTAGAGAATACGCTAGTAGCCTAAATATATAGACCTATATTTGCGAACGTCCACAAATTTCATTTTATTCTATTTTATAAACGGCGATTATAATTCGTGGGTTGTGCTAATTAAGTCAAAAAGAAGAATTTGCTTGACAACTAAAAAAATTCAAGAAAACGCTGCAGTTTGATGTCGGCATAGAAATGTTTACACTGCACTACCGGTTACGAATCTAAAACGCAACTAAACTACATCGCTCGGTATTCATGTACCTACCGGTACTGTACTTGAGGATCGACCAGATTTCTAGGGAAGAAAAATCCGTCCGTTTCGTAAACTTAACGACTTCCGCAGCAATTCGAGCATATGGTCAGGTTTGTCTTGTTGATGAAATATATTTTTATTTCATTAATTAAGTCGTTTGTGTCCAATTTGTTCCGAAGGAACAGAAATTATGGACGTTTGAGTAAATTTTAAAATTTTTGGACTCCAGATAAACCTCTACTCTTAGTTGTGCGATATCTCTTGTTTACGAAATGTTTTATATATGTATATATGATATGAAAAGAAAAATGAAAGCTTGAATCGGGATTTGAACCCGAGTCTCTAAACTCTGTACGTTTAACGCTCTCACGACCTGAGCTACTCACGTATTCCAACACAAACATACTTTTTCTTATATATGTAGTATTCTCAATTCACACAAGAGGTAGCGAAAATTCGTTCCAACTGACATATTGTGGCCAGCATAACAGTTAAGCAAATTTTTAAAGAGAATATTTACTTTATAGCAGTAAAGCTAGTATATTCAGATGTTATAACTATATTTTTTAAAGTTGGCAATGAAGGTAAATTTGATATGAAAAAAAATGAATGCTTGAGTCGGAATTTGAACCCGAGTCTCTAAACTTTGTACGTTTAGCGCTCTAACGACCTCAGCTACCCAAGTATTGCAACACAAACATACTTTTTTCTTATATATGTAGTATTCTCAATTCACACAAGAGATAGCGGAAATTCGTTCCGACTGACATCTTGTGGCCAACATAACAGTTAAGCAAATTTTTAAAGAGAATATTTACTTTATAGCAGTAACACTTGATGTTATAACTATATTTTTGACAGTTGGCAATGAAGGCAAATATGATATGAAAAGAAAAATGAATGCTTGAGTCGGATTTGAACCCGAGTCTCTAACCTCTGTACGTTTAGCTATCTAACGACCTGAGCTACCCAAGTATTCCAACACAAACATACATTTCTGTTATATATGTAGTATTCTCAATTCACACATGAGGTAGCGGAAATGCGTTCCGAATTATATATACTAGCGGAACCGGCATACGTCCTGCCCTGAGTTCAATTTTCGTGTCATGGCCGGACGATAAAAATATGTTACTTTTTTACCATAAAATTCACTAATTGAGACGTAATTAGATATTATTAAATAAGTTCGCAAGGAAACTCCTCACTGCCGTATGCTGTGGCTCAAGTACATGGTAACGTCGCATTTTTTTCACGCAGAATATGTCGATAATGCAGATGACTTCACGTCTAACATAAAAAAATTGTATAACCCGATCGCAGCGCCACCTACCGAATCCAGGGACCCACTCAAACACACACAAAAAATGTCATCAATATCTGTCCAGTCTTTTAGGCAGTTTTTAATCTCGGGTTTCAAGTAAACCTTCACTTCCAATTGTCGGATTTCGCTCATTTTTTTTATAATACCTAGCTCGTTTATTTTAATACGACTGAATTTCGTTGTGAAACATAAGAGAATGTAACCGCTAGAGCGATTTTTAAATTTTCACTTCAGGTAATCTCCTACACCTAATTGTTTTAAAGGGTCCAATTGTGAATCTAGACCATCGGGGAATCCAATCAGAAAAATACACAAAATTTCATCAAAATTGATCCAGTCGTTTAGGAGGAGTTCAGTGACAAACACACGTACAGAAAAATTATATACATTGCCAAATGTCAAAAATATAGTTATAACATCTAAATATACAAGCGTTACTGCTATAAAGTAAATATTCTCTTTAAAAAAATTGCGTACCTGTTATAGTGGCCACTAGATGGCAGTTGGAACGATATCCCGCTGACTCTTGTGTAAATTGTGAATACTGCATATAGCCTATGATAAAAATAAATGTTTGTGTTAGGATACCTGAGTGGCTCAGATGGTTAGAGCGCTCTCGCTAAACATACAGAGTTTAGAGACTCGGGTTCAAATCTCGACTCAGGCAATTATTTTCCTTTCATATATACATATATATATATATATATATATATATATATATATATTAACCTGAGACCTCTAACTCTATACGTTGCGTCGGCGCGATACCAATCTCGCTATCCAGGCTTCCCACTGCTAACTGACTGACTGATTGTTGACGGTGACGTTGCACCGTCCAGTGTGCTGCATACTGTTTACCCACTGGGAAACTTTGGCAGCAAATTCCTTTTTGGCTATCAAGTAGTGGTTGTGGATTATGTAACCTCAGCCTTTGGTGACAATGTATTTTACCTAACAGGTCTATACCAGAATAATAGTGCAAACCACTTATACTTGTAAGAAGGCATCATAAACTACGCCGCCGGCAAGCAGAGAGTCCGAAAGCCGGACAGCGTAGAGTGACCCACACTTCTCAAAGCGAGCGGTCTCGCACCATTATGTGGATGGTCTCTCCTTTTGAGGTTAACCTGTAAAACACAGGTTAACCAGTCGGCTCATGAAGATGAAACGCTCCATGGGACTAGACAGTTCAGCCAATAAAGGCTGAACATCCCGGAGAATTTCCTCCCCACGAGCACTTAAGCTACCTATTAGCATTTGCTGGCCCTTTACTTTAGCAGTGCTATTCTCTTGTGTTGTTCTGGAAGCAGTACCAGTCTGTAGAGCTTGGGTGAAGGAAACTCTTGGATCGACCTTCACAGAAGTGAAGGTCTTCTTTGAGTTGTAAGTTATAGTTGGGTTTGGAACAGGATCACTTGTGGATGGTTTCTCTTTTGGATTAGGGATGGGTTTAGCTACCTGCTATAAGCTTCAAGGGCCGCCTTGAAAGCAGGGCAGCCTCTATAGGACGCCGGGTGACCGGACTCCTTGCAATTTGCACATTTTAGCAAAGTTGTGTCTCTCCGCGCTTCGGCCTTTAGGGTACAGTCCTTGTGCCCGTGAGGCCCAGCGCAGATAACACAGCGAGGAGCCCGATTACA
This sequence comes from Diploptera punctata, assembly GCA_030220185.1. Taxonomy (NCBI): domain Eukaryota; kingdom Metazoa; phylum Arthropoda; class Insecta; order Blattodea; family Blaberidae; genus Diploptera; species Diploptera punctata. The sequence continues at coordinate 1,208,938 of JASPKZ010007262.1, forward strand.
GGCAGGAAAGGTATGATTAAATGACTGGCACCGGTAACACTGCTTAAGTCCAGCCCTAGTTCTATATGGTTCTATGGCTACAACAGTGTATAAGAGACGCTTTAGATCATAAATTTCCAACGCTTTACTATTGCGTTCTAATTCCAATATATAGATGGGAAGGGGTATGGCCAAATTATTTTCGGTTTTTATAATCTGCTTTACATCTTTAACTGGGAAACCCAACGCGAGGATTTCCTCTTTAATTTCGTCTGGGTCTACAGTTGCCGGCAGTCTCTTTAACACCACCTTCAAAGGAAGATCTCTCTTCAGTTGAAAAGTATAGTATTCCCTATTTAGGGAATTAAAATACTCCTTCAACTTGAAGAAATCCTCCAATGAATGTGCATAATAGCGTATTCCTTCAGGAATACTAACACACTTTAGTTGGTCGCCAATTAGTGATTTCAACTCTTTATTTATTCGGAACAAATTCCCGTGACCAATAACAGTAATTGGTGGGGGTCTTTGCTCCGATTGGACAGCATTACCTGAAGGAGTAGCAGTAGGTGTAACCATAGTAGGACCAGTAGCTTGAGGAGGGACCATCTCTGAGGATGTTCCTGCAGTGGAATTTGGAATGTCAGTTAAAACTGAAAATGTATTGTTAATAGGCACTGCTGGAACCTCAACTCGTGATTCCTGCGACTCTGTAGATCGATTATCTGGATGTATAGGTACAAATTCTTTAGTGGGTTTGCCCAGTAGTATGGGTTCTTTTGGTTTAGAAGAATCAACTTTTGTTTTCTTTACGACTAATGTCGGTACTTTTTCTTTTTTCTTTCTGTTTTTCCGTTTTGGAGATTTTCCACTAGCAGTTGACTGGTCGTCAGTGAGCATTTGCTCCTCAGTGGTCATCTGCTCACTGGTGTCCATATCGCTGCTAGTTGAAGGTATGTTGCTCTTTTCTTTGCGATTCACGGAGGAATAGAAGAGCGCAGTAGTGCGAATCTCTAATAAATCTCCTTTGAGTTCGTTAAGCATAGCTTCAAACGTTTGTTGGCCTGGTTCATTATCCTTTATCAATTGATTCAATCGATCCAATGCAGAAGACGTGAAATCACGAGCTTCTTCAGACCTTTCATAGTCTGGGAAAGTACCCATGAAATTTATAACCAATAAGAAAGTTCCACTAAGAGTGGACAGCAATTCTTTTAATTCGGGTTTTTTGTCATATCCATACTTGTGGACAAACCTTTCAAATTTATTCGCGGAGTCTTCCCAGAGTATGAGAGGTCCGACATCCTCACTTACTGGATCCATAGACCCGTCAGACTTTGGCATAGCAGCCATTGTGCTTGGTAATACCAAGTCTTAGTTCTGGACACTATACACAAAAGCACTAAACACTTGTCACCAAAGAATAAGATTAAATATCACAATAATAAGTATTGTATCCACTCCACTTACCTTGATAGCACTTCACTCGATTTTTATACACAAAACACAAAAGAACACAAGGATCAGCCCGTGTTAGGGCCACGCCCTAACAAGGAATTTGCTAACCAGCTGTAGAATCCGCGGATGTGATTGGCCGAGACGAAAACTGAAAAAATTGATGCGGCCAATCGCAGCACACGAAGGACTACAAGTCAAAACGTCAACAACTTATTGATAGTCGTTTGCAGTACTACGTCTAGGATGCCGTGATGAACTGCAGCAGACGTACAATGTAGGCAGGATCAATTGCGGTATGAAGTATCATTAACCATAGTAGCATGATGTTTCCAGTACCAGCTCTGATTCCAGTATGCCACTGCTAACATTAATCTCCTTTCCTTATATACAATTCTCAATTATAAGAGCCAGTGGGACGCGCCCGCAGTGCCATCTTACGGCTACTATAACAAGATAGTATTTTAATGAGAATATTTTACTTTATAGCAGTAATGCTTTTTTATTTCGATGTTACAATTAATTTTTTATATTAAACATAATTGCTTTCATTGATTAAAATCAAAATGTTATTGTAACATCGATAAAAATATATAGTAGTACAAAAGCTAGGTGAAACACCTACAGAAAATCCTGGTCCCTAAAATCTGTGGGCTGGACCAACAGCCCAGTTTCTCATTCCTTGTAAAAAGTTTATTTGCTAAAAACATTGATAAAATATATTGCAGTCGTTCGAAGACAAACTGGAAGGATTTTTATTGGTGTAGAGAGGATATAAATCAGGCAGTGATCATGTGAAAAGGATGGAAGAGGAAATATGGCCAAAAAGAGCCGGACTCGCTGCGTGACAAGCCAGCACGCTACCTCGAGATCAGAGCGCTGGGGACATGAAGTAAGTTATTAATAGGGAGCGGATTTTTATGTTCTAAAAGTTAGGATTGCGTCCCGCGCCGTAGCCGAGTGGTTAAGGTAGGAAGCCTTGGCGCAGAGCTACGGGACTTGCGCTGGTTCGAGTCTCCATGGGGGAAGAAATTTTCTCATGGTATTTCGGCCAGTATGGGACCGGTGCCCACCCAGCATCGTGAGGCAATTGGGTAGCTACAATAAGTAGCGGCTCCAGGTTGAGGAACCAGTCATAACGGCTGGGGGACTCGACATGCTAACCACATGTCACCCCTACACTGGCTGTTGATCATCTACCTCTGTGATTGACACATGTGGATGTGAAGGGCCAGCAGCCGGCTGGTAAAAGGGCAACCGCTGAAAAGTGGAAAGACCCTCAATCGGAAAATCAATCGGAAAGTTAGGATTGCAACATAGTATAGTGAGAAGTTAGGCTTGTGTCTGACATTGGTTTTGGTTCCACACACAAACAGTTGAATAGTATAATGAGAAGTAAGACTTTTGACTGTCTTTTATCTTGTTTCACACACAAACAGTTGAATAATATATACTATCTGCATTGCAATCTTACCTTATATTACATAAAAATCCGCTCCCTAGTTATAAATATATTTTTTTAATGCCCCAAGTTTGTCTTTTCGACATTCCTGGTTTCTCTCCTGGCATGGCGTATTTGTAACCCACTTCTGAGGTTGGGGCGCCTGGAAGGCGGGGTTACGTTGCCCCGATGATATGATGGATGATGATGATAATGGTGCGCCAGGAGAGTCCCTAATCCTAACCTAAGATGAATATGAATGATGATGATTGCGATGCTCATATGACTTCGGGGACCGTTTGGGCCTTAAAGTTTTCCTGACATTTGTCTTACAGGTGAGGAAAAACCCCGATAAGAACCTCACCCAGAAAAACTGTCCCGACCGGGGATCGAACCCGGCCCGCTGCGTGACAAGGCAGCACGCTACCCCGAGACCACAGCGGTGGACAGTTATAAATAATAATATAGTACCTTTTATTTTATTGGTACCAATCAGCATGCCGAAGATGAAACATGTTTTTGATTGCCTTCATGATCTAATAATTTAACGAGTTTTTTTTTAATAAAAATCAATTCTAATTGAGGAAGACAGATAAAATAATAGCTACTATATTATTATTTAACTGCCTTGTCCCGCAGCGGGCCCGGGTTCGATCCCCGGTCGGGACAGTTTTCCTGGGTGACGTTATTATCGGGGTTTTCCTCACCTTTAAGACAAATGTTAGGAAAACTTTAACGGTCCCCAAAATCACATGGCCATCGCAATCATCATCATTCATATTCATCTTAGATTAAGCTAAGGATTACGGGCTCTGCTGGCGCACTACTATCATCATCATCATCGCCCTTCGTATCATCGGGGCAACGTAACCCCGCCTTCCAGGCGCCCGCAACCTCAGAAGTGAGTTATACACTTACGCCATTGCCAGGGGAGAACACCAGAAATGTCTAAAGGACAAAACTGGGGGTATTAAAAAATGTATATATACTATTATTTAAAACATTTTAAAACATAACCTCAAATGTGATAACAATGAATATTAAAAATATAGATGAAGTAAAGTATCCATCCATCCATAGTAATTCTGCCCGAAGGCAGGTCTTTCACTGCAATCATAGCATTTTCATGCTATGCTTGCAGCTTTACTAGGGAATTGTGTAGGTGTGGTAGCTTCCCATTGCTTTCCACACCGGTGAAGGATGATGATGATAATGGTAAGGATGATAATGATAAGGATGATGGCCATATGATTTTGGGGACCGTTTGGGCCTTAAAGTTTTCTTGACATTTATCTTACAGGCGAGGAAAAACCCCGATAAAATCCTCACCCAGAAAAACTGCCCCGACCGGGGATCGAACCCAGGCCCGCTGCGTGACAAGGCAGCACGCTACCTCGAGACCACAGCGGTGGACAAGTAAAGTATATGAGATGAAAAAAATGAAGGTAACATATGACATTGAAAATAGTGGAATGACCCAATATTTTCGTAAATGCACTCGGGAGTGTATTAAAGTAATACTAACAAATATACATTATTATCATCACGTGTTCTCTGTGAAAATAAGATAACTTATCAATACGGAGTACGTGTTGTTTGCTAAACACAGTTGTCTTTATTTCCTTGTCACAAAAAGATAACAACTATACGGCAACAAGTGTTTTTCTTATTCACGAAGTACGGTAGAGAAACGAATATTTGGTATCCGGCCTATCCGGTCAAAATTGATAGCCGGTCGGATACCTAGTAATAAGCTAGTATCCGGCCGGATATCGGATTTAAAAAAATACGAAATGTAAAATTTAGGTACTTTATTTAATCCACATATGGGTGCGAAACATGGACTCTTACTTTAAGGGAGGAAAGGAGATTACAAGTATTTGAGAATAAAGTTCTTAGGAAAATTTTTGGACCAAAGAGAGATGAACAGACAGGTGAGTGGAGAAGACTACATAACAATGAACTACATGGTCTTTATAGGAAGCCAGATATAATAAGAACAGTTAAGTCTCGTAGACTGCGATGGGCAGGACATGTTGCACGTATGGGAAATGAAAGACGTGCCTGGAAACTTCTTGTAGGAAAGCCAGAAGGAAAACGCCCAGTTGGTAGACCAAGAATGAGGTGGGAGAACAACATTAACTATGATTTGAGGGAAGTAGATTATACAGGGAATGATTGGAAAGCATTAGCTCAGGATAGGGATGTATGGAGAGCTTGTGTCCGCGCAGCCATGAACCTACGGGTTCGATAGTGCCAGTGAGTAAGTAAGAGTAAGTAAGTAAGCAAATATAATCACCATATTTTCATTTTCGACAAAAAAAATAGTACTCGTACTGCACTAAGGGCAAATTGTGGTGAAAGAATACCAATTTCTCTGCAGGGTATGTCAGAAGTTTATTTAAAAACTATGTTTTATATAAAAGCATGTACAATACCAATAACGTTAAGAAAATATTATTGAATAATATTTTTTACATATTATGTAGCTACTTGCCAAGATGTTTTGAACGAATTCGACATAGGTATGTATCCTCACCTTCTTACTTAACCATAACGCCCAATAGATCGATCAATTTCGTGTAGTAATTAAAAACTAAAAAAAAAAAATAAGTTAGTTTTGTCTGGTACATGCATACCTATTTTATTTCTTTCCGCCACGAGAAATTTTAACAATGCATAACAAATAAACAGAAAACCTTGCATCATAACTGGTTATATCAAAATATTTCCATTAAGGTTATCTTTTATTTTACCGATGTCATTTTTCATCGGTAAATCTTTTTAGAATTACAAAAAACACTTTTATAATAACCTCAAACTAAAATAGTATGTTTTTAATAATCTCATATGATCGTGGTTACAATCAATTCAACAAGTCAATGAAACACTTGCTAACTTCGCTCATGAACGAAAAGACCCGAATTCAGTCGAGTCCAACCGATCAGCCGTGCTCTACCTACGCGAGCTCCTCGTTACGATGCGCCAATCGGCAATGTTCGGCCGGATATCCGGAATCAAAGTTGGCCAGATATACGGTATCTGACCAAACAGCTATCCGTTTCATCTCTAGTAGAGCCCATGATTACAAGATAGGCGAAAGACATTGTCTCTACTTCTTTAATCAAACTTCTTCCATCTAATCATCTCTTTACCTTTCAACTCGTTCCCATTCACCATCTTCTTACCATAATATAAACAAATGGCCGAGACTAGATCTAGCTGTATCTTTCCTTCCTGGACATGTTTACTATAATCCATATTTCCTACAAACCGTTTTTCTTAAATTTTAAATTTCTAATATTTTTATCTCAATGCAAGATGGTTATCTTCTCTATTCATGTTTGTTTCAATAAAAAATACAACTAAACAATACAAAATGAAATAAATGTATTCATTTTACATATGGATAGTATGTACTAATGCAGGAAAATGTTACAAAATTCGTTCCTCATCCCGGTATTCTTCATATATGAGACATCTAGTAGGAAACTGAAGTAGGCCTATTATTTGGATGGATGAAGGTCAGTTAAATTTTGCACAGTGGCCTTTTATTCAGACTTGTGGTTGTTTTATGAGCCTGAAAGTCTTCAGATTCGGGAGCCAAGGGTTAAAATTCCTCCCGAAGAACTTGTCCCTTGGATTTTTCCAGTCTACAAATCCATCGATCTGAGCCGAAATTGTACCCGCGACCCCCGGAACTAGAGTTGAGGATCATAACCAATAGACAACCGCTGCCAACAATTTTAAAATACAAGTAGGCCTACATAAAATTAATCATAACAACATAAATATCCATAGACGAAGCTACTCAATTTCCAACATTTGTAGTTGGTCCTGGTGAACTAATGGTTACCATGATCGCATCTGGATTAGAGGTTTGCTGGTTCAAACCCGGCCGAAACGATTGATTTTCAAGGCGTAAAATTCTTGATCATAGGTTCCTTCGGAAGATAACTAAAGCCGTCGATCAAGTGTCATAGATTTACGGCGTGTAAAAGAACCTGATAAAAAACCCTCTGAGCAAAATTTGTTGGACTTTTACGATCAGATTTGAATTGCAACGATAATGTTCTTGGCTTGTTAAATGAAATACCAGCTTACTAAATATTAGTATTTTCATCTTTCGTCATTCTTTGTTCTAAATTTATTATTGAATATTTTCTACAGGAAAGAAAGATTATTCTACGTATTTGTATTTTAATATTTTCTATGTTATATAGGTAGTTGGTTCTATTTATTTATTTTACCTGATGGATTTTGGACCGTAAGGTCTTCTCTTCCACTTCACCAGGGTTAAATTAAACATATAGTAACAATTATAAATTATGTACATGTTGATTTATACATAATAGGTGTTAGCTACATAATATAGAGTTGACAAGGGAAAGAAAGAAAAACAGTAGCAGTAGTAGTAATAATAATAACTTATAATTTGATTAAGTAATTGGTTTGGTAAAGAAAGTTTGAAAGTTTTAGGTTAATACAATATAATATTAGGACAATTAAAGAGAAAACTTTTGCCTAAACAGGAATTTAAAACCAAGATGTATATAAATTAATATTTCAAAACAATATTTAAACCTATTGTGGTATATGGCACTAAGAAATTAGGACTGGAAGTAAATATCAGTAAAACTAAATATATGGTCACACGTAGAAATTCAGTATATAATGGAAATGGACAGCTAATGACAAATGAGGGAAATTTTGAGGAAGTGGCTGAATTCAAATACCTAGGAACAATAATCACAAATAGGAATGAGATGCACAAAGAAATTAAACATAGGCTCAATTCTGGAAATGCGTGCTATTATGCATTGCAGAGACATTTGATGTCCCAACTCCTTTCAAAAAACGTTAAGCTGAAAATATATAAAACTATTATTCTACCAGTTATATTATATGGGTGCGAAACATGGACTCTTACTTTAAGGGAAGAAAGGAGATTACGAGTATTTGAGAATAAAGTTCTTAGGAACATTTTTGGACCAAAGAGAGATGAACAGACAGGTGAATGGAGAAGACTACATAACAATGAACTACATGGTCTTTATAGGAAGCCAGATATAATAAGAACAGTTAAGTCTCGTAGACTGCGATGGGCAGAACATGTTGCACGTATGGGGAATGAAAGACGTGAATGGAAACTTCTTGTAGGAAAGCCAGAAGGAAAACGCCCAGTTGGTAGACCAAGAATGAGGTGGGAGAACAACATTAACTATGATTTGTGGGAAGTAGATTATACAGGGAATGACTGGAAAGCATTAGCTCAGGATAGGGATGTATGGAGAGCTTATGTCCGCGCGGCCATGAACCTACGGGTTCGATAGTGCCAGTGAGTAAGTAAGTAAGTAAGTAAGTAAGTAAGTAAGTATTGTGGTATATGGAGGGACTCTTGTCGTCCCAACTCCTTTCAAAAAACGTTAAACTGAAAATATATAAAACAGTTATTCTCCCAGTTACATTATATGGACGTGAAACTTGGACTCTTACTTTAAGGGCGGAAAGAAGATTACGAGTTTTTGAGAATAAAGTTCCTAGGAACATTTTTGGGCCAAAAAGAGATGAACAGACAGGTGAATGGAGAAAACAAACTACATAATAGTGAGCTACATGATAATTATAGGAAGCCAGATATAATAAGAACAGTTAAGTCTCGTAGACTGCAATGGGCAGGACATGTGCACGTATGGGGTATGAAAGAGGTGCATGGGAGCTTGTTTTGGAAAAACCAGAGGGAAAACGCCCAGTTGTTAGACCGAAATTGGGGTGGGAGAATGACATTATTCATTATTTGAGGAAAGTATATTATACAGGGGATGATTAGAAATCATTAGATCAGGACGGGGATGTAAGGAGAGCTTATGTCTGTGCGGCCAGGGAACCTACGGGTTCGATAGAGCCAGTGGGTTAGTTAGTTATTGTGGTATATGACAGAGAAAACTAGATACTAACAGAAAAATCTATAGCACATGTGTCCACCTGGGAAAGAAAATGTTTGAGGAATACTGTGTATGTGGACCAACTAGAGATAATCGAGAACCACAAGTTTTAGCCTATACAAGGACATAGATAAAATAGCCGATATTAAAGTCAGCAGATTCGAGTAGTTGGGACACGTATATAGAATGGATACAAACCGAACCTCTAAGGTAGTACTGGATGCAAAACTTGACTCTAAAACAAGACAGTAATTGGAGGCAGAAAGTAAATGACAGAATAGACTGACGAGCTGTTGTTCGGGAGATCAAGGCTAAAATCTAAGAGCTGTAGTGTCAAAAAAAGTATGATACAAATTAATCAGGATCAGTGGAAACAGACCTACCTTCTGCTGATGATGGGACTAGTCTCGAAAGGCCTACAATAAATTAATATCTTAAAAGTTGAGGAAACGGACGTACAAGGTAAATACTTTTATAATTTTTATAATAAAATTTTAATACTGAATGTGAAAGCTGGGGATCTACAGTAAAGGACAATCAGTAGAATACAAAGTTGCGAAATGAGATTTTTGAGGAAAACAAAAAGATGTTTAAGAGAAGACAGAATTAGAAATTAAGAAATAAGAAAAGAATTAGAAGTAGAAGCTGTAAACTCAAGAATGGATAGAAACAAAACAAGATGGTTTGATCATGTTGGAAGGATGGAAGATATCAGACTGCCAACTAGCTTAACAATACGATCCTAAAGGAAAGTGAGACGTAGGGAAGCCGAGAAGATGGAAGGTTGACACTGTGATGATGACAGAACAGGCAGTTAACCTGATCCATGAAACGGAGAATTATCTAATCTTCAATGCTTTCACTGTAGGGGGAGAGCGCCTATATCTCGTTGAGGGAAACAAAGGCTTACAATACAAAATACTGCTTTTCTGAGGTTTAAGAGTAATGTAGTTTCCCCTAAGATAGGTTACTGGCCTTATCAAAAGCTAAAAGCTAAATTAGTATAAAAATCCATAAGAATAAAAAAATGTATAATACTTTAGCATTGCCCTCACTTTTATACGGAAGTGAGATTTGGACATTAAGAAAAAGAGACAGGAGCAGAATCAAAGCAACGGAAATGAAGTTTCTCAGAAGGACAGCAGGATACACTCTTTTAGATGGAAAAAAGAATGAAGAAATTTTAGAACAATTAGAAGTAGAATCAGTAGAAGAAAAACTCAACAAATATAAATTAAAGTGGCTAGACCGTGTAAACAGAATGGATAATTCAAGAATTCCAAGAAACTATGATGCAAGATAAACCCAAACGACACCGTCGACCAGGAAAACCTCTCAAAAGACTGCTAGATGGGGTCTAAACAGATCTACAAAGGCCTAATTCTTGTTGGATGATAATTATCATAATGTCGAAGTGGAGAAGAACAGGAAGAAGAAGAATTTTAATATTGTGACTAAGACTTCAACTGACTTTTACGATGCATTTAATTAATATTAATGTAACTTACTTTTTGGTCTCTGCCCTCAGAGAAATTAGGGACACACTCCACTATAGGCGACATGTTGAAGAATACTAAATACGATAAGAGACGCGATGTTATCAAGACTTGAAAACACGAATGTCACTTTACTAGTCAGACCGGTCCAAATTCTACATCTACAATAAATTCCAAGGTTGTTAATTCCCATCACCATATGTAGCTAATCCTAGACAAACATACTGTGAAGTGTTTACGTACATTCCGTAATGCAATTCTGTTACATAACATTATCATAAGTAATGCCACGAGTGATTTCCAAAGTATCGATAAATTCACGACTCACGAAGTGAGGAGTGAATTTATCTAGAGAACTTGGAAATCAAGAGTGGCATTTGTTAGGACTATTTAACGAATAAAATTAAGCTGTTTACTCACAAATCATTATTTAACTATAGTTATTTTAAAATATTTATATATTTAATGTAAACGGCGATGTTTGAAAACAAATGAGAAACGATAGGTACGCTTCATCTGCTTCTTATGTTTATCACTGCAACTAGATCATACTATTTATTGCCAAAGGAACGCAATATTGTGAAGGAGGAGCTTTCTTTAATATGGTAATTATAACACTGATAAATATTTCGTGAAACACGACTCTGATTGGTTGTAAAACAGAAATCATTGAAACGTGATTGGTCATTGACTCCCATTTGGGGCATGAGTTAAATAGTCATAAGTAATGCCACGAGCGATTTCCAAATTATCGATAAATTCACGACTCACGATGTGAGGAGTGAATTTATCTAGAGAATTTGGAAATCAAAAATGGCATTTGTTAGGACTATTTAACGAATAAAATTAAGCTGTTTAATCACAAATCATTATTTAACTATAGTTATTTTAAAATATGTGAAGTAATGCCACTACAGGCCTCAGGAGGCCCTTGGGGTAGTAGGAGGTTAAGGCTCCCACTATTTCTGCACAATCGGCACTTGATGTCAGCCGGGTTGTCAGCCCTGCGTGACGGCCGCCTTTACCCCCAGAACAAGCGTCTGGTACTCATTTCCATTAGAGGCTGAGTCGACCCCAGGGCCATAGTGCCGCCAGAAGGTTTGGGTCAGTTTAAAAATCCTGACCCCACCGGGACTCGAACCCTCGACCTTCCGACTTGTAGCGCAGTGCTTTAACCACTACGCTACGGCGTGCCTCCTATTTATATATTTAATGTAAATGGCGATGTTTGAAATCAAACGAGAAATATTATGCTTCATTTGTTCATCGCTGCAATCAGATCATATTTATTGTCAAATAATGCACCCTAGAGGAGAAAAAATTAAACATATCATTACAGGTTATTAATTAATTTCTAATGTCCTATGATATAAATATGTCAATTATATTTTTTTCTGGAACGTTATTATCTGGGAAATAATACGTTTATGAAAGTGCAAAACAGTGTTTTTTTTTTGTGGTGTAATCAATTGCTACGAATGTTTTTCTATTATATCTCGCAAGCAGAATCTGGTTACATTCGTGCACTATATATACAATCTGGAAGTCATTGATAAAATGAAAGCGATGAAATGAAAGTAATAAAATCGAGGTGAAAACCGACTCTGATTGGTTGTAAATCTAAATTCATTGAAATGTGATTGGTCATTGACTGCCATTTGGGGCATGAGTTAAATAGTCTTGAATATTTATCCCTAATCACAGTTCTACTTTCAAAACAATTTATAATTACTAGCCAGTCCCAGTGTAGGCAAACAGTTTTTGGATATTTTTTTTTAATTCACATTGGGTTGAAGCAAGGATATTCACTATCTCTACTATACTATTCAATTTTTACTAGAGCATGTCATTAAAATCTTAAGAGGATGAAGAAAGCTTGCAACTCAATGGTATTAATAAGCTGTTAGTCTATGCTGATGATGTAGTGTTATTGGGCAATAGCGATGAGATACTAAAGGACAACATGCACACTCCATTGAGTAAGAACTAAGAAATTGGGACTGGAAGTAAATATCAAATAAAACTAAGAATATGGTCACACATAGAAATTCATTATATAATGGAAACGTACAGTTAATGACAAATGAGGGAAATTTTGAAGAAGTGAATTCAAATGCCTAGGAACAGTAATTATAAATATGAATGAGTTGCACACAGAAATTAAGCATATAAACTTAATTGTGGAAATGTGTGCTATTATGCATTACAGGGGCTTTTGTCGTCCCAACTCCTTTCCAAAAACGTTAAACTGAAAATATATAAAACTGTTATTCTCCCAGTTATATTATTCGGATGCGAAACATTGACCCTTATTTTAAGGGAGGAAAGAAAATTATGAGTATTTGAGAATAAAGTTCTTAGGAATTTTTTTGGACTAAAGAGAGATGAACAGACAGGTGAATGGAGAAAACTACATAACAGTGAGCTATATGGTCTTTATAGGAAGCCATAAATAATAAAAACAGTTAAGTTTCGTAGACTGCGATGGGCAGGACATGTGGCACGAATGGGGAATGAAAGAGGTACATGGAGGCTTCTTGTAGGAAAACCAGAGGGAAAATGCCATTTGATAATCAAGAATGATTTGGAGAATAACATTAACCATGATTTGAGGGAAGTAGATTATACCGGAGATGATTGGAAAACTTTAGCTCAGGATAGGGTTTATGGAGAGCTCATGCCCGAGCAGCCATGAACCTACAGGTTTTAGAGCCAATGAGTTGTTAGTTAGCTACCCTGAACCAGTGAACTAATGATTAAGAATGCTCGCTTGTGGTTACGAAGTCCACGGGTTCAAACCCAGTCCTAGACGTAAAAATCTTGAGTATGGCTCCCTTCGGAAAGGCAGTAAAGCTGTATGTCCTATTTCGTAGATTTCTGTATATATATATATATATATATATATATATATATATATATATATATATCGTAATTCAATTTGGACATTGAGCAATGCAAGCTTAATATGACATGATAAGAAAAATAAATGCCTGGAGGGGATTTGAACCCGGACCTCTGGGTTCAAATCCCGTCCAGGCATTTATTTTTCTTTTCATGTCATATATATATGTCCTAGTACAACGACACACAAGAATATATTTATATATAACATTAGCTAGATCTGTACTATGTTACGGAAGCATGGACATCAGGAGTACTGATATCAGCAGAATAACTGCTAGTAAAATGAGATTTTTTTAGCAACACTATTACTAGCACGAAATGCAAAAGAAATGAAGATAATATGCAAGCACTTGAATGACAACCAATCTCACAATCTTTGTACTGTAGGCCTATATATATTACTTCTATGCGTGTGTTTGTCACTGAACTCCTCCTAAACGACTGGACCGATTTTGATTAATTTTTTGTGTGTGTCTGATTGGGTCCCACGATCGTTTACATTCACAATTAGCCCCTCTAAAGCTATTAGGTGTATGAGTTTACCTGAAGTGAAAATTTAAAAATAGCTCTAGCGGACACATTTTTCCATGTTTCCCAACGAAACTCAGTATATCATATTAAAATAAATCGAGGTAGGTATTATCAAAAAATGAGCGAAATCTGACAATTAGAAGTGTAGGTTTACTGGAAATTCGAAGTTTAAACACTGCCTAAAGGACTGGACCGATTTTGATTAAATTTTTGTGCGTGTTTGAGTGGGTCCCTGTATGATTTAGATTCACAATAGGACCCGGTTGGTGACGCTGCGATCGGGTTATAGGAAGTTTTTTTGTCAGATGTATTGTCATTATTATTATTATTATTATTATTATTATTATTATTATTATCATCATCATTATTATCATTATTATCCTTATTATTATTATTATTATTATCATTATTATTATTATTATTATTATTATTATTATTATTATTATTATTATTATTATTATTATTATTATTTATTTATTTATTTATTTATTTATTTACATCTCCTATCCATGCACAATGTTGTGGTCCTCGGTCGCCTTTTAGACGGCTGAGTCGTGTAAGAGTGAAAAGCATGTTCCGGACGCTGTAATTGGCACGTACTAGCTAAGGGAGAAAACCCTGATAGAAATCCCAGATGCTCCAAAGTAAAGACGAACCTGCTCAGAATTCTCAAAAAATAAAGTTGGCCGGATTAATGGGCATAGATCAAGGCATGTCAAACGGAATAAGAAATTACATCAAATCAATAAAAGAAAATTAGTTTAAATGTGTCCATGACACGAAGATGTTAGAAAGAATGTGATCAGAAGACCAAAGCACCCCCAATGTTAAAGTTGTAGTGCCTTTCAAGGAAAAGAATATATGTACATTCCTAAAAAAATGTTATGTCCCATTTGAAGTATACATACGTATATTCATAGTTTTATTCCTCATAAAACATTCGTTTTTAAAACTGGGCTTTTGCACAAATATTTCCTATATTTTCTCATAAGTAATGCCACGAGTGAATTTATCTAGAGAATTTGGAAATCAATAGTGGCATTTGTTAGGACTATTTAACGAATGAAATTAAGCTGTTTACTCACAAATCATTATTTAAATGTAGTTATTTTAAAATATTTATATGTTTAATGTAATCGGCGATATTTGAAAACAAATGAGAAATTATTGTTATGTTTAATTTGTTCATCACTGCAACCAGATCATATTATGTATTGCCAAAGGATCGCAATATTGAAAACAATAAACACATAAAACTGTTTATAATTAACATTATAGGTTATTAATTAATTTCTGATGTGCTATGATTTAAATATGTCAATTATATTTTTCTGGAACATAATTACCTGGGAAATAATACGTTTAAGAAAGTGCAAACAGTGTTTTCTATGGTATAATCAATTGCTACAAGTGTTTTTATATTATATCCAGCAAGCACTATCTGGTTACATTCGTTCACTATATATACAATCTGGTAGCCACATGTATTCTAGAATTCTTACGTCTTAATATATAAATTGTTATATTCAACGTATTTTTTAGAGAGTCAGTCACTACAAAATAATGTTCTGACCTATTCAGAATGTTAAAAAGGAGGAGCTTTATTTTAAAGTGATAAAATCAAAATTGATAAAATCGAGGTGAAAAACGACTGTGATTGGTTGTAAATCAAAAATCATTAAAATGTGATTGATTATTGACTCCCATTTGGGGCATGAGTTAAATAGTCCATATGAACATATTTTAGTTACTCAAATTAATGTTTTCGATAATTTCTCTGGAGGTATTATTTTAGTGCTTTCATTGTAATACAATACAACATTTTATCTCAAAAGTATTTTTTTATTCTATTCCAAAAATGTTTAAAAATTGAATATAATAGAAATAATCAATATTGCACAATTTACACAATTATAATTATTATACTAACAGAAACAGTCGAGTAAGATGAGATGTTTACTGAAATTGGTGAGTTTCAACGTTTATTTTTCTTGTTACGAGTTTTTTTTTTTTTCATTTTAAAAATATTTTTCAGATTACAGCACTTTTTTTTTTTAATTTTTAGCACATAACTCATTGACATTATCGAACCCGTAGATCCATGACCGCGAGGACATAAGCTCTCCATACATCCCTATATTAAGTCAATACTTTCCAATCATCGCCTGTGTAATCTACTTCCCTCAAATCATAGTTAATGTTATTCTCCCACCACATTCTTGGTCTATCAAATGTGTATTTTTCATCTGGTTTTCCTACAAGAAGCCTCTGTGCCCTTCTTTCATTCCTTATTCGTGCCACATGTCCTGCGCGTAGCATCCATGAGACTTAACTGTTCTTATTATATCTGGTTTCCTATAAAGATCATGTAAGTCACTGTTAGTCTTCTTCATTCACCTGTCTGTTCATCTCTCTTAGGTCCAAAAAAAATCCTAAGAACTTTATTCTCAAATACTTGAAATCTTTTCTCCTCCCTTAATGTGAAAGTCTATGTTTCGCATCCATATAATATAACTGGGTGAATAACGGTTTTTATATATTTTCACTTTAACTTTTTTTTTTTTTTTAGAGTAATAGGGACGACACAAGCCCCTCCAATACACAATAGCATGTATTTCCATAATTGAGGCTATGTTTAATTATACAAAATAAATATTTTTTTAAGTTTTTAATGCGTAAAAATCCCGTACTTAGGGTCGGTTTCATCAACAGAAGTAACTGTATTACGCCAGTTTTCCCCATATATAATGCATAACTTAAACTGGCCCTTATTACATAAAATTTACCATAAATATTATGGAGCTCTTTTTATGAAGTTTTCTCCACAAAGAAAAGAAAAAGCAAGAAAATTAATGGCAATTGCTAATTTCAAAAGAACAATAAGATTTTATCTTAGATAAATGTGTTATTACTTTGTTAAATTTAGGTGTAGCACATAAATGTCTCAGTCCGCTTCACAAACGTTGTTCTGAGAGTTTTCTGATTCTTTTTTTCCTCGGTAACATAAGACTAATGTAAGTTTTACTTGAATTAATATTATATTTATTGAATAATTAATATTATTGTAAGAACAACTTTTAAGTTATAAAATTATATCAAGTTATTTTAATTCATCTTCTATTCTTCAATTTGAGTACGTTATCACACCAGAACCTGCTACTCGACGTTCAGTATCACAGAAGCTCCCATTATTTTAATTCTTAGAATCCCTGTATTACATTCCTTGGTAGGCTCTGGAAATCCCAGCCACAAGACATAAGGGACTGCAGGATATTGGCTTCTTTTAAAATAAATTTAAATATCTTCCTTTTCTAACTGGACCTTCGCCAAATTAATTGATATTTTCTGATTTTTCCCTTTGTCTGATAATAGTAATTTAATTAATTTTAATTTCAGATTAATTTGTATAAATCCTTTTATACTGGGTCTATTACACTGGTCAACATGATTTTTATCTCATGAGTACCAATAGTTGTACTTAATGCAATTTTATCGTGGTTTCAAATATGTAAGCTTATTCGGAATTTCTCCATCACCCACAGTTTTTTAAATTTCAATTTCAATTAATGGATTTAAATAATTATTTTTTTAATAAACGTTTTTTCGTCCATTTGTCCATTGTAAAATAAAACGGGGAACACTTTCATCAGGAGATTTCAGTATGGAAAATAGATATCAATGCAAATGGAATCCGAATATGCTGGCCGATTACTGTTGGACCATCAAGAGGGATGCTCCACAGGCGAAATATAGCAGAAAATCGTAATTTGTTACTTTCTAGGTGAGTCCGAATGTTCGAATATTGTGTAGTTACGAATGTAGAAAATATTAAAGTGTTTGAAATTATAAAATACTGTCTCTCGGAAACCTTGTGTGATGGAGAATAACCGATATCATATTTGAATTCAGGAGGGAAAATACTATCAGAATCACATATTTTTCTTTCTGAGACGAATTTTTTTTTTGTTCAGTGTAATAATTTGTCCCTATAGTAACTTTATTTTTGTATGGCCTATATATGAATGTGTGGAAAAAAATTAGGAAGAGGTACTTAGATATAAACCGACAGAATATTTTCGCCGAATGTACGGGAAAACGATTACTATTTTTACAAAGAGAGCTAAAACAAGTTTGGGGAAAAGAATCTTATATACTCAATCTAGGATTTAAAGAGAGATCAGGGGCTTGCTTGGTTCAAGTTAGGGGCATGGAAATTTTTAAAAATTAGCGACGATCACGATATGCGAATATGTCCAATGTGCGGGAGCTTTGAAGACGAGATATATATACTAGGAAAATGTAACGATTTAGAATATTGGAGGCATCGGTTATTACCGGAAAGATTTCTAAATTAAAATTGTGGAAGATTGGCATGCTACTAGTTACTGGTAAACCCAGAAAATTGGATTAACCTGGGTAGATTTCTGGACAAAACGTGGAAAATAAAAATAACACTTATTCAGGAATAAATAAATATGTTAGCAAATTGCAATGTCATTAATTCTTAATAATTCTACATAACTAAGTTAATGTATAATGTAATTGTATTGATATCTAATTGTAATATTATTGTGTTTTCTTTTTTGTTTTTTTTTTTTAAACATCAACTTATTGTAACGGACTGTCAACAGCACGTACGGCTTACTGCCCGTGCGATCCATATTTGTACATAACATTGTATGTATCTTACTTTTAGTTTAATAAAGTCCTTATGTATGTATTATATTCACTGGGTTCGTAGAAGAGGTCTTATGGCCATAGCTTTGCCAGTTTAATTGTATTGTTATTATTTTTTTAATTATTTATGTCAGGATTTTTTCTGTTATTTACACAGGTATCCTCAACCAAAATATACAATTTTTATCTTCCACACTTCCTGGTCTGCTTCTGTCATATTTCTCTTCTTCATGTTGTCTTGAATTCCCTTTATCCACTTTGGCTTTGGTCTACCACGTTTCCCTTTTCCAGGAGGTATCCATTACAATACTTCTTTGTTTGTTTCTGTATCCCTCCTTCTCATACCATCTTAGTTGGATTTCTTCAATCTCTTGTACAACATTCTTTTCTACGTTCATAATTTCTCTTATTGTATTATTTTGTATTTTCGTCTAATTTTGATATTCTTGCCCTACGTGAGTAGGGTTATCGGTTTTTTATTTTTAACATTGTGTGCAATTTCATAACTGCGCCAAGGCGAATTAGTTCGACTCCCCATTGGAAATAAATTTTTCTCATGAAATTCCCGCCAATGCTTACGCAGCTTATTGAAGAATTTGGTTAGTTGAGATAAGTATCGGCTCCAGGTTGAGAAAATGAGCTCTAATCGTCTAAATCTGTGATATATTTAATATATCCAGTTTCTGGAATTCTGTCAATTTCTCATACAAATCTCTCGTCGTAAACAACGGCCCCTGTTTATTAATGGTTATTAAACTCGACTCTGGTTCAAAAGTTCGCGAGTTGAATTTATTCGGTCGGGATCGGAGAACTCCGAGACCTCTATGTGTTTTAATTACAATCTCTTGATATAAAATCTGTAAAATTGCTCATTATTTTACCCGATCCGTAAATGGAAATATTTGATAATAATTTTCTAATAGAACTAATAAACCATGTTTTCAAATTTAGCTTTGGGAAGGTCCAAAGCTTCTAGGAGTATTGATTCTAATTTACGGATACAGGACCTATAAAATTGCTCGTTATTTTCCGACAATTTTACCTATTCTGTAAAGCTAAGTTTTGATATTTCAAAGTTCGTAGACTGCGATGTACAGGACTTTTAACATAAATGGGGAATTAAAGAGAGGCATGGAAAACCAGAGTAAAATTGTCTACCAAGAAGGCCCAAAATAAGGCGGGAGAGTAACATTATAATTTGAGAAAGATGGGTATTATACAGAAAATGAATGGTAAATATTAACTCAGGATAGAGATATGTACGTAGGCCTACATGAAGATCTTATGTACACGCGGTCATTAAGTTCCGGCTTCGATAGTTCCAGTCAGCTGGTTCTTAATTAGGACTCAGGTTTGTCCGGTTTAGTGAATGGCTAAATTAACAGGAACAAAGAACAACAGAACCAAATATCATGACAAAAGCGTAATAACAATTGACAACATTCTTCCTATTGTTCAGCATTAGTCCTTTGTCTCGACTTATTAAAAAATATTTTAATTTACGATTTTTTATACATCTGTTTTCATTCTTAATGTACTCATATGCCTCATATGGTTGTAGTGGGCGGAAAATTCTTTATTATTTATTATCATTTAAATAAGGGGCTGCCGGACATTGGCAACTTTTAAAAGAAATCTAAATTTATATTTGCTCCACCCTCGACTTCATCATTACCCAGTGTAAGGTATATATATTAATTGGCGTTTCTCGTATAATTTATCATATTTATACTATTATAATAATAATAATAATAATAATAATTATCATCATTATATTATTATTATCATTATATTATTATTATCATTATTATTATTATTATTATTATTATCGTAATTATTATTATTGTTATTATCGTATAAAATGTTGTTTGTACATTAAATTTACATTGCTACATTTAATGTATCTTTAACTGTTTATAATTAGTATAGTGTATCCTATCTATATTTGTCAAATATTTATATTTGTGCTGGTTGAGTGGAAGAGAAGGCCTTATGGCCTTAACTCTGCCAGATTAAATATAACATTATTATTATATATTATTATTAATATTAATTTAAGAAACCCATTGATATATTTCACATTTTGGTTAAATCTTTAGTTTTAATTTCGAAATAATCCTATTAGGCCTATTAGTATTATTATTATTGGTATTATTATTATTGTTGTTATTAATATTATTACTATTATTATTATTATTATTATTATTATTATTATTATTATTATTATTATTATTATTATTCTCGCAAGCCTAAATAAAAATCTCTATGCAAAATTTAAGTGCTCATATAGCATGGCAATGTAACTACTTTTGTTTATTAATGTTAAAAGTATCAAGAAACATATGAAAATGTTTTTTTAGTAATTATAGTTATCGATTGGCAATATTTTGAACTCTTAGTAAAAATATTTAACTATACAGTCACTTTTTTACACTCACTGTATAACCAAAAGAAAAATAATTTTTTGTTCACTTATCCTACACCTTGCATACTGTATAATTTCTTATAGTGTTGAGATTCTTATATTTTTTAGATAATACGAAACAAAAAGATGTCGGATTCAATCTGGGACTGGATCAACGTTGAACAACCTTCATCTCATAAGGTAAACAGACTATTACATTAGATTAGTAAAAATGAGTCCAGTTGTTATTAACCCTTTAATTGGCAATGTATCCTATAGGATACATCAAATGGTTCGATTTGTTTAGTATTGTTAATTAAACAGAAGAAAAGGAATAAGTATTAATAACTTAAATGTGTATCGAATTACACACAAAACCTAATAATAACAGTCATGCGTGATTTTGTTTCCAGTGCGGTTCGCCACATTTAAATAACTGGCACGAGAAATTAGTGTTTTGCCAATTAAAAAGTTAAGATCCTAACACAGAAATTTTGGTTCATTTTATTGCTCATAAAATAAGTTAAAATATACTCTCTTAGGTAAGATCCGTCGTCCTCAACTTATAAAATATGTATTCTTTATGCCTGTAGGCCTTTCAGAACATCCGTTCCATCTTCAGCAGGTCACGACAACACCACATTAGGACCAGCAGCATCACCCATCATACTGGATGTTATAGCGAAGAGGGGCCTGCTGAAGATGGAACGGATGTTCTGAAAGGCCTACAAGCATAAATAATACATATTTTATAAGTTGAGGACGACGGATATTACCTAAGAAGGTATATTTTAACTTATTTTATGACTCTCCGCCTCAACGGTTTTAACAATGAATTTTATTAGTATTGACTGTATTGCTCATATTTACTTCATGGAATTAATTATATTAAATCTATTCTTTGGTGATATGTAATATGTTATGGTGTTACTGGTTCGACGTACATTAAGCATTCACATGACTCATACAACCATTTATATGGGCTGGGCCCAAAGCCTCGAGGAGGGGCTCATTTTGACTCTATTCTGTCCTAAGATGATACCCAGGCTCAGAGTCATGAGGAAGTACATGAGTGTGCCAGCATTTGATCAGCGCAACCATATATTTTAACACCTGTTGTTTGGTAAACCAGACTGTTTTTTTTTCCTGTCATGGGATGAGGTGAAATGTGATAAGAAATGAATGAATGGAGATGAAATGACATGATGAGGGAGACAAGAGGAGTGAAGACTGTTCGTGGAATGAAATCCGGGAAACGGGAGAAGCCCTAGATCCATCCAGATACGAAATGAATGAATGGAGATTAAATGACATGATGAGGGAGACAAGAGGAGTGAAGACTGTTCGTGGAATGAAATCCGGGAAACGGGAGAAGCCCTAGATCCATCCAGATACAACGAATGATGAATGGAGATTAAATGACATGATGAGGGAGACAAGAGGAGTGGAGACTGTTCGTGGAATGAAATCCGGGAAACGGGAGAAGTCCTAGATCCATCCAGATACGAAATGAATGAATGGAGATTAAATGACATGATGAGGGAGACAAGAGGAGTGAAGACTGTTCGTGGAATGAAATCCGGGAAACGGGAGAAGCCCTAGATCCATCCAGATACGAAATGAATGAATGGAGATTAAATGACACGATGAGGGAGACAAGAGGAGTGGAGACTGTTCGTGGAATGAAATCCGGGAAACGGGAGAAGCCCTAGATCCATCCAGATACGAAATGAATGAATGGAGATTAAATGACATGATGAGGGAGACAAGAGGAGTGGAGACTGTTCGTGGAATGAAATCCGGGAAACGGGAGAAGCCCTAGATCCATCCATAGTAATTCTGCCCGAAGGCAGGTCCTCCACTGCAATCATAGCATTTTCATGCTATGCTTGCAGCTTTATTAGAGAATTGTACGTGTGGTAGCTTCCCGTTGCTTTCCACGCCGGTGAAGGATGATGATGATAATGATAAGGATAATGGTGATGATGATGATGATGGCCATATGATTTCGGGGACCGATTGAAGCCCTAGATAATCCCCAAAAATCTCAAAATGGCCCACCTCCAATACCCCTTCCGAATCGTCAGGATTTAAACCTGAGATTCCAGTTGGGGCAGCCGCGGGCGCTAGCCACACATCCACCGAGACGTCTTATAATCATGGTTATAAAACTTAATATATTCTGGTCTTATTTTGTAAGAACTGTATATTTCATTACATTTTGAAAAGAAACAAGTGAGAAGACACTGACTATTTACCTCATGCCCCAAATTAGAGTCAATGACTAATCACATTACAATTAATTTCGATTTACAACCAATCACAGTCGTTTTTCATCTCGATTTGTTTAGTTTAATTTTATCATATTAAAATCAAGCTCCTCCTTTTTAACATTCTAAATAGGTCAGAGCATTATTTTGCAGTGACTGACTCTGTAAGTAATACGGCTACCAGATTGTATATATAGTGCACGAATGTAAACAGATACTGCTCGCGGCTTATAATAGAAAAACATTCATAGTAATTAATTATACCACAATAAAAATAAACTATTGTTTGTACTTTCTTAAACGTATTATTTCCCAGGCATTTACGTTTCAGAAAAATATAATTTACATCATAGGACACCAGAAATTAATTAATAACCTATAATGTTGGTTATAAACAGTTTGACGTGATTCATGTTTCTCCACTAGGGTGCATTCTTACAATATTGCGATCCTTTGGCAATAAAGAATATGATCTGATTGCAGTGGTGAACAAATGAAGCAATAACAAACGTTTCTCATTTGTTTTCAAACATTGCACTTTACATTAAATATATAAATATTTATAAATAACTATATTTAAATAATGATTTGTGATAAACAGCTTAATTTTATTCGTTAAATAGTCCTAACAAATGCCACTCTTGATTTCCAAATTCTCTAGATAAATTCACTCCTCACTTCGTGAGTCGTGAATTTATCGATAATTTGGAAATCACTCGTGGCATTACTTATGATAAACAATTATTATCAGCGTTACCGGATCCTACACCGAACACTTCAAGTGCAGGTCGATCTGACCATTGAAACAATGTAAACAACACTTGCATGGACGAGGGACGGGAGCAACAGGTACACAACGTCAAGACGGGACCTGATATAGTTCGGTTCTGCAAATATTGTATAATACAGCAGACAATATTACAATTGTACAGTAAAATAACCAAAGTACTTAAAGGCCTCTTTATTCAGGCTTAAGGATCTTTTACAAGCCTGAAAATATTCAGACGGCTTAAGGTCCCTCCTGAAGGACTTGCTCCCTGATTCCTTGGATTTTTTCCGTCCTAAAAACATCCATCGACTCCGGCCGGGTTTGAACCCATCACCCTCGGGGCCAGATGCAAGGAGAATGACCGCAGTCCACCGCGGCGATGTCATATTTTAAATAGTGTTGTCTTAAATGTGGTCCTGCTATTGTGCTCATTACTCATCCTCGAATGTCCTTCATACTCTTGTATGATCCTAAAAAGTAAGTATACGGTCCACAGTTTGTAAAACATTAATCTCCTCACAAATCGTGTCGCTGTTAGTCACGAGACCCACGATGTACTGTAATATGAGAGGTTTGTTTACAAAGCAAAAGATGCAGATGCTGTAGAAAGTAAAGGTTCCAATTATAAGTCAAACTAAATATATATTTTTTTTTCTGTTCCAGCTGACGTCGTATGATCTCCTTATTATGCTGATAACATACGTTATTGTCAAAGCTCTGATGCCAGTTTACACCGCCATAATGTGCGTCTATGTAATTGTCAAAATTCTTATTTTAATTATAACAGGAAAAGAATAAAATGTTATCCTAATTTTTGCTTAATTTCTTTTTTAGTTCTTCTCTTGAAAAATTATTAATTACAGGCAGAATGTCAGGAATGATATGGAAGAATAACATTTAACCATGATCTGGGGAGGTAAATATACAGGGATTTATTGGATACTACAGTAAAACCTGTCTATGAAGGAACACGACGGTTCGTTAAATATATTTCCGTCTTGGCAGTTTTCCTTCTTATAAAAGGTTCTCATATTACAAGTTTGAATTTTCTCACGCAGTGTAAGAGTTTTACATGCACGCTTTAAAGACATAACGTATTGACTGAAATACAGACAAAATAGTGTATGTAACACAGCTCAGTTTGCACGGCAATACAAAACAATTTTATTATGCAAAAGGGAGAAGGAACTCAACTGCAGGAAGACTGAAGAGTTTCCCAACTCCCTCGCAGGTAACGTAAACAGGCAAGGAAAAGCGAGGGATTCCCCGCTGTCACACATAAGCAAGGGTATCCCCGCAATACAATAGGCAACACAAGAAGATAAAACGGTATAATGCAGAAAGCGTCATATGCAGAATTTTCACGTGTGGTCAATAATACTGTAATTAGAACGTGCTTAAGAATAATTTTCCGTCTTACTGAGGTAAAAATTAACTATTAGTACTTTAAAAACCATTCCGTTTCCGCGTTATGAAGGTTTCCGGCTTATACAGGACGATTTTACTTATAAAATCGTACCGTTCTGGAGTTTTTTTCCGTCTCTACAGGTTTCCTTCTTATAAAGGTTCCGGGTAAGACAGGTTTTACTGTATTAGATCAAGGATGTATCGAGAGCATATATGTGGGCGGCCATGAATAACTTATCCGGGTTCTCTAGTGCCAGTAGTAAGTAGTAATGCAATATATTGATTTTTTTTTCCCAAACATAGGAAATGCATTTTCATTTACATTGCGCACGGGCCTATTCAGCCGTACATGCATATTATGTTTCATGAATAAACAAAAAATACGAATATATGGTAGATTATACAGGAAATGATTGGAAAGCATTAGCTCAGGATAGGGATGTATGGAGAGCTTATGTCCGCGCGGCCATGAACATACGGCTTCGATAGTGTCAGTTAGTGAGTAAGTAAGTAAGAGTATAAACAAATACATACATGGCTATATACCTATACTATAAAAAAAGGTATAAAAACAATGAATATACATGTAAATCTTGGTCTACAATACATAACCACAATAATACACATCTACACTCACACATAAAAACGATGCGTACAGATAAAAAAAACTCTCACTTTGTATAACAATAAAAAAGTAAGTTAATTTACTTTCCATTCTCTTTTTCCATGATCGTAGATATTGTTAGAATTATCATGTTATATGTCTACAACATGAAAAATAACCTGCGCCGCAGACTTATTTCCCCTAATACGCAGATTAGTAGTAATGGGAGTCAGTTATGCTCTAGAGCATTGTGTGTTAGATCGTCTCTCTACCAGTATGTATTATATTGTGTTGTACTAAATTCCCTTGATTCAGTAATTCCTACTCGGAGTTCGATTCTGAGTTTGGCATTTGTAACTCAACTTATTGGACCGTCCACCAGCTAACGACGTCGCCGTCCACAACTGTCACATGAGTACTTCAAACTTCTATGGTTCTTTGCCAACTTGTAGACCAATACTCATGCATTAATCAGAATTATGTTAGCACAAATAATCAAATATACGGTGACCGGAACAAAACAACAAATTAGAAAATTTAATATCTGAATAATGTAAGTAGAAAAAAAAATGTATAGCAAATGTCAAAGGTTATTTTAAGATTTTTTGCTAGTAATAGAATGTTATAAAATAATAATATAGTACATTTTATTTTATCCGTCTTTCTCAATTAGAATTAATTTTTATTTTTAAAAACTTGTTAAATTATTAATCATAAGCCCTTTCAAAAACATGTTCATCTTCGGCATGCTAATTGGTACTGATGTCGGTATGCCGAAGATGAAACATATTTTTGAAATACCTTTATGATTAATAATTTAACAAGTTTTTTTAATGAAAATCTATTCTAATTGAGGAAGACGGATAAATAAAAAGTAATATATTATTATTTATAACATTTAATACGATTCTGATAACAATGAACATTAAGAATATTGATAATTTTTTGCTGGTGTAATAAAGTTCTTAAAAAAGTTTGTTATACTTATTTCAATGTGTCTCAATGACACAAAGAGTAAGGTGCAGGTAGGTAAACAGTTCACAGATTCTTTTGAAATTCACAATGGGTTAAAGCAACGAAATGTATTATTCCTCTGCTATTAAAGTTGAATAGAGATGCCATCAAATATTTAGAACATAAATATTGTGTAAAATTCAATTGTAGCCTATAAATAAGCTATTAGTATATGGTGATGATGTAGTAGGCCTATTACTAGGCGATAGTTAGAAAATAATTATAGCCAATATATACATAAATGCTGTTAAATAACACTAAGAAACTGGGGCTGGAAATAAATACACTGGTCAACATGATTTTTGTCTCATGAGTACCAATAGTTGTACTTAATGCAGTTTTTAATCGCGTTTTCAAATATGTATTCGGAATTTCTCCATCATCCACAATTTTCTTTTATTTAAATTTCAATTAATGGATTTAAATTATTATTATTTCAATAAACGTTTTTTCGTCCATTTGTCCGTTGTAAAATAAAACCAAATGAGCCAACTCAGGAGATTTCAGCTATGGAAAAGAGATATCAAGGCAAATGGAATCCGAATATGCTGGCCGATTATTGTTGGACCATTAAGAGGGATGCTCCACAGGCGAAATGTAGCAGAAAATCGTCATTCCTTACTTTCTAGGTGAGTCCGAATGTTCGAATATTGTGTAGTTACGAATGTAGAAAATATTAAAGTGTTTTAAATTATAAATGTCTGTCTCTCGGAAACCTTGTGTGATGGAGAAAACTCGATGTCATATTTGAATCCAGGAGAAAAAATACTATCAGAATCACATATTTTTCTTTCTGAGACAAAAAAAAAGTTTATTTTTTATTGCTCAGTAATATTAATATGGTCACCCTTAGATATAGCCTACATTATATAAGTAAATGCACAATTAATGAAAAATGAGGTAAATTTCGAAGAAGTAGCTAAATTCAAATACGTAGGAATAATGATCACAAATGGGAATGAGATGCAGAAAGAAGTTAAACATAAGCTCAATACTAGAATTGCATTCTATTATTCTTTAAGGGGCTCTTGCCATCCCAGCTTCTCTAAAATAAAACGGTGAAATGTATTAAACTGTTATTCTTCTAGTTATGTTACATGGATGCGAAACATACACTCTTATTTTAAGGTAGGTGAAAATACGAGCATTTGAGAATAAAGTTCTTAGGAATATGTTTATAATTATGTATTTCTTTATTGGAATCAAAATTAACATATACATTTAAAAACAATAAGTTCGAGTTCGTTGACCAGCAAAGTCGGACCAATAGGAGTAGGAGTTCACCTGAAACAAAGATTTAAAAATCAATCTAGAGCTCGCAATTTCAATTTTTGAAAACGGACCTCAGTAGGCTTATATGTTAATGAAATAAAACAAAGGAAGGTCTTCTCCAAAAATCAGCGAAATCCGATCATTAGAAGTGGGGATTCACCTGAAACCTTTCAATTTAAAAAATCGTCCTTTCTTCCGCCATGTTGCTTCGTATATAATATAACTTAATTAACCTGTAAATTGGCAATGTGTCCTATAAAATATTATCTAATCAAGTAACTAACTCACTGATTCTATCGAACCCATAGGTTCATGGCCAACGCGCACGTAAGCTCACCACACATTCCTATCCTGAGATAATGTGTGCCAATCATCCCCTGTATAATCTAGTTCCCTCAAACCATGGTTAATGTTATACTGCGACCCCATTTTTAGTCTACTAACTGGGCATTATCCCTCTGGTTTTCCTACAAGAAACCTCCATGCCGCTCTTCCTTTCCCATTCATGCCACATGTCCTGTCCATCGCCTATAAAAAATACTCGTTAAATGTATTTATATGGAAAAATGAATCAGTATAAATTATTTACGTTTGTGTCAAATTATAAGTCCACATGCTATAGATAATAATTAATAACATAGGTTAAGCATGATTTGTTTTCACTGCAATTCGATGCATTTAAATAAGCTGGCGTTAAAAATTGAGTATCTACAATTGCTCCGAAAACAGATCTAACTCATAAACTGCTACTAATGACTTGACTAACTTTTTCCGCCATTTTGTTACATATAGATCACTATTCGCTTGAATGCCAACTTTTAAAAATAAATAAAACAGGTCTAGAAGACAGCAGGGATAGTTTTACATCCACCATGCGGTGATATTCTTTGGATAGGTCCTGTATCACTAATCCACTGAAAATTGAACTTTCTAATGTTTTTGAGTTTATCTCTTTTCGGGCTTACTATTCAGTTTAAGGGTCAACAAAATAAAAATAAATTCCCTAAAACAGAAAAATCAAATCAGAACTTGAACTTGCTGATGAATTCAACTATTTTTGCGCGATAGTGCGTTTCGTCGTTCTTACAGCAATGGCGACCAATATTGAAAGTTCAACTTCCTACATTTCGGGGTTGCCAACCTAAATAACTATACTGTAGTATTACATATTACAAACACGCGTGTGGGAAATAAAACCACTGCCCTCTATTATACTACATATAATGTATATACAAAAAATATCCAATAGGTAGTGTTAATATACATTATACGAAACAAATCACTGCATTTTAAATGAACTGAACTTTATTTAAAACAATATAAAACAACTTGCCGCCATCTTATCACTAAATTGGTCTCACGGCCTCCTGTTGTTTCAACTAATAAGCATTGCCCACACTATTAACGGCAGTCAATTATTTATAATAAACGCAAATATTTCCAACAAAGACATTATTTTACTTCTTCTTCACTTCCTGGTTTAGGCAAGAGTTGCCTGTTCCGTCTTCACTAATAGATCTAAGACCATCTCTTCCGAGGACGTCCGACATCTCTCCGAGTTTCCATTGTGAAGAATACGAGTAATATGTTTTCCTCTGATCGCGGTACCAACGCTATGCAGAGTAGACCATTGGTGGGGCTGCCACCTCGAAGCTTTAGGTCCAGCTTCTGGATGTACTAACCCCATCTAGAGGGTTGCCACTTTCGCCAGATCCGCCGTGATGAAGGACTCCTTCTGCGCCGAATCTGCAGTTGAGGTCTTCACCGTAACCCTGGCTAGGGGCCCTTACAGAGTACTATCAGTCGGAGCCAACTGAACCCTGGTTTTTTTAACGAGGTTGTTACTCCTCCCCCTCCTCCTTTCTCATCCGGGCTTGGGACCGGCCATGGCGGAGTTATTATTTTACTAATATTTATTATTTTGAAAAAAAAACATCGCGCAAAAAATAATGTACAACGCACGTTTGTGAAGTATTTTACAGAATCTTGGAAATTAAAAATATCGCTGTCGCTCGGATTTTAAAAATTGTCCTCGATTCTGTAAAAACCACTTCCCAACCTCGCATCGTAATATACTATTACACATTTCCTGCGCGACTGACGTTTCGAAATAGAACTCCACTAAGATTAAATGCAATGTTGCTCCAATTAAATTTATCCACTACATATATAAATACATATAAAAGCACTCTATTCATCAGCGGAACATTGAGCTCATTACAGGATAGAGATCAGATTTTCCAATTGTACGGTCCAAATTACACTAGACAGATTGCCGACGACAGCTTTTATTCATTTAAGCTTTTGTTTATTTAAAACAAATGATCTCACGAACCTTCACCTTTTTGCAGGTGCATTGTGCAAATGCAATTACTTGAATGAAGTTTTTTTTTAGTCATATCATGCGAACTACGTGTTATCGATCTACTTGTTATCTCGTAACTAAAGGAAAAACACAACTCGATACGTCATAACTGGAACCTATGACGACACATGCATTATTTCCTCTTCTGTAGTTGATTCATTTTGTGGTTTCTTATAAAATTACTGTCTAATACCCTGCGTGCTACGCCTAAATAAATAAATAAATAAATAAATAAAATGTGTTTTTTATGTTTAGTTGAATAAATAAAGAGAAAATAAAATATAAATTCAGATCGTAATTATTTTTAGATACACTGTGCTGATAACCCGACTTTGGCCTGGAATCTACTTATCCCGATCTTCTTGGCATCAATAAGCTGAAAGACAAAACTCATTACTGTGAGTTATCATAAGTAATGCCACGAGTGATTTCCAAATTATCGATAAATTCACGACTCACGAAGTGAGGAGTGAATTTATCTAGAGAATTTGGAAATCAAGAGTGGCATTTGTTAGGACTATTTAACGAATAAAATTAAGATGTTTACTCACAAATCATTATTTAACTATAGTTATTTTAAAATATTTATATATTTAATGTAAACGGCGATGTTTGATAACAAATGAGAAACGATAGGTACGCTTCTACTGCTTCTTTTGATTATCACTGCAACGAGATCATACTATTTATTGCCAAAGGAACGCAATATTGTAAGGAGGAGCTTTCTTTAATATGGTAATTATAACACTGATAAATATTTAGTGAAACACGACTCTGATTGGTTGTAAAACAGAAATAATTGAAACGTGATTGGTCATTGACTCCCATTTGGGGCATGAGTTAAATAGTCCGTAAAAGATAGACATACGGTGTCGCCGACTTTTTTGTAGAATTTTTTTAGATATGCAGTTCTGTGTACATTAATTTTGTATATTCGTTATGGTTTAGGCAGCGTAAGCCATTTAAGCGACCAAAAAGCTACTTTTTAGAGCAAAAATTCATTTTTTTTAGCTTCGGTCCTAGTAGTACGTACCGTAATATTTTATATACATTAATTGTCCCAGAAAAATTATCTAAATTATGGTAAAAACCCTATTCAAATCGGTAAAGTACTTTTTGAGTCCACAAACGACCAACAGGCTCATTAGACACTCATTTTATAATAATAATAATTATTATTATTATTATTAGTAGTA
Organism: Diploptera punctata; assembly: GCA_030220185.1. Classification (NCBI taxonomy): domain Eukaryota; kingdom Metazoa; phylum Arthropoda; class Insecta; order Blattodea; family Blaberidae; genus Diploptera; species Diploptera punctata. The sequence goes on from JASPKZ010007262.1 coordinate 1,240,667, forward strand.
GTAGTAGTAGTAGTAGTAATTTATTTATATACAGAATTTTAATGTTTACACATCTTTCTGTGCCTAAAGTTTCATTTTTCTTCTCCATTCGTCTCTCTCCATCCAATCCACGTCCTCCAATCCTCTTGCTCTCATTCCAGTTCTTATTTCCTGCATCCACGAGTTTCGAGGTCTTCCTCTCCTCTTTCTTCCAGGTGGACACCATTTCAATGTTTTCCTGGGTAATCTTTCTTCTTGCATTCGTCGTACGTGCCCATACCAATTTAATTGCTTATACCGTATATAATCTACTATTGAATAACCAATATTCATTTTTTCTCTTATGACAGTATTTCTAATTTTGTCTAATAATAATAATAATAATAATAATAATAATAATAATAATAATAATAATAATAATAATAATAATAATAATGCTTTATTTTAGCTGGCAGAGTTAAGGACATAAAGGCCTTCGCTTCCACTCAACCAGCGAATAGTATAATTATACAAAAATTACATACATATTGCAATTTTAAGATATTATTAAAATACACACTAAACAAAATACAATGATGTGATCTAATACTAGCTAATACTAACAAAAATATGGAATATAATAAAACTAAAATGATGTAAAATAAAGTAAGTAGCTTCCTAGATGATTATTTATAGAATGCTGTAGATAGATATTTCATCTATACCTTATTTTTTTAGTTGTATATTAAATCACCTTATAAAGCATTCTGTAGATTACTCGGAATATCTCTCAGTCGGTTTATACGTAGTTTATGCGTAGCTCCTAATATTTTCGTTCCACCATTCAATCCGTTTTGCGCATGCAATAAATTAGGCCTGTAAGATTTGCTCGAAGTGACAAACATCTTGATTCATATACAGTGGCCTAACATTTTGATAAACTTTGCATTAACTTGCAAAAGTTCTTGTTTAATAATTTCTGAGGATATACAATGTGTCCCATTCAAACCTCCCACATTTTAATTAATCATGACTCTCAAAGTGTGCGGAATTATGAAATGAGGTTGGAATTTAAAAAAAGAGAAACTGAAAGAATTTTTGTTCTCATTATTGCAGTTTATTCATCTGTCGCAAGTTGGACAATAATAACATAAAACAAAATGGCGACTCCTCAGAAGCGAGCACGAACTGTTTTCTGGTATGCAGAGACGAAGTCAATAATATTACAGTGCAAAGAAATTACCGGAGAGAAAATGGAGGAAATGTACCTGATGGGAAGATCATTAAGGCATGACGTGAGAAGTTTTTGGTCACTGGAAGTGTTAAAAAAGTATTAGGAGGTGCTCGTACACATGTTTTATAAGAAAATATTGAAGAAATTAGAGCAGGATTTCAGAGAAGTCCACAAAAATCAATTCGCCAAGCTTCCCGGCAGTTCAGTGTGCCGAGATCAACTGTACGTCGAGTGCTTCATAAGCGGCTTCGTTTATACCCCTACAAGGTGCAAATTGTTCAACAAATAAAGCCAGATGACAGGCATTCACTATTGAAATAGTGGATCGTATTATCAAGGACCCTCAATTTCTTGGAAACGTCTTGTTTTCTGACGAGGCAACTATCCACGTATCAGGATCTGTTAATCGGCACAGTATAAGGACCTGGGGTACGCAAAATCCACACGTCTACCGTGAACACGTCCGGAATAGTCCAAAAGTAAACTTTTGGTGCGGCCTGGTGAAGATCAGGATTATAGGTCCTTTTTTCTTCCATGAGAAGCCAATAACTGGCCTGGTATACCAATACATGATGGAACAGTTCTTGTACCCCCAATTAGCTGATCTGCAACCCCAAGTAATCTTTCAGCAAGATGGATCCCCACCACACTGGAGCCTGAATGTTTGGAATTCACTCAAAGAATCCTTCCCATATAGATGATTTGGACGCGGCGGACCAATTTGCTGGCCACCACGTTCGGCAGACATCACTCCACTGGACTTCTTCCTCTGTGGGCATGTAAAAGACCGTGTGTTTGCGACTCCAGTACAAGATCTTCATGATTTACGAACCCGTATCCTTGACACAATTGTAACAGTACTAATGGAGAAGTTGGACAGAACGTAGTACGAAATCGAATACAGATTTGATATTGTTCATGCTACTAATGGTGCACATATAGAGGTATTTTAGTGTGTGGCAATGCAAATTCTTTGAGTTTCTGTTTCGTTTAATACCGGCCTCATTTCATAATTCCGCATACTTTGTTAGTTACGATTAGGGCAAGGATTTTAACGCAGTAAAAGTTAAGATTGTAATATAGTATAATTAGAAGTAAGACTTCTGTCCGTCTTTTGTCTTGGTTTCACATACAAACAGTTGAATAATACAATGAGAAGTTAGACTTCTGACTGTCTTTTTTCTAGGTTTCACACAGATTCCGATTGAGGGTTTTTCCACTTTTCAGCGGTTGCCCTTTTACCAGCCGGCTGCTGGCCCTTCACATCCACATGTGTTAATCACAGAGGTAGATGATCAACAGCCAGTGTAGGGGTGACATGTGGTTAGCATGTCGAGTCCCCCAGCCGTTATAGCTGGTTCCTCAACCTGGAGCCGCTACTTATTGTAGCTACCCAATTGCCTCACGATGCTGGGTGGGCACCGGTCCCATACTGGCCGAAATACCATGAGAAAATTTCTTCCCCCATGGAGACTCGAACCAGCGCAAGTCCCGTAGCTCTGCGCCAAGGCTTCCTACCTTAACCGCTCGGCTACGGCGCGGGACTTCACACAGAAACAATTGGATAATATATACTTTGTTGCAATCTTAACTTTTAGTGTATTAAAATCCTTGCCCTAGTTATGATTAATTATACTGTGGGAGGTTTGAATGGGACACTCTGTATAATGTACATTTCTCTCCGATAGCCTACTTAAAACAATTCAGAAATAATCTTAAGAGACATTTCCTTAGACAATATTATATAAACCATGTTTTGGGGATATTTTTGTTATTTTATATTTTTCACTCTTATTACCAAGCCAATAAAAATTAAATAATGTTATAAAATTGTAATTATTATTATTATTTCAATATTTTTTTAAAAATTATCTCATCGCTTATAATTACTAGTGACATATAATAAGTACTAGTGACAAAATCCTGTCAAGGACCCAGACGTTTGAAGTGTAACGAGAGCCCCCGCCCAGGGACACGGTTGAATACCTCAATGGATAGTGAAACTACATGGAAGAGGCACCTATTCCTAAGGGACAAATATGAATTCCCATCTCGGGGTAACAAAAAAATCCTCAACGGTCAACAGAGCGTAAGAGATACCCCTTCAGTTAGGGTTAATACAACAGACGGCTTGATATCGAATCGGTAGATGGCAGCCCCATCAGATATCTTACTCTGCGAGACGCCAGTAACGTCTCCAGGGGACATCAATAAATACTTTCAAATCTCATGATAAGTGCCGGTACACTCAACCGTTGACGACCAAAACAAGGAATGGGTATAAATATTTAGGTATAGCGAGTTTCATAAATGCATGTGTGGTAAAATTTTGTAAAACAATGGTGGTTCCAACACTACTAAATGGATCAGAACACTGGTTCTAAACCAAAAACCACGAATGAAGAATAGAAACTTCAAAAATTGGGTTTTTTAGGGGTGTGACTGGATACACAATAGCAGATCGGAAATGAAATCAAGATATACGAACAGAACTAAAGATATTCAAAGAATGTCTACCGCTGTGATCTCAAGGTAGCGTGATGCTTTGTCACGCAGCGATACTGAGTTCGAACCTTGCTCGGGACAAGTTTCATGGGTGAGGTTTTTTTCGAGTTTCTTTCCTCGCCTGTAATATAAATGTCAGGAAACTTTAAGGACCAAACGGTCTCCGAATACCATCCGGCCATCATTATCATCACTATCATACTCGCCTCATTTAGATTATGTTTAGCATCAAGGCCTCTCCTGGCGCATCATTACCATCATCATCACGTACCCTGTAACATCGGGGCACCTTCCAGGCACCCCAACCTCAGAAGTGAGTTACAAGTACGCCAATGCCAGGAAAGAATACCAGGAATGTCGCAATGAAATCTGGTGGCATTGCTAAAAAAAATCAAGTATTAGGTAGGATTACACAATACAGAGACGAATGGATGAATCACATCAATAGAATGGATAACAACAGTATCCCGAAACAGATTCTTAGCTACAGATCTCTAGGATGAAGAAACGTGGGAAGACCTAGTAAAAGATGGCTATACCAATTCTAACATGAGATCGGAACAGGCCTTAAAGTCTAATCCTTGATGCTTGATGATGACATTTCCTTCACTTTGACATCAGACTCTCGCTCTGTCTATGATCGTTGAGGCATGTCTGGAGCCCCGCCCCGCCGGACAGACCGCATGCCAGTTAACACGATGAACAAATTGTTCTCGAATTGCTTAACCGTTCTGAATCTGATTACACTGGGCAACAAAAAAGAACTTATTTTTTTCTCAGAAAGAAATATACTTGATTCTGATAGCATTTTTTCTCCTGAATTCAAATATGATACCGGTTTTTCTCCATCATGCAAATTTTCCGAGAGATAGATTTTATAATTTCAAACACTTTATTATTTTCTACATTCGTAACTATACAATATTAGAACATTCGGACTCACCTAGAAAGTAAGAAATGACGATTTTCTGCTATATTTCGTCTGTGAAGCATCCCTCTTGATGGTCCAACAATAATCGGCCAGTATTTCATTTGTCGTGATATCACTTTTCCATAGCTGAAATCTCCTGATGAAAGTGTTCCCCGTGCTCATCGCTCAATGGACAAATGGACGAAAAAACGTTTATTAAAAAAATATTATTAAATCAATTAATTGAATATGAAATAAAAAAACTGTAGGTGTTGGAAAAATTCCGAATACATATTTGAAAACACGATAAAAAAACTGCCTTCAGTACAACTATTGGTACTCATAAGACAAAAATCATGTTGACCAGTGTTACCGTAAACATTTCTTCAACAGATCAGCTAAAGGAAAACGAAAAATCCAAATTTAGGAGCAAGTTTCAAAATAGAAAATGCACTTTGACACAAAACATTAATACAAAGGAGAATAAAATAAAACAGTATAGAATAGATTAAAACCAAACTGTGACATATATTAAAGACTTTTTATTATATTACATACAACTTTCCTCATTAGAGGATTGCCTCAAGAACAAAGTGATACCGACAATTAATTTTTGAATTTATGAAATACATTTTGTAAATACATATAAAAAATTCAAATTGTAGGCCTAATTGAAGTATACATACTACAAAGTAGAAATTTTGTAAAAATGGTTTCTTAAAATTGAAATTCATCCTCTAATGGCAGCGATGGCAATTTTAGAAAGATACACCCTGTCCAAATCTAAGGAATTCCAAAATTTGGCTAGGAATCCCCGATCATCAATCCTGTGACAGTTATACTATCTAATTGGTATTTATCTTTGTAATAGTCAATTGTTGGCTCACATATGGCTTTCTTTTCAGAGTCAACTTCCTTAGGTTGGCCACTATGAGTCTGAAAACGAATTGTGGGATCTAATATCATACCAATTTTAGAAGATGGTCTAAATGCATTAATATCCATTCGTCTGTTACTCCCATTAGTGGCCACACCATGAACTTCCTCATAAACTGTGTATCCAAAATCTCGCAAGGCTTCTGCCATCATATTTCGAATAGTGTAGTGCCGAATGTTTCTCAGTGATTCTCCAAACGGACAGGCCCCAAGGACGTGTGCAAGGGTTTCGTGCTCTCTGCGACAACGTCATTACTTACTGTTCACAGTACTGAACAGATTATAATGTAGAATACATTTATATTTTTAAAAAAAATGCTGACTTGTCTGTGAAATTCGGTATTATCTACTGTCGTAAGCATATCTAACATGCTGATCTCAATCTCTGTCATTGTCATTGCCTCGATATGCTGAATGAACGTTTTTATAGCAAAGCCAATTAAGTTCCTTTACACGTATTTACACGGTTTTTGCGCACTTCTTTATTATTAAATTATTGACATTGAGATATAATATAAACCAATATAGACTACTACTTATCAATTTAAAATTTTAAAATAATTAATTAGTTTGTTCTTTTAATATAACTGTATTTAGTTTGGCTAGCTATGGATAGGATCTAGTTAATTAATTGTATAATGTTGGTCCTAAATATCTACTATGTTTATATCAGCTTTTGTGTACAATTTAGTTACACGTAGGGAAAAAATAGTATTTTGTCCGGTGTTTTAAGAACTTGATTATTATTTTAAAATTTGTTTTTACTTATGTGAAATAAGTACATACATACAATATGTGCTTAAAAATTTGTTCAATATTTGGCACGCAGATTTTAGGGTAAATTGGTTCTATAGTGTAATGTAAGTTAGTGCTATAATGTTGCAGTAAGTACATATTTTGATTTTATATTTCTTTGTGTACATTTTAATACATGATTTATACATAACCTCTTTAATTTTTTTTGGTCCACACGAACAATGTCGCTTGTCCCGCTCGTGCGTATATAACGTTGAAAACTAACTAAATAAATAAAAATAATAGTATATTATAGTGCGAGATTGGGAAGTGGTTTTACAGAATCGAGGAAAATGTTTAAAAATCTCGCTATCGTTCGATTTTTAACTTCCGAGATTCTGTAAAACACTTCACACACGTGCGTTGTACATTATTTTTTGCGCGATGGCGTTTTCAAAATAATAAACAATAGTAAAATAATAACATATTTGTTGGAAATATTTGTGTTCATTATATACAACTCACTAATGTTAACAGTGTGGGCAATGGTTATTAGTTGAAAGTACAGGAGGCCGCGAGACAATATTAGTGATAAAATGGCGGCAAGCACATATTTGTTCATTTATATTGTTTCAAATAAATTTCAGTTCATTTAAAATGCAGTTATTTGTTTCGTACCTTTGGATACTTTTTGTCTATACATTGTACATAGTATACATAGAGGGCAGTGGTTTTACTTCCCACACGCGTTTTGTAATATGTAATATTACAGTATAGTTATTTTATTACAGTGTAGTTACTTAGGTTGGCAACCCTGAAATGTAGGAAACTGAACTTTCAATCATGTAGTCATTGCTGTAAGTACGACAAAACGAACTATCGCGAAAAAAAGTAATATATTTATGTACCTAGATTTATATGAAATATACAAGGAAAACATATTTGTTTGCAATAGACACGTATGAAGAATAAAGTCAGAAAACAGAAGAGAAAGATACAAGGATCATGGTTAACATTAAATTCGTAAAGATCTAGAGAAAGCCAAGGTCAAGAATGAATCGCCCGAAACAAAACAGCAACAGTACCGGATCTAACGAAAAAAAAAACTGCGAAAAAGAATAACATTCTCGAAGGAGGAATGTTCAACACCCAACCAATTAACAAAAAATATGGGAAAAAAGAAACCTTGAAATAACTGAACGTTTGTTGTGGTCAGTCAGAACACATACGGGGAGATAACTGAAGCAACAATAACGTAATAATAATAATAATAATAATAATAATAATAATAATAATAAAATGTTTATAAGGAATATTCTCTACAATACAGTAATTTTCCTACAACCCATTGTAAATTTTACTCCTCCATACATCCCTATTCTCTGCATCACTCTCTGTTCATTCACTCGACACCATACCCAATGCACTCCTTGAACCACTGTTATTTTGATCTCCACTTCCTTCTGTGTCCTCCGCTTCAAAATTGAATATCACCTTAGATACCCTGTCGTCTGACATCCTCATTACGTGACCGAACCATTTCAGTCTTCTTTCTTCAATAATAATAATAATAATAATAATAATAATAATAATAATAATAATAATAATAATAATAATAATAATAATAATGCATTTTATTCAGGATTGTTTCTGTTATTTACACAGGTATCCTCAACCATAATATTTTTTTTTTCCTCCACACTTCCCGGTCTTGCGTGTCTGCTTGTGTCATATTTCTCTTTTCATGTTGTCTTGAATTCCCTTTATCCATGTTGACTTTGGTCTACCACGTTTCCTTTTTCCAGGAGGTATCCATTTCAATGCACCTTTGTTTGTTTCTGTGTCCCTTCTTCTCATTATATGCCCATACCATCTTAGTTGATTTTCTTCAATCTCTTATAATAATAATAATAATAATAATAATAATAATAATAATAATAATAATAATAATAATAATAATACAGTAAAACTTGTTTAATCCGAAACGTGAATAATGCGAAAATCTGTCCAATGTGAACAGATTTATTGGTCCCGGCGAAATAACAGTAATTTTTCGTGTATTTATTTTTCATAAAACGGAATCTGTCCAACGCAGAAACGGAAAGATATTTCTACACAATTCATGAAAAAAATTATAAAGCGGAAAGATATGCATATATTTTTTATTAACCATCAGCAGTTTTTTTTTTTTTTACTGAAGGCAGGTGCCAAGACAGCTTTTACAAATAGTGATTCAAACCAAATGGACAAATAAATATCAAAACAAAACCTAAAGTTCATTGTTAAAAGCTATTGTCGTATATCACATGCCCACATGTACTTTGATAAATGCCTCCATCGCCACGATCGTAATATTATTGTTTCAACTTGTCCGTTGCACTAATTTTGATTGGATAACATGTGTCTCTTGTGCTTTGTTCCCAGTTTATAATGTCGAGTAAATGGAAAGAAAAATAATTAGTACCGAATAGAAAAAAAAAGTGTGTTCCCGTTTAAGTAAGTAAAAATAGAAATGCTTGACCTTTTACGCACGTTGGCGAGTCGTTTGCGTCTATATCACGCTGTTTCAATGTTAGTGAATCAAGAAATCCGAAGACAAAATAAGTAATTATATCGCAGAATTCATAGCTGAATATCAATCTTAATTGAAAGACCTTTTAAAAGCGGCAAAACAGGAAAAGAATTACTAACTTCTTTAAGTCCTTGCCTAAATCTGACAGTAATAATTAATAGAAATTGTTCAAAATCTCTCATTAATTGATTTTATTTTGATAATTTTTATTTTATTCTGGAACCTTGGAACGTATCCCCTATGTACACATACAAATTAGCATTCCATATTCGCGGTCTCTGTATTCACGGCTTATTTGCGGAACATATCCCCCGCGAATAAGGAGCTTTTACTGTATAGATTCTACCTGTATAGATTCGGCCTCATTGCACACCCGTAATGCGAAACACAGATGCCTGTCTTGCAAATAACAATTGCGCTGTAAAATCTTAAATTAGTTAAGTTCTGAGACCGATCTTTCACAGGTAGCGTTCTGAATCTACGGAATAAAGATGACTGAAACGTACGTATCATTGTCATTAAGCGAAAAAGTGAAAGTGATTGAAGATAAATCTCCAAACATTTCCGGAGCGATGCTCCAAAGTCAAGCTCTAGCCCTTGTTAAATCCCTAAGGGAATAACGATTTCAAGGCATCTTCAGGTGGCTGGGCAGTTTTAAAAGACGACACAATGTAGTGTGGAATGAAATTTGCAGGGAATCAAATAATGTGGACGAAAGTGTAGTTAGTGAGCGAAAACCGAAACTGCATACTTGAATTTCAGGATACGCGCTTAAGTGACATTTTTAACGCTGACGAAATGGGACTGTTTTTTCTCGCGTTACCGTCGAAGTCGCTCATACATACTATACTTCACTTTCCAACGGCAGCGAAACTACAAATAATCCAAGGTACATAAAAAGACATATACGTATTCTATAATCTAGGATTATTAATAAGTTTAATTTTTTTATAATTCAGAATTTTGTCTCATGTGGAAAAAAAATTGGTCCCATGCGATTCCGCTTTGAGCAAGTTTTACTGTAATAATAATAATAATAATAATAATAATAATAATAATAATAATAATAATAATAATAATAACGTATTATACCAAGGCACTGAACTTTTGTAAACACATATAGGCCCTACTAGATTTTAAAACTACAATTAAAGTAAGTTATTTCTCTCTCTCCCTCTCTCTCTCTCTCTCTCTCTCTCTCTCTTATATATATATATATATATATATATATATCCCTCTATATCTCTATATCTCTCTATTTCTCTATATCTCTATATCTCTCTATCTCTCTATATATCTATATCTCTCTATCTCTCTATCTATTTATTTATCTCTCCCTCTCTCTCTCTCTCTCTCTCTCTCTCTCTCTCTCTCTCTCCTATGATTTTCTCTTACTATCCAAACTTTTTTTTAATTCCCTCCTATCCGCACGTTCATACTCAGACCCAAGATGGAGATTTAAAATAAACTACACCGCCGGGTATCGAGCTCAGGTCACTGAAATGAATTTTATGGGCTCTATCGGCCTTGCTACGGCCAAAATCTACATTCATATATAAAATAGAATTATTATAAACACATCTCACTTTAAATGGACATTTTTCAACACTGCATGAGATCCAACAGTTATCTCAACGTTATATACTAATTAAAAAATGCTCCTAATTATACTGATTTAGAATAACCAGCTGCTACCTTGATTTTTATTCTTACGTCTTATTTTTCCTGATTGTATCACACACCAAGTTTACGACTATATAAGAGTCCTTGAGTATTAAAATGGGCTATGTCCATTTTTGGTGCATTTACAAGTGAGCACTTTTATTGACAGCTCAAAAGTATATTTATGTGCATAATTATATTTTATAGTGTTAAAAAGTATGTATTAAAACAAATAAAATGGCGTAACAGCCTAATGTTGGGGCATAGACTCTTCTTTGTTAGAAGTTACTAGACCAAGTTAATTTAAGTTAAGTTTATTTCTCTACATTTTGCGGTCAACATACCGACCCAATGAGACAGCCAGTAGGCAACCAAGGTATTTAATTAAAATTACAGTAAGAGGAAACACTGTGAGGTAATTACATTTAATAAATGAGTTGGAGAAAATATTTTAACATCTCACCTCACAAAGTTGCATGTCTTCACGATACCGGTTTCAAATGTGTAATATTACTTCCATCTTCAGTCAAATTCCAACTGTCGAAATTTCGAGATGATGTTAACGACGAAATTTCGACCGTTGGAATTTGACTGAAGATGGAAGTAATATTATACTTTTGAAACCGGTATCGTGAAGACACGCAACTTTGTGAGGTGAGACGTTAAAACATTTTTCTCCAACTCAATGAAGGCCAATTTTGGTTAGGGGCCTCTTTATTCAGGCTTAAGGATATTTTACAACCCTTAAAATCTTCGGGCTCAGGACCTATGGTTTGAGGTCTCTTCCGGAGGGCTTGCTCCTAGGATTTTTTCATCGTAAAAAGGTCCATCGACCTCAGCTGGGTTTATACCCGCGACCCTCGGGACCAGAGGCAAGGAACATAACCGCTAGTCCACCGCAGCCAATAATTGCTCTATGTATACTAATTATATTATTTAAATCAATATATTCTTTTTCTTCTTCTTCTTCTTCTGCACTTCCTGGATTAGGCATTAATTGTCTGTTCCGTCTTCACTAATAGATCTCAGATCATATCTTCCGAGGACGTCCGACATCTCTTCTTCCTCTCGGAAAATAATGTAAGATTTTATTTGGTAATATACTTTTCTTCAATTCTTTCTACATGTTCTTTCCATTGAATCTTGTTGTTAAATGTATTTTCTTTTATGGAGTAAATCTGCAGTTCTTCACGGATATCCTCGTTTCTTATCTGGTCCATTCTAGTGCATCATTTTTCTCTTCTTAAGAATTTCATCTCTGCTGCTTGGATTTTACTCGAACGGACTTTAAATCAATATATAACATCAAATTTGAGTTTTCTTTAAATGTGACATAATGAACATGGCCCATTTTAAATATCAAGGTCTCATTATATATGAACTTCTTAAATGTTCTGGCCGTCAGTTTGGACTTCAGAAACCTTTTAAATCCTGAATCGAATATTTTATAGTATTGGTTGGTAAATTATTGAAAAGTGTAATTGGAACAATGTCAATATTTTACTATTAATAAATGAATGCTAATTAATTTAGCGTTCAATAATTATTTTCATAAACGTATATTGATGATTTACTAAACATGATTGGCAATAATCTCTTTCTTCCTTTTCCCCCTGTCTCTCTCTCTCTCTCTCTCTCTCTCTCCCTATCTCTCTCTATCTCTATATCACTCTCTCACTCTCTCTCTCTCTCTTTCTCTCTCTCACTCTCTCTCTCTTTTTCTCTCTCTCCATTTCTCTCTCTCTCTCCATTCCTCTCTCTCTCTCTCTCTCTCTCTCTCTCTCTCTCTCTCTCTCTCTCTCTCTCTCTCTCTCTCTCTCTCTCTCTCTCTCTTGTTACCTTGGTTTAACTTTTCCCTTATTGGTACTTTTACAAGCTCCACGTCACTCGGTCCTTACAGGGACACGACCTGTCGGGGGAAGATTTGTAACTTTGGTCCACATAATACTTTTTTCACCTCACAAGGATATGCAGGACCTCCCTGGATGAGCGATCAATTCAATGCTAGGGAAACATCCAAGACAACACGAACATTTAAGACAAGGCACACAATTCACTCATTAATTGAGCTATAAAAAGATTTCCGATGTTTCTCTTAAGGATGAAAAAAAATTCTGAAAATAATAATCCAAGAACTCTGGTCCGCTACGTACATGACAACGTTAACACGAAACCGAAGAGATAAATAATGATAATAATAATAATAATAACAATAATAATAATAACCAAAATATGAAGAAATATAGATTGACATAAAGTAGGCCTATAACAGAAAGAATAGGCCTAATCTTCTCTCTCTCTCTCTCTCTCTCTCTCTCATATATATATATATATATATATATATATATACAGTATATATATATATGTATATATATATCCATCCATAGTAATTCTGCCCGAGGACAGGTCTTTCACTGCAATCATAGTATGTTCATGCTACGTTTTGCAGCTTTACTAGGCAATTATAAGTGTGGTAACTCTCTCTCTCTCTCTCTCTCTCTCTCTCTATATATATATATATATATATATATATATATATATATATATATCCATCCATAGTAATTCTACCCGAGGACAGGTCTTTCACTGCAATCATAGCATTTTCATGCTACGTTTTGCAGCTTTACTAGGCAACTGTGGTAACTCTCTCTCTCTCTCTCTCTCTCTCTCTCTCTCTCTCTCTCTCTCTATATATATATATATACAGATTTTCAATGTTTACACATCTTTCTGTGCTTAAAGTTTTATTTTCCATCTCTGCTCGTCTCTATCCAACCAATCCATATCCTACAGTCCTCTTGTTCTCATTCCAGTTGTTATTTCTTGCATCCAAGAGTTTCGAGGTCTTCCTTTATATGTAGTATATACGTATACATGTAAGGATATTGGTATATCTAAGATTGATAGACATAAACACCGCACCGTTTAATCTAACACCATTAAAGTTAGCACACGTAGGCCTATGTATTTATCATGGAGAGGGATTTTATGCTATCTATAATAGGCCTATTCTAAAATCATTAGGTGTAAGAGTTCACCTGAAACGAAAATTTAAAAATTGCTCTAGCTGTCGCAATTTTCTATGTTGTACAACGAAATTCAATAGTAGAGCCTATATCCCAGTAAAATAAACCGAGGTACGTATTAACCAAAAATCAGCGAAATCCGATCATTAGAAGTGGGGATTTACCTGACATCCTAATTTTAAAATTTACTAGGAATCACCATGTTTGTTTCGTCGCAGTGTATTCCATATAATCTAATTAACATTTATTATTTAATTTACTTAGACGTAGCAACACATGCCGGGTATTAGCTAGTATTGTATAGCATTCTCTCTCTTCCTTTTTCCCCTCCTTGTCTCACTGAATGAATGTATCCCCTCCCATTATAATATTGGTGGCACACGTGTGAATTTGACATTTGCATGTCAAGTATAAATAATTTGGTTGGATACAAATAATCAAGAGAAATTGTAATTTCCTTGAAAGATGATGCAGCAACTGTAACAACATGTAGGTTTTATTGGTCAGTCGTCTAGCAATCCCGATGATTCACGACCTTCTCTGTCTACTCTGTGAACTCCCGCGGAGAAAGGATCAAGTCACAGTGCTTCATTTTCATTCAAACAGTGATGATCGTGTTAGTGCTGTTCATAGTGGTCTTCGTGACGGCAGACGCGTTGCCTCCAGCCGATACAGAGTAAGTACCCGACTTCATTAATATTTTCTTCAAGTTTATCACGCTCAGCCTGTTCTAAGCTGCTCAAATTCAATTGTTTTCTGAGCATAAAATGGGAGTATCTCTTACTTAAAATAAGTAAATCCTTTAGTCCCAACTTGAAAACTTTCAGCACGTAAAATGACTTCAAACAATTAGAAGTCTTCCTTTTCTATTCAATTATTGAATCATATTAAACTTAAATTGAGTACTAAGCCTACTGTCCTCAGGTATTGAAGCTACTAAAACAAAACAAAATAAAGCACAACTTTCATTATCCAGCAAGATCTAGATGTTTCATTTATTCTGGCAGAGTTAAGTCCATAAGGCCTTCTCTCTCCCTCAACCAGCACAAATTCAAATAAATATTTGACAAATATAGATACACACTATACTTACTTACTTACTTACTCACTGGCACTATCGAACCCGTAGGTTCATGGCCGCGCGGACATACGCTCTCCATACATCCCTATCCTGAGCTAATACTTTCCAATCATTCCCTGTATAATCTACTTCCCTCAAATCATAGTTAATGCTATTCTCCCACCTCATTCTTGGTCTACCAACTGGGCGTTTTCCCTCTGGCTTTCCTACAAGAACCTTCCATGCAAGTCTTTCATTCCCCATACGTGCAACATGTCCTGCCCATCGCAGTCTACGAGACTTAACTGTTCTTATTATATCTGGCTTCCTATAAAGACCATGTAGTTCATTGTTATGTAGTCTTCTCCATTCACCTGTCTGTTCATCTCTCTTTGGTCCAAAAATTTTCCTAAGTACTTTATTCTCAAATACTTGTAATCTCCTTTCCTCCCTTAAAGTAAGAGTCCATGTTTCGCACCCATATAATATAACTGGTAGAATAATAGTTTTTTATATTTTCAGTTTAACGTTTTTTGAAACGAGTTGGGATATCAAGAGTCTCTGCAATGCATAATAGCACGCATTTCCAGAATTGAGCGTATGTTTAATTTCTTTGTGCATCTCATTCCTATTTGTGATTATTGTTCCTAGGTATTTGGCGGTAGCATTGCTGCCGATAGGGTTACCCATGCCGGACTGGTCGAAGGTGATAAGCCAGACGAAAAAAGTACCTTGGTCGAAAGAGTGACGATCTTTCACCGTAAAAATACAACCGTCAAGAAATGCGGACATGGGTTCAACTGGGGTAAAATTTTCCGGAGGTCAAATAGTCCCCCATTCGGTTCTCCGGGCGGGGACTACTTCAGGGAACCCATGCCAAAGGCTCAAACATAGGGACATGTTCCTAGGAACATGGAATGTTAGGACTTTATACAATAGCGGGGCACTAGAGATATTAACGCGGGATTTAGATATACACTATACTAATTATAAACAGTTAAAGATATATTAAATGTAGCAATGAAAATTCCATACGCAAACAACATTTTGTACTATAATAACAATAATAATACTTACGATGATAATAATAACAATAATATATTAGGCCTAATAATAATGATAATAATAGTATAAATATGACTATTTAACTCATGCCCCAAATGGGAGTCAATGACCAATCACGTTTCAATGATTTCTGTTTTACAACCAATCAGAGTCGTGTTTCACGAAATAATTATCAGTGTTATAATTACCATATATTAAACAAAGCTCCTCCTTTTTAATATTCTGAACAGGTCTGACCGTTATTTTGCAGTGACTGAGCCTATAAGAAATACGGCTACCAGATTGTATATATAGTGCATACATGTCAACATTTGTAGCAATTTATTATACCACCAAAAAAAGAAACCACTGTTTGACTTTCTTAAATGTATTTTTTCCCAGGTAATAATCCAGAAAAATATAATTGTAATATTTACATCATACGACATCAGAAATGAATTAATATACAGATTGATGTTTCATTTTTTCTCCACTAGAGAGCATTCTTACAATATTGCGTTCCTTTGGCAATAAATAGTATGATCTGGTTGCAGTGATAAACAAAAGAAGCAGTAGAAGCGTACCTATCGTTTCTCATTTGTTTTCAAACATCGCCGTTTGCATTAAATATATAAATATTTTGAAATAACTACAGTTAAATAATGATTTGTGAGTAAACAGCTTAATTTTATTCGTTAAATAGTCCTAACAAATGCCACTCTTGATTTCCAAATTCTCTAGATAAATTCACTCTTCACTTCGTGAGTCGTGAATTTATCGATAATTTGGAAATCACTCGTGGCATTACTTATGACTATTTAACTCATGCCCCAAATGGGAGTCAATGACCAATCACGTTTCAATGATTTCTGTATTACAACCAATCAGAGACGTGTTTCACGAAATAATTATCAACGTTAGGATTATCATATATTAAGCAAAGCTCCTCCTTTTTAATATTCTGAACAGGTCTGACCGTTATTTTGCAGTGACTGAGCCTATAACAAATACGGCTACCAGATTGTATATAATAGTGCTTACATGTCAACATTTGTAGCAATTGATTATACCACCAAAAAAAGAAACCACTGTTTGCACTTTCTTAAATGTATACGACATCAAAAATGAATTAATATACAGATTGATGTGTTTCATTTTTTCTCCACTAGAGAGCATTCTTACAATATTGCGT